>JAPVLO010000159.1:4200000-4617500 GCA_027257055.1 Cephalopachus bancanus | reverse complement strand
ATCCCTTCTTATAGTATTATGACAATTGTTCAAGGTCCACTTATGAGTAAGAACATATGAGCCAGGCTCGGTGGCTCAGCTTGTAATCCCGTCCCTTTGGGAGGCTGAGATGAGTGGATTGCCTGAGCCCGTGGGTTCGAGACCCGCCTGGGCAATTTGGCAAGACCTCATCTCTACAATAAATCAAAAAATCAGCCGGGCGTGGTAGGGCGCGCCTGTAATCCCGGCTACTCGGAAGGCTGAGGTGGAAGGATCGCCGGAGCCCGGCAGGTCGAGGCTGCGGTGGCCAGGAGCGGTCACTGCACTCCAGTCTGGGCGACAGAGTGAGACTCGGACTCAAAAAAAAAAAAAGAAAGAAAAGAAAACAACGTATGGTACTCTGTTCTTTGTTTCTGTGACAGATCACTGAGTATGATCGACTCCAAATCCATCCAAGTTGCTGCAAAGTCCATATGTTTGTCCTTCTTTATGGCTGCATAATATTCCATTGTATATATGTACCACTTTTTAAAAATCCAGTCCAGCTTCAATGGGCAGCATGGTTGAGAACAGAATATTTCCTTCTTCTAAAGCTGCACAGGAATCAGGAGACGACTTTGTGGGGTTGTGACCCCACTACTGAATCAAAAACAAGGATCAAAACCTTCATTTCAGCTCATTTACATGGCAAAAAAAAAAGGAACTTTTGGGGGACAGCAAATGAAAGTTTCTATGATATGACCTCACATGAGTCATCTCTCCCTTTAATTTGGAATTTGAGCAAATTGTGGAATCTTTTGGTTTTTGTTTTGTTTTGTTTGTTTTGAGTTGGAGTCTCACTCTGTCGCCCAGACTGGAGTGCAGTGGCTGCTCCTGGCCACCACAGCCTCGACATGCTGGGCTCCAGCGATCCTTCTGCCTCAGCCTTCCAAGTAGCTGGAATTACAGGCGCGTGCTGCCACGCCCGGCTAATTTTTTGATTTATTGTAGAGATGAGGTCTTGCCAAGTTGCCCAGGCGGGTCTCGAACCGGCGGGCTCAGGCTATCCATTCACCTCAGCCTCTCAAAGTGAAGGATTATAGTCTAGGCACCGAGCCTGGCTGAATCTTTTGTTCTTAAACTTACATTTTTACTCAACAAGTGTTTGTGGAGGATGTCTGTATCCAATAACTGCACTTAGTCCTGGGAGGCCAGAGACACAAGGAAATGAAGTGAGTAACTTGATTATGATAGCCAAGGAATGTGATTATACCCAGGAGGGGTAATGAGCCACCTGGGGTGCCATCCTCTGAAACAGCATCATCTGCGAGGCCAGGAGTGTGGGGGGAAGTTGGAGGACAACTGCAGGAGGCTCCCTTCGACCTTGGTCTTGGAGGGTGAGGGTCACGAAGGACGCGCTGGGGACAGGGTTCTGGTCAGGAGAGTGTAAGGGACACAGGTGTGGTGGTGTGAAGAGGAGGACACCAAGAGTCTGGTGTGTCATGGACCCAAACTGTGGATGATGGAAAACAGAAGCCTGAGTTCTTTAAGAGATTGAGTTAAACCTCACCCGGTGAAGAGTTCCCTCATATGCCACAGCCAGTAATTGATCATCCAATCCCTTCTTGGGAATTACCGACAAAAATTACTAAGTCACACAGCAGCTTAGTCTGGACTGTAATATCTGATTGTTTAAAAGCCTTTTTTCCCCCCACTGAATCCAAATATGCCTTCTTGTGGCTTCTACCCACCGGGTTTTGTTTGCTTTCAATAACTTTATAGGTTAAGTCTGGCACCTTCTTAAAAATGATAATGCCGCCGGGCTCGGTGGCTCAGCCTGTAATCCCGAGCCTTTGGGAGGCTGAGGTGAGTGGATTGCCTGAGCCCGCGGGTTCGAGACCCGCCTGGGCAGGCGAGACCTCATCTCTACAATAAATAAAAAAAATCAGCCGGGCGTGGTAGCGCGTGCCTGTAATTCCGGTTACTCGGAAGGCTGAGGCGGAAGGATCGCCGGAGCCCAGCAGGCGAGGCTGCGGTGGCCGGGAGTGGCCACTGCACTCCAGTCTGGGCGACCAAGTGAGACTCCAACTCAAAAAAAAAAAAAAAAAAAAATGATAATGCCTTCAATTATCTGAAGATAGGTTGTTTATCTATCCTAGACTTTCTTTTTTTTTAATCATCCCGGGGAAACTCTAAAACCCGCCTGATGACTCATTCGGCAAAACCCGTGGGCTCACAGTTCACTACCGCACCTTGGCTGTAGCACCATTTTTTCTTTCACTTCAACCCCTAAGCTAAACACTAAGTTTGGCGTCATTGGTTCCAGTAGCAATGCCTGGGCCTGTAGCTGTATACCCCAAGCTTAGTGTCCTTGTACACAAGGACAAATCTGAGGTTTGGGCAGGATGGCTTCACCTCTGGAGGCACTAGGGGAGATTTCTTTTTTTTTTTTTTTTTTTGCATTTTCCAGCTTCTTTAGGCCAGCTGCATTTCTTGGCTTGTCTCACATCATCTTCAGAATCAACCACGTAACATCTTCAAATATCAGTCTCTCCCCCCACTTTTCTCCGTCATCACATCCACCTTCTGACCCCAACCTTTCTGTCTCCCTCTAAAGATGACCCTTACGACTAACTGGGTCCACCCGGATAATCTTCCTATCTCAAGAGCCTCAATTGAATCACCTATGAAAAGTCCCCTCTGCCATGTAACATAACATATTCATAGGATCTGGAGATTAGGACGTGGAAAACTTGGGTTTGTTATTCTACCTGCCACAACCCATGACTGAAACTTTGGGGGTTGTTATTCTGCCTGGGAATCTTACGTACAAAAACAAATTATCTCTATAATCATCTACCCTAAAGTCTCAGCTTTTCTTACACACACACACACACACACACACACACACACACACACACACACACACAGTTTCCTTTTTTTTCTTTTTTTTTTTGGAGTTGGAGTCTCACTCTGTCGCCCAGACTGGAGTGCAGTGGCCGCCCCCCGCCACCGCAGCCTCGACCTGCTGGGCTCCGGCGATCCTTCCACCTCAGCCTTCCGAGTAGCTGGAACTACAGGCGCGCGCTACCACGCCCGGCTGATTTTTGATTTATTGTAGAGATGAGGTCTGGCCAAGTTGCCCAGGCGGGTCTCGAACTATTTCCATTTTATGTGACTTTCTGGCCCTTTGATATTTCCAGGGTCTTCACTGTTTCTCGCATCCATCTTTGCTTTCAGCCCATCAGCAACTCTCCCCTTCTTATTTTAAAGAGGCAGTAAGAACATCCACCCGCACTTTTTCTGGGCCAGGGCTTGTACCAAGTACCTGAGTTGAATCATCTCATAACAGCTCTGTGAGGTTGTGACCTTGGGCAAGGAAAATTACTTCGTTTCTCCGCCTCAGATTCCTCATCAGAAAAATGGGCCAGTAGTGGCTCACTGCTCGCAGGGTTGGCCCGAGGGCCGAGCGGGTGTGAAAAAAGCTCGCGGATGGTGCCAGTGCCAGGGCGAGCGCTGCTGTGACGACCCTCTCCCACTGCCTCGCTCCCACACCCCCAGCTACCGAACGGGCTATTTTTCTGCCCAAACCACCCATCTGAACGTCCTCGCCTTGCCAACGGAGTCGTTCAGGACTCCACTCAGATGTCCCTCCCCATCTGTGTGCCTGTGGCCTCTTCTTTGTGATGATCAGAATTGGATTCCGTATGTGCCTCTGCCAGCAACCTCAGAAGTTTCTGGAGAGAGGGCTTGGAATGAGTTCTCCTCTTCACCTCTGCATCCTGCATTCCTGCGACTGGCACTTGGTGCACAGTAGGTGCTCGTTACCTGTCTGATGTATGAATTGTTGAGACAGCAACAGTTCCTTCAGTGATGCCCCATGTAACAAGTCTGGGCTTTTCACCATCCTGGCCATTTTTATTTAGATTTGGTAACGTTTGCCACCAGTCTACTAAAATAGAGCTTGGAATGGAAATTGATAGTCAGGAGATTTTCTGGCCTGTGCTGGGGACAGAGGGGCTCTCAGCTCCCACCTTCTCTCTGTTGATTATTATAGTCTGCCTGAGGTCATGGACATAGACCTCTCAGCTTCCACATGGTGAGCACTGCAGGAGTATCAAGGTGTGATCCCTTTCCTCCCAATTGTAAGAGTCATGGCCAACACTCCTATAGCAAAAGACAGGTGAACAAGAGAAAAGCACAAACAATATATTTCACTGAAGTGTTCATGACATGGGAGGGTGCGTGGTGATCCCAGCACTTTCGGAGGCCCAGGCGAGAGGACTGTTTGAGTTCAGAAGTTCAAGATCAGTCTAGGCAACATAGCAAGATATCATCTCTATAAAATTTTTTAAAAATAACTGGATGCGGTGGCACACACCTGTAGTCCAAACGATTTAGGAGGCTGAGGCAGACTGTTTAGGAGGCCGAGGCAGGAGGTCGAGGCTGCAGTAAGCTGTGATCATGCCACTGCAAGCCAGTCTGGGCAACAGAATGAAACCTCAACTCCCTGACCCCACAAAAGTTTTACGGACATGGGAGCCTTCAGAAATGAAGACCCCTGAAGCCCCATGAAACCCGTTTGCTTTCATGCCTAGGTTCTATGAAGCATGGCAGCCTTGTAAGAAACGTACTTGTGGAAGGCCGAGGTGGAAGGATCGCCTAAGCCCAGCAGGTGGAGGCTGCAGTGGCTTTGAGCATGCCCCTACACTCCAACCTGGGCAACAGTGAGACTCTGACTCAAAACATAAATCAATAAATAAACACATATAAATAAAGAAGAAAAGTCCTTGAACAAAAGGGTATACCTAATGCTAGTAGACTGAACATTAATCGTGGAAAATCCCCCTCTGGTTTCCTTCTGAGAATATCGACTGCTTGACAGATGACAATTCACAGCTCGGAATGAGGTACGGCTATTATCCTCGGTACCAACAGAAGAGTATCGAGTCTGAAGTCTTCCCTGATTTCAGGCCCAAAACTCGTCACCAAAGAAAGAGGTATACTTTCATCACCGGCTGGACTAAAACTTTGGTTGGTGTGACATGATCTGCTCTCTGTCTCTTCTTGGCTTCATCTGTTTCCTGCTGTGGGGTGAGGCAGGGATGGATTCTAGACGCACAGTGGAACTCAAACTTAGAGTAGAGATGGATGGATGAGAATTGGAAGCGGGCTTCTCTGTGGTCCTGGAGGTGAGGGTGAAGACATCACCGTGACCATGGTGCGGGAGAGCTGGCCCATCATGTGGTTGTGGAGGTGGGGGTGGGGTCGTCTTTGTGATTATGCTAGGTAGGTCTGGGGGTGTCGCTATGATTGTGGTGGGAAAGTTTGGGGACATCTCTGTGTTGTCGTACGCTGAGCCCTCCATGAAACCTGTGCAAGATTGGTGTATGCCCTGTCCTCTATTTTTCTACAATACAAAATTAAACTTCAAATGTTAGGAATATCCGTAATTCATGGGCCAGGCATGGTGGATCACATCTCTAATCCCAGGACTTTGGGAGGCAGAGGCAAGAGGACTGCCTGAACCCAGGGGTCTGAGACCAACCCGGGCAACTTGGCAAGACCTCATCTCTACAGTAAATACAAAAAATTAGCCGAGCATGGTGACACAAGCATAGTTCAAGCACTTGGAAAGATGAGGTGGAAGGATCGCCTTGGCCCGGCAGGTCAAGGAGCTCCGGTCTGGGCAACAGAGTGAGATTCCAACTCAAAATGGGGGAAATATCAGTACTTCATGAAATAAATTTCATTTACATCTAAGGGATACATATCACAAGTTTATTTGCTTACCAGCCCTGTGAAAATCACAAACATATTTATTAGTTTAGAAAATGAAACCCTATTTCTACTACAGCCAGGTAATTCGCCTGTTAACATGCAAATATTGTTCACCTTCCATTCACTACCCTAGTGGTGATGGCAACAGAAAAACTGGGCAACGCCCAAACAGTGACTGTTGGTGTAGACAAATGTAAGGATGCTTTGACAGATGACAATTCACAGCTCGGAATGAGGTACTGCTATCATCCTCAGTAGCAACTGAAGATAGCGACCTCAGAGCATCAAGTCTGAGGTCTTCCCTGATTTCAGGCCCAAAACTCAGCCTTTTCCTCCCTTGCTGGCTGTTGGCCTCAGAGTGAGTCGCTGGCGTCCACTGTTTCCTTGGAGTTCTGGGTGTGTCCCTCACTTTAGCCTGGGGAACCCAGGAAGGCCAAGTTCTACGTCATGATGGGTGTTGCCCCCTCTGCTCTGATGCCCTCATTTCTCCATATTTCTCCACTTTCTCTGTGGTCATTGGGATTTACACTTCCCAAGCCCATCAGTCCACTTAGATCTTTCTGGAAAAAGAAAACCTTACACCAGTAGAAAGTCTTGGGCAGAGCCCAGATGGTTTTCCAGTAAGGCATGCAGCGTGGCCAGGTCACAAGCCAAGGGTTCATTTGCTCTCCATCCCAGAATAAGCCATGTGCAAGACAGAGCCGGGGATGCAGGACTGAAGATGCCCAGGTTTTAGCAGAAAGGTTGACATCCACTACTAACGGCTTTCATAATTTGAAAACGGCGAAGTAGAAGAAGAAGCCGATTTTACTCTGCAGTACCACAGGCCTGCACATACACTCAGGATAGAACTCAAATTTAGTCCTGTGTTATTGGTTCTGTTTGGTTCTATTGTAACTGAATTTTCACAATGTTAGTCACAGCCCACCGATTGTTTTAATAACCAGCTTTCCACCTCAGTCTGGAAAACACAGCTTCCCTGGCTGCCTTCACCCAGTCAGTCGTGGCATTTTGATTCCTTCAAACAACAAGATGTTATCAGGGACTTACGGCTTTTTAGTTCTCTAACTTCCAGTCTAGCAGCTTTGTTTGTTGTTTTAAGTGACCACAGGTCATTGAAGCGAGCTTAATTTATTGCGTACATAAGAGGATGACATCAAGAGGAACAGAAAACAAGCATAAGGAACTCGAAAAAGAGAAGAGCACTTCCCCTCTGGAGAGCAGGAGAAATTGAACTCCACACTTTCCCTCACGCAGAGAGAGAGAAGACTCCGCGGACAAGCTCTCCAGCCCGCAGTATGCGGAGCCCTTCACCGCCGGCCCAAGGATCAAGACTCCCTGGGCCAGAGGGATCCTGATGGGGCCGGCATGCATCTCCACTCCAAGCCAAGAATAGCTGCTGCTTCCTGGGCTGTGGGGAAGGTGGAGAGAGTGTCATTTTCCAAGTTTGTCTTACAAAAGCTCTTCAGTTTTTGAGAGTGCAGCAATCTGTCCCAGAATAGCGAGTCATAGGGATTCGGAAACGGTGGCCCTGGAGTCAGATGCCTGGACTCCAGTCACAGCACTGCACCTGCTGACTGAGTACACTGGCTGAACTGGTGGCTTCCTAGCCCCTCTGTCAAATCACACACTCTGCGCCTCAGTTTCCTTATCAGTAAAAGGGGCATGATAAAAGTGCCTACACTGTGGATACCTTGTAAGTAAAGTGCTTAGTGGCACCTCGCAAGACATGATGAACACTGACTCTTGTACTGTAATAACGGTAATAATAATAGTAGTGGTAGTTGTTGTTGTTGTTGCCATACCACTAAGTTTACAATAATTGTTCTTTTGCACTTATTTTTATTCCTGCCTTAACGACAGTGATGGTGACAGTGCACACCACCTGGGCCCTGCAGCATGTCAGGCATTCTTCTCCATTCTTTACACACAGTCATGTATGGCCAGTTCTGGAAGCCTGGGGTCCTAAGAGCCTGCACTCTGCAGGTGAGGAAGGGGAATGGCAGCATAGTGTCAGTGAAGACCTTGGGATCCGAGCACCTCTCTGGGTCACGGAGTTCCATCTCGATAGCCGAAATGAAATGACACTTTCTTGATAGAGTGATAACAAGGGCTAGTTGCAGTTTGTGAAAAGGACTTGAAGCCCTAGACCAAAACTGGTTCTCGGTATTATGTTGAATACGGGAAGTTCTAGGCAACCTTGTGTAACTGAGTTAATTTATACCATGGGTCTACCTTTAAAAAAATCCTGATTCTATGAAAATATAAACTCATGAATTTAGAATAATTAAAGTTTTGCTTTGAAACTAAACGAATACGTCATTGGGCCCATGTAAGGAGTAACTTTCAAAGTTTACATGAATTAAATAACATATATGAAACTAACAAACACTAGAACATATAGGTGTGTATGGTATTAGATCAGAATGAAGGGAGTAATGACACATTTAACTGCATAATTATAAGTATAAAAAAAGCATAAAACATGCTGAAAAAATGTCGATAATAGGGATGAAAGTTAAAGGTTGGTATGATCACTGCCCACCTGAAAAAGAGCCAGAGAACATAAATAGGACATTTACAAAGTAAGGGCTAATTCACACAAAGTGAATGCAAAAGTAGGGACATTCACAATGCGCCAGACTCTTCGCCAAGCTCTTCAAGTCTATTATCTCATTAACACTTTCAATTATCTATGCTTTTTCCATTTAAAAAATGAAAAAAGCCGGGATCGGTGGCTCAGCCTGTCATCCCGCGCCTTTGGGAGGCTGAGGTGAGTGGATTGCCTGAGCCCGCGGGCTCGAGACCCGCCTGGGCAACTTGGCGAGACCTCATCTCTACAATAAATCAAAAATCAGCCGGGCATGGTAGCGCGTGCCTGTAATTCCGGCTACTTGGAAGGCTGAGGCGGAAGGATCACCAGAGCCCAGCAGGTCGAGGCTGTGGTGGCCGGGAGTGGCCACTGCACTCCAGTCTGGGCGATGGGGTGAGACTCCAACTCAAAAAAAAAAAAAGAGAAAAAGAAAAAACTAAATATATAAGAGATTTGATAACTCACTTGTGGGTAACACATTTGTACAAAGTGGCCCTAAGGAAATTTATCACTGACTGGATGCTTTATGACATTACAATGTTATTGTTAAATTGCTGGATATAATGTTTTCAAAAGCATCCTTATGCTTTAGAGGTGATACACTGAAACACTTGTGGAAGAAATCCTATAATGTCTGAGATTTGCTCTAAAATAATTCAGTGCAGGAAGAGGTCGAGGGCAAGGGAGAGAGGATGAAACAAGACTGGCCACGAGTGAAGCTCATGCAGTTCACAGTATTATTTTATTGTTTTGCATATGCTTGAAATTTTCTGCAAAAATGGTTGGAAATTAAATCAGTTTTTTTTCAAAGCCAAGCCCTCAGGCTCTTGAATAAGTATGCCTGTGAAAAAATAGAAATTCTGAGTATTCAAAAGAGAGCAATGAAACTAAGGAAGGAGGTGCTTGTTTTATTTTCAAAATATAAACAGCATTTTCCTCCCTGATTATTTGCACATTGAGAACATTTATAAAAACAGAAAGTTATAAAAATGTTCATTACCCTTATGGTGTATATACAAACATTCACATAAATTGATCTTGCAATACGCACCTAATTTATTTAACCAACACTGGATGTGTGGATTGCATTAGTTAGGGTTTTCCAGAGAAACAGAACCAATATGAGTGTGTGCGTGTGCGTGTGTGCGTGTAATGAAGAATTGCCTCACATGACAATGAGGCTGAGAAGACCTTCATCTCTGCAAGCTGGTGACCTAGGAAGGCCAATGATGTATTTCTTCAGCCAGCGTCTCCCTTGAGGCCTGAGTTTCAAGGGAGGTGATGATGTGAATCGCAGCCACAAGGAAGAAGAAGAGATGAGATGGCTCAGGCAGAGAGGTGAATGAGGGAGATTTTTTTTTTTTTAAAGAGGGGTGGAGTGAATTCTTCCATCCCTGCTTTTTGTTCTGTTCAGGCCCTGGAGGGATTGTGTGATGCCCACCTTCACTGAGGAGGGCCATCTTATTTACGAAGTCTACCAGTTCAAACACGAATCCCATCTGTAAATACCCTCACAGACACATTCAGGCATAATGTTTAATCTGGGTATCCTATAATCCAGTCAAGCTGACACGTCACATAAACCATCACATGTATAATTAGGTTGTTTCCAATTCATTCTTTTCAAACAAAATGCACTCATCTGACCATTAGCCTTCGATAAATGACTGGATATAGAATTTCCACGTTATGACATCTGACCCATCCTTCCCAGTTCCCCTCCAGAAGGCTTGTACCAATTATAACTCCCACCAACGTTGGTTGAAGACGTCAAAAGGCAAGTTTATTGTGGGAAGAATTACAGGCTCAAATGTGAATTCTCGTTTTGTAAGTGACAATGGGAAATTTCTTGTTTACCATACTTTTTGAAGACTTTAAAAAGAAGTGATCAACAGGTTGGGATGGGATGTCTTTGGTATTGAAGAACCCAGGAATACACTTCTCCATTTCAGGGTGTGGTTATGCAATTCCCAGCCATGTTGGGTCCTTGTGTTGCACACTTATCAACTTTGGTTTGCAGCTCTGCACTATGACTTCTAAGCAAGGTAAGACCACCTAATTTTTTTATTTTATTGTTTATTATTATTATTATTATTATTTGAGTTGGAGTCTCACTCAGTTGCCCAGACTGGAGTGCAGTGGCCACTCCCGGCCACCGCAGCCTCGACCTGCTGGGCTCCGATGATCCTCCCACCTCAGCCTTCCAAGTACCTGGAACTACAGGTGCACGCTACCACGCCCGGCTAATTTTTTGATTTTATTGTAGAGATGAGGTTTTGCCAAGTTGCCCAGGCGGGTCTCGAACCCGCGGGCTCAGGCAATTCACTCACCTCGGCCTCCCAAAGCTGGGATTACAGGCTGAGCCACCTAGCCCAACCTAATTATTTTATTTGTATCTATAATCTGAGCTTGGGGTTTGACAGACGAATATCAAACGGTGGCAAATTTCTGCTCTCATGCTGCAGCCCCTGTCTTCCTCAGGCCTTGTGCAATGCAGCTTCCAAGAGCACAGGGGGCAGCCCAGGGTGAGGAGGTGGGGAGGGCCCCCCTCCTGGGCCTGGGCCTGTCCCACCTCTCCAGGGTGTGGCCTGAGCCAGGGAGTCCAGGAGGCAAGGCGTGCTTTGCTTGGGTTCCTGGAACCCCACCTCCGGAGAAGGCACTCAGGGATCTGGAAGGACTCAGGGATCCGGTTCGCCCTTCACCTCCCAAACCGCGGGCGAGAGTCTTGCACTGTCGGCTCTTGGGGCGCTGACGAGAGAACACGGGGTGGTCTTTTAGCCACGCTACGGCACAAGCCCCAGACTAGCCCTTTGCAGTTTTAGTCACGTCCTCTGCCACTCATTGAACACATGGGCCACCTATGTAGATGCAGAGGTGAGCCGAAAGCTGGGTCTCTGCCTTGATGGCACGCACAGTCCAAGGGATCGCTGAGGTAGCAACAAGGGGGGGGGCGGCTGGGAGTGTGTGAAGAGGCCAGGCAGAGCTGCAGAAGAAAGAACACTCTGGAAGGAAAAGGAATTGATGGAAGATTCTCTCTCACTCTCACTCTCACCCCCCACCTCACGCCCCTACCCTACCCCAGCCCATCCTTGGAGAGGCCACAGCGCCCAGCCTGGTCTTGACCCAGAGGCGAGTGGGGCTAGGCTCCCCACCCCATCAGGCCTGAGCAGAGAAAGGCTGGGTCCAGGGAGCATCTGGGAGCTTGGAACAGGGCTGTGGTGTCTCTGCCAAGGTTGACCTTAATCGACCCGAGGCTAGACACCCGCCCCACTGGGCAAGTCTATTTGGGAGGTTCTTTTTGGAAAATGTAGAATAAAGCAATTAGAGTGGCTTTCCTTCAGTACTTGGAAAATAGTCACCCGGTGACACCAGCCTAAAACGAATACCAAGGACAAGCTTGGGGGTCCCAGGTCTCCCGTGGTAGTGGTGGCATGGGGCCCAAGGGAGGGGTCCTGCTTTGCTGAGGACCGAGAAACTGGGGAAGAATGGCTTGTCCTAAGGGCTCCTGTCACCTCATTCCGCTGGCCTCTGAGTGTCGCATCCCTGGAGGTATCTGCCAGTCTAACCTGGACGACAAAAACAGGACCATAAAGTCTGAGTGTGGGGCAGCAACCCGAGGCCTCACGTGGCGTTGCCCCAAGTGTCCTGCAGGGGGCGCCCTGGTGTTTTCATTTCTCTTTCTAAAGGGATCTAAAAAGAATGTACAACCTTGATTTGAAAGCAATGAAGACGCATCCTTAGAACTTACTAGCATACTGATTCTACACACCTCTTTCTTGCCTCAGAAACACGAAAAACTAACCCCTAAAGACACAGCGCACAACTTTAGACCTCTTACGTGATGGCATGGGTAACTGTTTTACTAGACACTTTTCCAGAGATGTGGCATCAAAGCATAAGAGTGTGAAATGACATCTCACATTATCACAACAACTCTGAATACAGTTGCAGCAGATAGAAGACAGGTGTAACCAGGTAACTGAGCTCCGTGCAGCCCAGTACAGACACTTTTTCCCCCACCCACTGTCTAGCCCCCTTTCTCACTTTAGGCTTCTTTCATGATGCGTCTGCTAGATTTCACAGCTTTGCAGTCACTTCTGGTTCCTCAAAGAGCCATTTGGTCTTTAAAGGACACTGCTCTAGTCTACATTAAAACTTAATCATTTGATTCAAAGATTGTATTTTCCTCAACCCCTCTCAGGGGAGAGGTGAGCTGGAACTCTCGTGGCTGGAAAGCAGAGGGTTATGAACTGCTGTCAATCACCTGCTCCCTCCTTCCACAGCTGGAACAGTGAGAGATGGAAAAGAAACGTCTACCTTCTTGGCTACTTGTGGTGGCTCTCCCTGGTGGACCACAACTGCCATCCAGGCTCATGCCCAAGGGTGTGATGTGGATGGATGGTGACACTTTCATGCCCTACAAAGAGCTCACATTTGAGCAGGCACCAACAAAGGTGATCCTTAGAGCAACAGTCCTAGGCTCCATGCAATGGGTGGCTACACACCACATACTGTGCTTGTTTGTGCCTGGAACTTGTGGCCCAGCTTCCTGCCACATAGGGTCTGCGCTTAGGTCTGGGGGTGCCCTCGGGGTCCGCCTTTCCACTTCTTAGACTCCAGAGCCTCTGGCGTCTTATGTTGAAGTGTGAGTGGGAGTGTGTGACCAGGCCCTGGGGCTCCATCACTCATCACTTCTCAAATCTGCTTTTTTCTGGTTCAGAGGCACAGGAACAGTTCAGCACATCTACTAGCTGAGCAGATGCACAGTAGTAATCAAAATTCAGCTCCTCTTTCTTCAAAAATAGGATTAATTCTCTGAAAGTTCCTTCCTCATCCAAGAAGGATTAAGAAAGAAATAGGTTCTGTTAAGGAGGCAGTCACCTCCTACCAAAGGCCAAAAGAGTATCCATGATTTATCTCTGTATGTGGAGTGGTTTTTAACTGGTGGGAGACTGTTCCATGGGTGGGTGAGACTAGTTTCTCCAGAATGTTCCTCTCAGTAGACCTTTGGCTGGACCTCAGCACATTCTTTCTTCAGCCTAGACCACAGCTGAAAATCTGGAACAGGAAGAAAAATGCTCTGGGAGCATGACACCATCTTTTTAAAAAAGAACTTCTAAATTACCAAAAAAAAAAGACAACAGATAAGAAAATGGGCAAATGATGTAAACGACAATTCAAAGGATGCCAAATGGTCAAGACACATAGGAAGCTCAGCCTTCCTAATAATTACTGAGATATCATTGCATAATAATATGTTGTCTTATAGCTATCAAAAGCAAAATTGAAAGAGCCTGGCAAGGTTGGTAAGATCATGGGGCAGTAAGAATGCTTCTCCATTGCTGGTGACACTGCAAGTTGGTAAAATTGCTGTGGAGGGCGTTTGGCCATACCGACACAGGGAGTCTTGACTCACAGCTGTCTTGAGCACACAGCCTGAAAAAGCTCTTATGCATATGAACAAGAACATGTGCATAAGAATATTTTTGATGTGTTATTTGTCATTGTGAAAATTTGGAAGCAGACCAAATATATCCATGGATAGGAGAACAGAGAAGCTGTGTGCATCCTGAAAATCAACTATTATCTGCTTATAAAAAATGAACTCGAGCTACATATATGGACAGGGGTAAATCTCAAAGCCTTGCTGACAAAAAGTTTTGGAATCACATACACAATAGTTATAGTGGTTATAGCTAGTGAGAATATAATAACATACAAAACAGAGGATCTAAGATTGTGAATGCTGCCATCTTAGTTGTGAGCTTATCACAACCGTATTCACCTCTAGCACTAATGTGGGATCTTTGAATTGCCACATCATACTGAGCTCAAGCTTTTGAGAGTAGCTTGTCACTGGATCATCAAAGATCTTTGATGCTGTGTCCCAAATAAGAACCCTGTATTAACTTGAATGACCCTTGCTACCTATTACTTGAGTCTGTGTGTCAATTAGATCATACTTTCTGTACAGCTGATACCTGCCAAGAAATATTTAAAAGATGCCGGAAAGCTATGTTTCTCCAAAACAGCTCTAGAGGAGACCAGTCTACTGCTACATACATTTCTAGATACATTTTAAAAGTTAATATGTGCCATCTCAGCAAGGGTATTTTCTTAAAGACCCCAAAAGCTATAGTCACATACTTGTGTTTCCATCTGATGGCATCTGAGACATCAGAGACATGAAAAGGAAGCTTAGTAACAGGAAAGGAGCAAGGAACTGACATTCCATGCAGGCTGAGGAGAGAAGATGTAAGTGAGTCCACACTGGGAGGAGATACGCTCTTTGTGGGATATGTTGAATAAGGTTGAATAATGCAAACGTTTTGTATCAACATATAAACATATCACAGCAAACTACACTCAGTATGGCATCTTAAAGCGGTGCCGCTGATCATTCTAGGGATTTACGTTTGTTGAACATTTGCTATGTGCCAGACAATTGCCTTCTAAGTCCTTACACTATCCCTCTGAGGTACATTTTGCAGATGCATCAGCTGAGCTTCTGAGAGTTTCATTCACTTTCCTTAATATCCAGAAGCATTTGAACCCAGGGCTGGCTGACTCCAAATTCAACATGCTATAATGTCCCCAGGTGATAGTTCTCCCCATTATAGCTTATTCCTAGAGAATGTCTAGGTTTGTAACAGACTACATTATGTCTCTAACCAATACATTTTCCTGTCCTTTTTTTGTTTCCATTGGGAAACTCCTTGTCTGCGTATGGTACCCATAGGTTCATGTCCAGGTTTGATCACTCCTAACACAGTATGGCTTGCACACAGTTTGAAGACAGCTTTGTAACACAGAATGAAGGACCAAAATCTTCCAAGATTCCTTTTGACTGGATTAGGTGGGAATTTTTGGTTGCTTATATCTCTCTCTATGCAGATATAGGTTGTATGTTTGCTGTTGGTTGCTTTGCAAGGATAGAATTTGTCAGCATCAAGAAAGAATAATGCCAAAAATTAAGAGTTGCAGAGATAACTAGAATCAGAGAAGGAGAGACTAAGAGAGTGCAAGCGACATCTGAGACATTATATGAGTCCCTGGATTCTGCCATGCCTGAGTTCTCTTGGAATTCTCAAGTTCAGGAATTAAATACTGTTCATTTCTGCTTAAATTGGGTCTCTCATTCTCACAATGGAGAGACTACTGACAAATATAGGCCACCTCAAGTTTAGTCTTTTTCTTCAGAGTTTACTGATTGATATTACCCGTAAACAACGTGAATTTTTCTAAAAATCTTTTGGTAAGTTTATCCCCCTTGGAAAATATATTTTTGAAAAGAAAACTGTACTAGATGTGGGGCTTCTGCAGTAAATGTGTTTTGGTTTAAATTATAAAATATATCAGAAGAAACTTTTAAAGACTGACGTTTATTTCTCCGGGCAGAGCACACTTAGGGCATGAAATCCAGGAACTGACTCGGCTTCTGGGAGGCTGCTTACGGCGGCCATCTTCTCCCAAGGTTCACGGTTCAGCCTTGTTGTCCCTGTAGACCCTGAAGTAGGTCAGTCTGTGGTCCTGGAGCTCGGACTGACCCTGTGACATCCCACAGTGACCCCCGACCTGGGGGTACATGCAGTCTGTTCTCTACAAAGCCTAGGAGGGTTCACGCAGGGCCGGCCTGGCTGGGCCAGACACTCTCCTTCCCGTCATGGCGAGCCTGTCACGAAAGGTCCTGGAGGTTCAGGGATGCTGCGTCTCCACGCGCGCACTTTGCCCCCACGCGAGCCTGGTCTTTGCGCTCTCCCTCTGGACTCAGTCCTCCCTCGAGGAAGCGGTCGAGGCCCCTGCTGAAGGCGTCTGTCTCCCGCAGTCTCCCCTCTCGCAGGCCAGACCCCGTCTCTGTAGAGGAGTCTCTGCAAAGGAGTGGCGTGGCTCTCTCGCCCTCACGGGTGGAACCTGGACATACCGAGCTGCTGACGCCCGTTTCTGGGAAGCAGCCTGGCCGCGGGCCCCCAGCCCCGGACTGGGGTCTGCGAGCGGACGGGGCTGGCCTCCGCGGCCCTCCGGCGTCCTGGCTGCGGGCTGGGTCTCCGGGCGCTCCTTCCTGGTCGCGGGCAGCCTGGAGCCGAGATGCAGCCCCCCGGCCTCCGCGGCCTCCTCCAGGCTGTCAGCCAGACGCGGGCTGCCTGGGGACCCTGGGAACCTCGCGCAGGCGATGCACGGGCCGCGGCGGGTGGTTTCCGGGCTCGAAGCCCTCCGAGGCCCAGTCCCCGCAAGACCTGGTTCTGCGGGCCTCGGCCGGGCCCCCTCGCCCTCGGTGTCCCGCCACGGCCGGGGCGCCGCTCGTGGGTTCTGGCCCGCTGGCCCCGCCGGTCCGGGCCTCCTGCCCCCGGGCGATGGCGACCCACGCCGTTTCCAGGCCGCGGCGCTCCCGCCGTCCCCCGGGCCCGACTCTGCCGGGACTCAGCCCGATCGCCAGAACCGCCGGGAAAGGGCGCGCCCTCCAGGGCGGACCCCCGCCCGGCCGATCGCGCCCCTCCTCGGGACCCGAGCGGCTCTCCGCCCTCGCCCCCGGGCCTCCTCGGCCGGGCCGCGCCGTGGGCTCCGGGTCCCGGGCGGGCTCCACGGAGAAGCCAGGTCCGCGCGCGGGGGCCCCGCAGGCGGCTCCGACGGGGCGAGGGTGGTCCCGGCCGCCGCGCGCTCCGGGCTCCGCGGTCCCGGCGACTCGGGCCGTCCCGGCCGCGGGAAGCTCGCTCGCGCGTGGGGGTCGCGAGGGCCCGGGGCCGGCGTGGGGGCTGGAAGGGGCGGGGCTAGAAGCAGGGGCTGGGCGGGGGCGTCGGGGGACAGGGCGCGGCGCCGTGGACGGAGCGGTCCGCAAACCCAGGGGCGCGGCAGAGGCGGGGGTGGAGACCCGCGCAGGACGAGCCGGCAGGGCCGTCCCCGGGGTCGGGAAGGGCGGGGAGACGCGGCCCGCCAGAGAGGGGCGGCGCAGCGGGCAGAAGGCCGAGAACGCCGGACGGAGCTGGAGAGGGGCGTCCGGGCCGGAGAACCGGGGCGAGACGGGAGGAAGGCGGGTGGGGAGGGGCTGGGGAGGCGAGCGGGGGGGCGAGTGAGGGGGGCGAGTAAGGGGGCAGGTGGGCGGCGGGTGGGGGGGCGAGGACGAGGAGGCACGGGGCGAGGTGGGGGCTGGGGTCGGTAGGGGAAAATCGGGGGGAGCTTTGTCGTCATCTGTTCCGACGAGAGCGCGGGTCACTCACTGTCCAGCGGAGTCGAGTGAGGGACTGGGCCGGGCCCAGACCCCAGCATTGAAGTCACACCCTCCCCTGGGGAGTTCTGGGACGGAGTGCCCATTGTGACCCTTTTGACATCGGGAGGGGGCACCGTCACTCCGGGAAAGGGTCGCCGGTTCCGGGTGTAAGAGCAATCGCGGAAAATAGAGGAGAGGAGCAAACAGAGCTGTAGTATCCGTCCCTGTTTTTGGAACATCACAGTGTTTTGCCCCTCAAAAGGCAAAGATCGGTCCAAGTGCTAAGAGGGAGTCAGGGGGTTGGGGCCTAGGAGAGCGGTGCTGCAACAGGCGGGGATGTGGAGAAAAAGGAAGGCTTCTACACTCTGGTGGGAATGCAAACTAGTGCCTTGGCTTTGGAAGACAGCGTGGCGATTTCTGAAAGAACTAGCAGTTGACCTTCCATATGATCCAGCAATGCCCCTATTGGGAATATACCCGGAGGAACTCAAATCATTCTACCAAAAAGATACCTGCACACGTATGTTTGTTGCAGCCCTGTTCACAGGAGCAAAAACATGGAACCAACCATGTTGCCCATCGAAGCTGCACTGGATGAAAAAAAATGTGGTACAAATACACAATGGATTATGATGCACCCATAAAGGAGGACAAACATATGGACTTCGCAGCAACTTGGATGGATTTAGAGTCTCTCATACTCAGTGATCTATCACAGAAACAAAGAGTACCACATGTTCTCACTCATAAGCGGACCTGGAACACGTATCATAATACTATAAGAAAGCGATTGGCAGTAGTGGGAAACTGTTCGGGGGGGGGGGGGAGGATTGGCAGTTGAGGGAAACTGCTAGGGGAGGGAGGGGCATACCTCATCAACAAGGGTAACTCCATAATCAACCTTTGTATACCTAACCCTGAATTGTACCCCACATCTTTATAATAAAAAAAAAATTTTTTTTAAAGAAAATGGGAAGAAGTCAGTACCTCAATCTCTTTGGCTGACGTCACTGTCCAAAGCCTTCACATCATGGACTTCACTGCAAGCATACGTGTGATTAGAGAAAAGAAATGACATCTCCTTTCCCAGTGAGGACACAGAAGACCAGAGAGAGCGCTTCCATAAGCAGGCAGTGTGTGACGGAGCAGGTGGGACTACAGCTTGGTGCTAAAGGTGTCGGAGGGAGGACAAAGTGCCGGCCGGCCGGAAGCATCACCTCCTCCTGTGTCTCCGGTTGGGATCTTACAGGGGTGCTTCCGAGCAGAACTGGGCTTTTTGTTGCTTACTTTGGGGTCCCTGTGCTTCCCTGGCTCAATGCTTTACTTTTCCAAATGTGTAGTTTAATTTTAGATTCAGGGACCCAATCCATGGGATTTTTGTATAGTGTTGGAGATTGGGCTTCTAGGATATCCAGCACCCAAATAGTGAACTTGTATTCCAGAGGTGATTTTCATCCCCCACCCACCGCAATTCTCCCCCTCCCTTTTGAGATTTCCCAGTGTCTATTGTTTTCATCACACGCCTGTGTGTACCTATTGTTTAGCTCCTACTTACAAGTGAGAACATGTGGTATTTGATTTTCTGTTTCTGCGTTATTTTACTCAGGATAATGGCCTGCGGCTCCATCTATGTTGTTGCAAAGACATTTTTTTCATTCTTTTTATGGTTGCATAAATTTCCATGGTATATATGGACTACATTTCCTTTATTCAGTCCATCATTGACGGGCACTTAGGTTGATTCCATGGTTTTGCTATTTCTTTGGGTAGATACCCAACGGTGCGATTGTTGGGTCAGATAGTAGTTCTTTTTTTATTTCTTTGCGAAATCTCCAAACTGTTTCCCATAGAGGCTATACTGATTTACGCTCCCAACAACAGTGTATAAGAGTTCCCTTTTCTCCTCATTCACAAGAACATCTATTGGGTTGTTTTTTTTTCAACTCTTCAGTAATAGCCATTCTGACTGGTATAAGATGAGACCTCCCTGTGGTTTTAATTTTCATTTCTCTGATGATTAGTGAAGTTGAGCATTTGTGTGTGTGTGTGTGCGTGTGTGTGTTTGCTGGCCAAGAAGCTTTTCTATATCTTTTTGGTGTCTCCTTGCCAGACGTTGCTTTGTATAGTTGGGAAAAAGGAATTAAAGTGGAACCAACGAGTGGTATACTCCCCTCCCCTCTCACTTCTCCCACCCCTAGACTCACAAGCCTTAGGTATAAATGAATGAGTGAGGGCTGATCCCTGCTTCCAACCAAGCAGATTTGAGCAGACGGGCTATGAGCGGATCTCTTCTGGGGTTGCCTAGTTCTAGGGAGGAAGGGTTCACCTATGCAGGAAATGGGGCTGCCATGGACATATCTGGGTTGTTCAAATGGTGCTTCAAGACACAACGGCTTTGCTCAGGGAGCCAGGCATGCCACCACACAAATGGGACCCGTGCACAGCCACCTTTGGGATGAAGTGAGACGACAGACATCGCATGCCTCTGCATCTTTAATCTGTCCTGAAGAGGACGGCCCGAGTCCTTGCTGTTCACTACCAGGTACACAACTTCCAGGTTCCTCAATTCTTAGGAGGCAGCGGGACCCCAGGCAAGAGGTGAAATTCAGTTAACTGCAGTGCTTCAGCTTAGAGGTGTGTCTTGATCGATTTGCCCCGGAACCAGGGAAGAAGAGTAATTCAGACATAACCTCATTCAGTGACATCATTCATCTTAAAAAACCCCTAGCCGTTAGGAAGCATCCAATCAGGAGACAAAACTCATTCAAAAAATTCTCTGTCTTAAATGTTAAATCCCATGTGCACCTAAACGTGACTGATTTGTTCACTGCCGGGCAAAAATGAGACCAAATAAAACAAACCAAACATACGCAAACTCCTCAGTAAATCAAGCCTTCATTGTGCACTTGTAGAAATGTTACCAGATTTTTACAATGGTGTTTGACTTATTCCAGTCAGTGGTTGGTGTCACAGAACTGAGAGAGTTGGTGTACTTCACTGTGGGGTGAGAACCACAACATGGTCAGAAGACCAGATCAGGTCTTGGCACTGCCACAAATTCCCAGGTGGCTCTAGTTAGGCACATCACTTGCCCAGGTCTCAGTTTCTTCCATGGTGGAATGGAACAGCTGGAGTGGAATCTACATTTCCCAGTCTTTTTCACACCGTGGCACACATAGAAATGAGCAAAACAACAATGACGGCAGCAAAAAAGGTCTAAGTCTCAGACACTCCACGAAGAAATACCTCAAAAAACCTGGGCTACTTTGTAGCACACTAGCTGGAAAGCTCTGGGCCTGGATAATTGTGAAAACAGCACTGAAATTCTACATCTGCATTACTATCTGAATCATTCTTGGGAGGACTACAAATGACTTATCCCATTTGCGGATCACCGCACCTCTACATGGAATCCTTTAAAATTCTGAGATCACATCCCATGAATACAGACATGAGAGACCATCTAGGGCAGGGATCCTTGTCCAGGGCCTATGCACCTGCTGGAAGATCCCAGCGATGAACTTGAAAAAGTCTGCAACCTTCTGAAATTGTAGCCAAGATTTTACATGTATGTAGAGCCAATGACATGGCTTTCATCAAATTATCAAAGAGGAGCCACAGTTAAAAACAGAAGGACTTGCTGCTGTCAGAGGAGACTTATTCATCCTTTGAAATGTGTGACTTTATTTTACAAATCCCAAATCAGAGCAAGAGGCTGACAATAGAAAGTATTCAAACCTGAACATCTGTCCAGCATTCGAATATGTGACATGGCAGTCCCCTTAGAAGGGAGCTCTCGTGTAGGATGTAAACTCCATTCTGACAAAAATCGAATGTTAATGTGCTGATATAATTTATTAGTGTCATGACATTAGTAATACATCTGTAATACTCTTATACAAAAAGAACTTAAGACACATATTGGAGAGAGGGAAGCTTTTTACTTAAACATAAAATGCCAGTTAAGGAATTTACCAACTACTCTGACCTCCCATAAGTCAGAGATTTCTTCTGATGGGTTGGCTTTCTTTTTTGCTGACAGCCCAGACCGATGTCTTATGAGTGTGGTCATTCATTTATAAATGAGTACTCCCTGGAGAATCCGTTTTCTGAAGTCCACAGGCCTGCCAGGAACCCCTCAGAGGAGACACGTCCCAGTCTCTCTCCCACTCTCCTGACACTGTGGCTGCCTCTGCCTTCCTTCACCCTAAGGGAGGAAATGGCTGGGAAGGGAAGGGCAGACTGCTGAGATGCCCCCGCACCAGAATGGCAAGGGGGTTCCCCAAATCATCACCAAACCACGAGCCAGTGACCACTCACCCATCGTGGCCCAGACTCTACTGCCCACGGGTCAGTCAAATGACCAGAAAGGGCGCCACCTACTCTCAGAGGGTCTCCTGGCACTGCCAAGTCTCATGAGCCAGACATCATAATGTCTACTCCACATAAGGAAGAGCAAAGATCATCAGTCAGCCCCAGCCGCCCCTGGGGCACTGCAGACCAGAGACCAACCCTGAGCAGAAAGACCCGCAGAGAATACCGGGACAGAGGGAGGGACCAATCAGTACGATCGCTTTCCTCTTGGATGAGACAGGAGAAGCAGCTTGTTTTAAAGAAATTAGCAAATCCTCCAAGAACCATGGTCCCTTAATTGGAGAGAGAAACCAAGGTGCAAATAAACGACAGACACCTGATCGGAAGGACATTTCATGAGCTTATCACTTTGGGAGACTGTCCAGAGGTAGAGCAGTGGCTGCTGCCCCCTAGGTGTACCCTTCAAGTAGGAAGGAAGGAAGAAGAAAAGGAGGGATCGGGTCAGAATAGTGACACAGAAACCACATACTATGGCTGAACCCTGAGAAAGGACATCATGCTAAGCGAAGTGTAAGCCAGTCCCAAAAAGACAAGTACTGTATGATTCCACTCAAATGAGGCATCCAGGAAAGTACAGTAGACATTTCCAGGGACTGGGAGGAGGGAGAAATGAGGAATTATAGCTTAATGTGTATTGGGTTTCCATCTGGGAAGATGAAGCCTGGAATGGACGGAGGTGATGGTTATACAACAGCGTGAGTGCACTTAATGCCGCTGAACCGTACATTTCAAATGGTTAAAAGAACCAATGTTGCATTCATCTATTTTACCAAAACTAAATTTTGAAAAGCTAATATTACATAAAATAAGGACTGGCCCAATGTCGAGTCAGAGCCTCAGGAGAATGATCTTCAAATGTGTCATGCCAGGTCACCTAGGAATACAAGTTCTTGAAAGAGAGGTGTGGGCTCCCTAGCATCTAAGAGCCCTCCAGACACTGGACCGTACCCCCCGCCATGAATGAGGGGCACAGCTCCTCCCAACCCACCCTGCTTTCCACTCCATCCCAGGGCCATGGATCTCCCAACTCACTCTCCTGCTCCCATTCTCGTGGGGGTCCGGCCTGCTCATGGGCTGACTCCCTTCCAGTCCCACCAACCACTCCTTGATGAGCGACACTTGTTAAGTCTCAGTGTTGCCAGCCTCGGCTTGAGCAGGTTGGACTATATTGAGTTTCCTCAAACCAGGGCTGTGGAAGGCAGCGACACAGGTTTACAGATAATTTTTAGTCTTACAAAACTTTGTGAATTGTTAAATCAAAATTGGCCTATGACGAGGGCACACTGGCTCACTGGAAGCTTACATGGCTTCACCTGGACTAGAATTTTATCATCTCTGGATGCTAACTGTTGAGAATTCTGGTTGACATAGGTCTCTCGAAGGAAAAGAAAACAAATTCTTAGCCAGGCTCGGTGGCTCAGCCTGTAATCCCGCGCCTTTGGGAGGCTGAGGTGAGTGGATTACCTGAGCCCGTGGATTCGAGACCCGCCTGGGCAACTTGGTGAGACCTCATCTCTACAATAAATCAAAAAATTAGCTGGGTGTGGTAGCGCGCGCCTGTAGTTCCAGCTACTGGGAAGGCTAAGGCGGAAGGATCGCCGGAGCCCAGCAGGTCGAGGCTGCGGTGGCCGGGAGCGGCCACTGCACTCCAGTCTGGGCCACAGAGTGAGACTCCAACTCAAAAAAAAAAAGAAAACCAATTCTTGCTTACTTTGAATCGACAGATACCGTATCTCAAAGCGCAAGCCTACTGGGAGTGTGAGCAAAGAACAGTCGCAGCCACACCCCAAGGGGTCCTCATAATCTAGGTCAGCAGTCCCCAACCTTTTTTGCCAAAATTAAATTTTGAAGAAACGAATATTATATAAAATAAGGACAGGCCCAATGTCGAGTCAGAGCCTCAGTAGAATGATCATCAAATATGTCATACCAGGTCACCTAGGAATACAAGTTCTTGAAAGAGAGGTGTGGGCTCCCTAGCATCTAAGAGCCCCCCAGACACTGGGCCGCACCCTCCACCATGAGCCCTCCAGACACTGAGCAGCACTCCCCGCCATCAGGGATTGGTTTCAGGGAAGACAATTTTTCCACTAACCAGGGTCAGGCAGCAGGGGTGCTGTCAAACCTCACTGCTAGTCACCGCCTCAGCTCCACCTCAGATTATCAGGCACTGGATTCTCACAAGGAGTACACAACTAGATCCCTCACATGCGCTGTTCACAAGAGGGCTCCCCCTTCCATGAGAATCGAATGCCACCACTGATCTGACAGCAGATGGAGCTCTGCTCATCTGCTTCTCACCTCTTGCTGTGTGGCTGGTTCCTAACAGGCTACGAACTGGTATGAATCTGCAGCATGGAGGTTGGGGACCCCTGATCTAGGTGACCTCTAAGTTGCTTCCAGCAGCAGTGTGCTAAGACTGCGGCCACAGCTTCTTCTCTGCACTGGCAGAGTGACACAGACGCGACCCATGCTGCCTGAGGACAGGGAATCTGTGGACCCTGGACAGCAGGTGGACAAAGCGTCACTATCCTTGCCAGTCCTCCCAGCTCCAGACTACCCTCCTGCCTCCAACAGCCCAGGCTTCCATCTCAGGCCTCACAGGTGTCCCATCAAGGGCAAACTCTCTGACGTGTCAACTTCTATCTCTACAACCCTGCATCACGTTCCCAAGGGGCCCGAATGCTGTATCCACCCAGTGCTCAGTGAGGACTCGTGGGTGTCTGCAAGTCGGTAAGTTAACACGAACCTTATGTAGAAGACGTGACTTTCAGTAAAGAAGTAGCTATGATAAAAACAAACAAACAAGTGCAGACTCTCTCACAAGTTCATAACTGCAAGCTCCGGGGATGAACAACCCCGATAACATGCATCCTTGCATCCTTGTCCAACGGTAAACCACCTCGTGATGGCAAACTCTCCATCAGTGGGTGACAAATCCTGTGCCGTCCTTCCACCTGCCTTCCCTGTGGCTGCGGGGTGTGTGCTGCAGCAGCTGGACAGGAGAGGGCGATGGATGTCTGCGGGGTGGCATGTGGTACCTCACTTTCTTCCAAAACGTGGCCTTGGCACACCGTGACTGCTCTGTGAAGTCCCCGCTCCACCGAATGGCCCCATGCTTCTGTCTGAGGTACTGAATCGACTCCGGCATGGCTGTGTAGTCCTCGATTTTCTCCAGTTCAATCAGAATGACCTTTATTCCATCCTGGATGAGGGCAGTGTAGAACGCGATTTGTTCTTCCAACATGTTCTTTAACAGGCCAAAGCCTAGCAACTCAGGGACTATAATGACGATCAGCCTCCTGCACAGTCTAATGTTTTCATCGATGACATTGGCCACGGCTGGAAATAAAGAAAGAAAACAGCCCGAGTTAGCCGGGCTCGGTGGCTCAGCCTGTAATCCCGAGCCTTTGGGAGGTTGAGGTGAGTGGATTGCCTGAGCCCGCGGGTTTGAGACCCGCCTGGGCAGCGAGACCTCATCTCTACAATAAATCAAAAAATCGGCCGGGCCTGGTAGCGCATGCCTGTAATTCCAGCTACTCGGAAGGCTGAGGCGGAAGGATCGCCGGAAACCAGCGGGTCGAGGCTGCGGTGGCCAGGAGCGGCCACTGCACTCCAGTGTGGGCGACAGAGTGAGACTCCAACTCAAAAGAAAAAAAAAAAAAAAAAACAGCCCGAGTCATAATGCTACTGAGATTGTTATAAATGGGCTCCGAGAAGAGAATATGGATTTTAAGATAAATGTGACTTAGGAATGGATTAACAAAAGTTTTTCATTTTTTTTTAACCTCTGTCACTTCCTCTGTGAAGCCTTCCCGGTCTTCCTTGGTTCTCTACAGTCATGAGTCACTTTTGTGTATGTGTGGCTTGTTGATATGTCACTTTCCTTGGCCAACAAGTATGTCATCATGTCTAACTTTGTATCCTAAGACTAGCAGAAGCCTAGTATATATTAGATAATGAACACATTTTTCAAATATAAATAGATTTTCAAAAGACGAGAAACATGTAGTTAGCTCATTGCTATGTTCCTCTTGTATCTGATCTTTAGAGTTATTGAAATGACCAGGATTTATGTGACTAATTTAGAAACCAGATAACCCACCCTGATTGTTGCTTGAGGAAAGGAGGGGATGGTTTTCAAAGATACCCAGCTCTGTAGATGTGATTCGGTCTGCAGTTGCCTCTCCTAGGATGTAAGAACAGACTATAACCTCCTTGAGGATAGGTTCTTCTGCGTGGCTGATTTGTGTGTATCTGGTGCTTAGAACAGTGTGCAGCACGTAGAGGTGATCAGTGAATATTTGTTGAATAAGTGACTGGATGGAAACATTCTAGGAAAGCATGTTCATTTCAGATGTCAGCCATTTTACTGTATTAGCCTTAAAAGAAAAAGGACAAAGCAGGTAGGAGAGGACTGTTGTGATGGGTGTCTAAGGTGTTCAGGCTCTGTGCTGGGCCCTTCTCAGGTTTCTCACTTAATCTTCTCACCTGAGTCAAGGACGCATTCTTATTTCCATTTTGCAGATGAGACATCTGAAGTTCAGAGATGCTCACTGAATTACCCAAAGTCACAATCCTGTGAAATGGCAAAAGTAAGTGTAAAGCTTCCGTCTTAGGCCGGGCTGTAATACCGCGCCTTGGGAGGCCGAGGTGAGTGAATTGCCTGAGCCCGTGGGTTCGAGACCTGCCTGGGCAACTTGGCGAGACCTCATCTCTACAATAAATCAAAAAAAATTAGCCGGGCGTGGTAGTGCGTGCCTGTAGTTCCAGCTACTTGGAAGGCTGAGGTGGAAGGATCGCCGGAACCCAGCAGGTCGAGGCTGTGGTGGCCGGGAGCGGCCACTGCGCTCCAGTCTGGGCGACAGAGTGAGACTCTAACTCAAAAAAAAAAAAAACAAAAAAAAAAAAACTTCCATCTTATTTGGATAGAAGAAGAGGGGGTAGAGTTGAGGTTTATGAAATCAGCTGAAGCATGACCAGGTTTGCATATTCAGACAAATGGAGAGCACTCATCAGTTAGTCTTGGTGACACGAGGGCAAATGACCACTTGTCACCTTTCACTCTTTTGGCCACGACCGTGTCACTGGCCGCTTGTTCATGGGAATGGGTTAACCATATCCTTACTCCAAAGTGAGGCTCACAGTATTGCACCGGCAATCCCAGCACTGCAGTGCAAGAATGAGCCCGTGAGGGCAGAGAGCTTAGCCTGGAGTCAGCCGGGCCCGGCGGCTCTGGTCACAAGCCTTCTGTGGTTCTGTGGGGTGGACAAGCAGAGTTTGCTGCCATTCGTAAAGTGAATGGACAAAAAGAGATTTCATTCCTTTTTCCCCCCATTTCTTCCTTTTGTACCTCACTTGAAACACACCTTGTCCAGGGAATTCATCCCTGCCGAATATAAATAACTTGTATCCACACTGCCTTTCCAGCACCTCCGGCATGATCGTCAACACCAGTGTGTCCACGGCATGGCTCTGGCTTTCTCTGAGAGGCTTGGGGTATAAGACGTATGCATCATACAGCTTCCCATCTGAAAAGGAAATGGGACAAGCTCACGGAACGGTTCCTGCCACATTCTTTCATGTTAACAAAGTGGGAACCTGAGTGGCTACCATGATGTCCTCTGGCCTGGGGTAATGACTTGGGAATCCCCAGGCGGCTGACTGGGTACCAGGCCCAATCACATTATAACACCTTATCTCACAAATTAACCTCTGAAGGAGGTGGTCTTATCCCCATTACACGAGAATGAAGCCAAGACGGGAAAAGTTGCATCACTTCTGCGATTCCTAATTCCACCCCAAGTCTTTGATTCTAAGTCCACCACTCCCTGTAATGTGACCGGAAATGAGAATTAAAAGCAGGAGACTCGCCTTCTCGGTGGCACGTGCCTATAATCCCAGCTACTTGGGAAGCTGAGGCAGAAGGATTTGCTTGAGCCCAGGGGTTTGAGGCTGCAGTGTGCTATGATCACACCACTGCACTCTAGCCTGGATGACCGAGAGAGACCCTGTCTCTAAATAAGAATAATTCAAAAAATTAGCTGGGCATGATGGTGTGTGCCTGTAATCCCAGCTTCTTGGGAAGCTGAAGTGAGAGGATCACTTGAAGCCAAGAGTTTGAGGCTGCAGTGAGCTCTGGTTATGCCGATCGCGCTCCAGGCTGGGTGACGAAGGAAGACCCTGTCTCTAAAACAAACCAAAAAAGGGTCTCTCAAATAAACAATAGAAGAGCAGGTGACTCTACCCTCTACTCATCTACCCATGTCACCCTCGGTGGTCCTGTGCAATGCAGGACTGTCCTAACTGCTTCAGGCAAAACGGAATGAATCCCTCCTCACCGAGATCCATCTGTAAATTCCATCACTGCGATTTCACAGGCTTGCATCACAGAGGGAATGCGCATCGGACCAGACCCTAGGATCTGCAGTGCCATACTGAGAAGGCACACCCAACAGCATGTGTCCTCACTGTCAGAAAGAGCCAGAACTTACTGAGCATCCACAAGAGCAGTCCCTGTGCCGGCCAGTGCAGAGATACAGGATCTAACTGGCCAGACCGTTCACATACACGGAAATAGAGCAGCATGAGGCCCCACGAGATGGCAAAGCTGAATGAATGGAGGGGACAGTGCAAAAGGAACATCTCCATCACCTGGAGTGCTTGACAAAATTCACCAAGGACAGGGGATGGTTCCTGGACTGTAAAGCATGGAGCATTTAGAAAGAAGTGAAGGTCAAGAGTGGAAGGTAAACAGCATGGGTGAAAAGCTTGTGAGGGCACGAGGGTTGGGGAATGTCATGTCCTACTCGGGGGGCCTATGAACAAACCAGGAGCTTCGGCAGGGCTGGAGGTTTTGTGCGGGAAGAGAAGTGACCATGGCATCTCATTGGAAAATGTCATTCTGAGCTTTAGGGCTGTTTGGAAATTCCAAGCCCACCTAGTGGGTACCAGAGAGGGAAGTTGTCCTTTTCATGGGACTTTGGGAAAGGGCTGGTGCTAAGATTAACAAGGGAAGGGAAAATCTTGTATTCTTCTGGTTTTTGTCTAAATAATGGTAGTTAAAATGCGTGCAAGCCGGGCTTGGTGGCTCAGCCTGTAATCCTGCGCCTTTGGGAAGCTGAGGCGAGTGGATTGCCTGAGCCCGCGGGTTCGAGACCCACCTGGGCAGGTGAGACCTCATGTCTGCAATAAATCAAAAAAAATTAGCCGGGCGTGGTACGGTGCGCCTGTAGTTCCAGCTACTCGGAAGGCTGAGGCGGAAGGATCTCCAGAGTCCAGCAGGTCGAGGCTGCAGTGGCCGGGAGCGGCCACTGCACTCCAGTCTGGGCGACAGTGAGACTCCAACTCAAAAAAAATGCATGCAGAGCTTTACGGGTCACACATCGCTTGTTCTCATTCCATCAGTTCTCACGCCAACCATGGTGACTTTCAGGCCCTCTCCCATCCTTGCACCTGCACACATGTGCACACACACGCACATGCACGCAAACCTACACAGTCATGCACACACATGTATGCACAGTAATACACATACACACACAGTCACACACACATACACATACATGTGCAATCATATACACACACAGCCATACACACGCATGCACACTCTTTCTCTGTCTCCCCAGCCTGTCATCACAGGGAGGCGTGGGAGAGTGAAGACTCTGGCTCCCTGATCTAGCCTGAGTCCCCAGAGCAGGACCTGAGTAGAGGAGGTCTCAATCAGTATGCAACAAACTTCTGAACGGAGCTTGATTTTACAGAGGTTTAGAGAAGTCACGTCTATGCTGGGGACAGGTCAGACACAGCTTTTTAACGAAGTGGGATCATAGAGCAGGTACAGAAGCAAGATTCAATTTGTGTGTAGAGGTGGCAACAACGCACCGCAGCTAAAACTTCTTGCAGAATCTTAGACGTCACTCGTCCAGATCACCACTCAAGCAAGTGGATATTCTGTACAAAATTCAATGTCACACATTTGACTTTCCAAAGCCAGGGGATTTTTTTTTTTCTTTTTACATAAAAAAATGGAAAAAAAGAGCAACTTTTCCTGAAGTTCTTATGTTTCTGAACTTTTGGGAAAGAAATCAAATTTTCCCACTTGAAAGCATGATCATATTCATCCTTTTGCATGATGAAAGGCTGGTTGGGTTGAGGCTCCAGCCACCACAGACAGCGGCAGCCTCCCAGGAAACACAGCATTTCCTGGCCCGACCTACAGCAAACATTCAGGGCTACCTCTGTCGCAGACTCTGCCGTTAGTCTCTCTCTTCTCTCAATCTGCTTCTCTTTGTCCCACTGCCTCTGATTAACAAACTATTTTTGCAAAGCATACTCTCTCGGGCAAGTGTTCCACGTCTGCTGTTTCAAAGCACAGTGTCTGAGGATGTAGATACTTGTCGTTGTCTGACTTCAGGACCAGAAAGAGATTAGGACAGCAAGGAAACCTCACTTCTTTTCAAAACTCAAAATATAAAAAGGCCCCCAATTTCTCAGTCCTTCTTTTTCCCTTTCTAAGCTTTTGAATAGATTAGGACTTTTTTCTCAAAATGTTTTTTCTCAAAATGCAGTAGACTTTTGTCGCTTTCCAATGACTGATTCGTAATTTACTGACCAATTCAGTCAAAAATCAAGTTGTACCCTTTTGCTTTTTTTTCTTTTGGCATCAGCATACTGATTTTGAAGGGTCTTGTCAGTCAACAGTGCTCCAGCATCTCCCAGTTGTTTCTCTCACAATCAGCTATGAGTGACATGGTCGTCTCCTTGGATTATGAGTAAGGAAACAAAGCTGAGAACAGCAAAGCTGTGCGACCCTTCTAAAGTCTCCCAGTTGGTAAGTGCACAACCTTGGCCAGAACCCAGGCCCACTGTTCCCTTCGGCATGGTTGAAATGAGAAACGGATACAGGAACCTTCACCAAACTTATCCCTGATTAATCCTAGGCAACTGTGTCAGACTCAAGTTTCCTGAAACAGCCCCAGCAATATTTCCAGTCTTGCATGTTCTTCTGGCACTTCACTCCACTCCCACAAACAGGCAGAACCTATTTCCACTCCCTTAAAATTGTATGCCTTTACTGACTGTTGGCAAATACATATATGTAAGCTTATCTGTAGAAATTAATATTTCTGAAAGATTGCCTAAAGATTATTCCATTCCCTGCTCTCTGTCAATATGACATTACTAAATTTTAGGCCTGATCAAACCAGACCAGTGGAAAAATCAGATAGATTCAACTTGGCCTTCATGCAAATGCTTTTACTGAGTCACATGTGGTTTGGTGGTTGTAGCTCTAACACACATAGAAGACACTAGAATAAAAAGACACATACAGCATGCGGTTTACATCTACCACAGGAATACGGTGGTAGACAAGATTTCTTACACGAGATCCTTTTAAAATGAGAACTCCCTATAAAAAAAATTACTTCCTTTAGAAATTAGCCTCAGGAAAAGCCATGCTTTCTCAAGAACAGTTGAAAGGTTTCTAGAACAGCGCACATAAAGAACCTTGTAATTTGCCTTTAAAAACTGCCCAAGACTTGACGTTAACTCTACTCTGACTTACTTTTCCATTTTCCCTTTGTCCACGGTGCCTATTTTGTCTCTGTTTTGACTGCCTGTCATACATGCCTGTTTTCTAGAGACCTGTCTGACCTAAGGCAAGATACATACAGATCTTTCCAGTGGATTCGTACGCTGACCCTTCCATTCTTGTACATGCACACACACCTGACAGAAGACTTTTAAAAGTACCTGTGACTCGATAGAGAACGCACAGAACTTGCTGACTTCAGTCAGGTCTATCAAGGCTCTTACTAAAACTGAGTCACACATACTCAATATTAATTGTGTTACAAAGCTTAACCAAGCTAGTCGGGGGAAACAACTTATCCTAAGAAGGACATCATTTCTCTCTCTTTCTCATTTGTATTTGCCATCTATTATGGTCGCCAGATAACTCGGGAAATATCCTCAATGGAGACAAAGCTGTAAACAGAATCTGGGACTAATCTCAGAGTCTCATCACTAGCTCAAAGTTAAAGCCAGCACTAACAGACGTATTATGGGGGTCGTTTTCTACAGAGGAAATCACAAAGTGCATGCATACTTTTCTGAATAAAAAAGAAAGAAAGGGAGAAAAATTGGACCCTGGCTGCCTTCCAGCCGAGATCTTCAATTCCTCAGTGCACTGTACAAAATTTGGGCGGCAGAGGGTGGGGCTCCCCACTCGCTTCTGCTCCTCAGCCCCTGCTCTGGGTGAGTCACTATTCCTTTCTTCTCTTCCTGCTAAACTTGACCTCACTGGCAGCTTCACTGCACACTTGCACAATCCCCAGAAGCCACGGCTGTCGTCACGCTCCTGGGAGTCGGCGAGGATCACGCCAAGGGGCCAGAGCTTTAGGAAGACCACGTAGACCCATTCAGGACCCGCTAGTCAAACGACAGAAAGCAGCAGAACTACTCACAGCTGTGTCAGAAAACATAAGTGGTGGTGGACGGAACTCAAAGATGCAGGGAGGAGTCCAGTCCCAAGTGGGTCCAGGTAGGGCAGCCTCTGCAGGGACCGCGACCAAGATCAGAGACCCCCAAACCCGATCTGACCATTTGCAGGGCCAGCGGCCCCCTGGGTTGCACCCACAAAGCCCAGTGGAATTCTGTCCTTAAAAAGAGGTTGTTGCTTTCAACGTGGCTCAAGGGTTGCTAACTGAATTCTGAAACTTAATTTGAAATAAAGTCCCAGTTAGAACGTCTATGCTTCACCAGATATGTGGGCAACAACTTATTTTGTGTGCAAAGCAGATACTTAATATCAATAACCTGTTCTATGTATTAGCTACCCATAAAACACGCTCGGATACCCAGTTCCCCCACTTTCCTGCTTTTGTCGCTGCCAGCGTCTCATTGAAAGGTATAATAAATGTGTGCATCTCCATGCACGTCAGCTATGCAGGGGGTCTTCAGCCTTATTTTTATTTTATTTATTTTATTTTAGAAAGCAGGATACATTGAAAGGATAGAAAAGCTCCCACAGTGAGCAGGAACCCGAAGAGGTTGCCCTCAACTTTATATTAATTTTTATATCTAATTCGAAGACACCATAGCAGATTTCTTAATTTTTTAAGGACTTAATAGAATCCGAGACAAGAAAGAAAGTAGCGCAGAGAGTTGCAAACACCACAGTGGGAAAGGCTTGCCCCTCGGAGTGTCAGGGGGCATTCCTGGGTCAAATGGCATGAGCAGGACATGGGCATCACAGACTAAAACTCCAGCATGGGGTTGGGGAGGGCGACTGGCTTTGATGTTCAGATAAGCCACAGAGACCCCCTGTGCCCCAGGCCCAGCTGAATGCCTTCCCTGCTTGAACTCCCACTGCACTCTTGATGAAGCAGGATTTGATCATTTTCTTTTTTCCTTCCTTCCTTCCTTCTGTCCTTCCTAAGCCCACTACCAACCACTGTCCTTGGTCGCTCGCTCTCTCCTCTCTTTCTTCCTCCCTCCTTTCTTTCTTCCTTCCGTCCTCTTCTAGTCCTTCCTATAGCTGAGAAATATAAGAACACAAAATATCTGTTTAAGTTAACACAGGAGGTAAGTGGAGAACTCCCACTTAAGCGCGTGTCCATCTCTCTCCAAATCTGAGAGTTGGAGACTTAACCCCCTTCAGGCACCAAGTTCAGGGCCTAGGAACAGATACAACAAGAGTCAAGTCACCTCTCTCACCACACAGATCCTACACAAGCATCCACTATACTGGGGACATGTCAGGATGGAGAGCACCTTGCTCTTGAATAAATTTCCCCCCATGGATGGAGGACAATGTGTGAGGGACTTCATGACGTGGCCGCAGCGGGACCCAGAAGATGTCTCCTCTTGCTGTCTGGCAAATATTCACTCAGTCACTGCTAGCCTGCAAGCCCTACGTGACAGAACGACGCTGGTGATCACGGACAAACCATTTCTCTGAAGCCTAGGAAGTTCCATGGAACAGTCCTTCCTTAAATTTGCCAACAACATAGTAAAATATGACCAAGTATGTTCAGAAGGGGGATATAGGTAAGAGGATACCAGTTATGAGGCATCTTTCTGTGATAACACACACTTACCTTCTACGGTCCCAGGAGAGTGGAAGGAGCTTCGATACCACAGTACAATGTCGATCTTAAAGAGGCTGTAGATGTACAAGACAGACACAGCCACGACTGTCAAGGCGATAAGTCCTCCTATCAAGTAAACTCGAAAATCTGGAGCTATAAGTGAGCAAAGAATAAAAGTACGATAATGATACAAAGAGTCAAGGACATTCTTTACTCATCCAGACTGCATGATAAATGCCAAATGGAAATGGATTGATGTCAATGAGGGCACTGCTTAAATATTTCTTTAAAGTTAAATAACAGGAGTGGGAGTAGACTAATCCGATCTGGACCATAAATGTTAGAAAACTAACAGGCTCTTGGGAATCTAAGAGAAAAGAGCCCTAGCCACTGGTGATAACTGCAGCACAGATCCAGCTGCATGAGGACGGCTTCGAAAACACACACGTCCAGGTTCTGCCTAGTCCAGGTGTGTAGCTCGAGTGTGTGCACTTGGAACATTCTCCGGGAGGCTCGGTTGCACATTCTTGGTTACAATACTGTTACAACTGCTTTTCCAGTGGCTCTGAACTGAGCAGCTGGACTCCTATCATCAATAAAGAGCCATCCGTTGTCTCCCCGGGAAGTCATCCCTGCCGGCTCCACAGACCGGCCGAGAACCAAACTCTCACCTTATCCACTTTGTGCCGTCAGAGTCCAGGCTGGTGCCTGTCTGAGAGGCAGAGACTCAGAAAGGGCGTGCACAGCCATCTCTGCCTTGTAAGCACATTTCAGAGCAATTATGAACCCAAGTGGTGGGCAGGAGATGGCCAGGGAGCAGAACCAGTTCTGCCGGAACCCTGAAAACATGCTCCTACAAATCCAAGAAGAGGAGCAGCACAGCTTTCGGCCTCACCACAGACCCAAACCTGTGCCACCAAAGAAGGAGCCTCTAGAAAGAAGGAAACTCAAAAAGAGGAAGAAGGAGAGAGGAAGAGAAATCTTCCCATTCTTAGAACCCACCTCGCATGCCACTTCCTTCTTTGGCTTCTTAATCCTCCAGTCCTCACTGGATGGAAGGATAGAGGAAGAAGGGCAGGAAGGGGGTTCTTTTTTTGACCCCCAGAGGACTTTCTTTTTTTTTTTCAGTTATGGGTTCATAACAGTAGTACATACATGTGGGGTGTGTGTGCTCTTTTGATACAAGCATACGGTGTGTAATGATCCAATCAGGGTAATTCCGACATCCGTCACCTCAAACGTTTATCTTTTTTTGTGCCATAAACACTCCGAATTGCACTCCTCTAGCTATTTTGAAATAGGCAGTAAATTATTGTTAACCGCAGTCGCCCCGTTGTGCTACCAAACACTAGATCTTATTCCTTCTCTCTAACCTCGTATTTGTACCCATCAACCAACCTCTCTTTATCACTCACTCCTAGTCTCTGGTAACCATCATTCTACACTCTACCTCCATGAGATCAATTATTTTAGCTCCCAAATAGGAATGAGAATACACGATATTTGCCTTTCTGTGTCTGGCTTATTTTTCCCCTAACGCAACGTCCTCCAGTTCCATCCGTGTTGTTGAGAATGACAAGATTCCATTCTTTTTTCATGGACCAATAGTATTTCGTTGTGCAAATATACACCACATTTTCTTTCTCCATCCATTCATCGATAGACACTTAGGTTGATTCCATATCTTGCTTATTGTGAATAGTGCTGCAATAAATACGAGTGTGCAGATATCTCTTTGACATACTGATTTTCTTTCCTTTGGATGTATACTTAGCAGCAAAACTGCTGGAGCATATGATAATTCTATTTTTAGTTTTTAAGGAACCTCCATGCTGTTTTCCATTGTGGCTAATAGATACTCATTAAAAAGCTAATCACAGCCTGCCCTAGACCAGACCATGTCCGAAACGTCTTAAGTCTCAAGCTTTCCCATTAACTACTTGCATATCTTTAAATACAGGCACAATAAGGCACAATAACTAAAAACACATTTGATGCCAAAAGGAAACTTCATTGATAAAGTCCCAGTGCAGCCAGTGTAGAGCCGCTGCTCTGCACGCCAGAGCCCGATCTGATCCTGACCACTTGTTAGAACCTCTGGCTTCCCACCACGGGATGGATTCTCCCTTCCTTCCCACCTACTACTCCACTTTGCCCTTTCCCAACTCTTGTTATAATTTCCTCTTGGAGTAACACTGCCACCTCTCCTTTGGGAGGACCCTGTCTGGAAAAATGTAATGTAGATTTTATAGATCTTGGTATTGTAAACCGTCGTGGTGGGAAGACCATGCCCACAACATTAATGAGACTCAAAAAGCCCCCGGCAAGAAAATAGGAATGATGGTCTGAAATTCTAGGGTTGGTTCATCATTCCTTGCATTCAGAAGTATTGGTACCCTCTGCCCTGTAAATGAGCTCGAAGATGATAACGTTGCAAATAGGACATTTATGAATACATTCAAAGAAAGTTGAGGCTTTGAAGTCGTACGAGTCGACAGAAAACTCACTGCTGATGTCCAGATACCCTGATAAAGGTGGTATTCGCCATTGAGTCCATATGGCAAAACACCAGCCTTCAACTGAGATGGCAGTTGAGAACAAGTGATTAAAGAAATTTACAGAAGGCCACACTCGATCTAAACAACTTTCCAGTGATCCTGCTTCAGACAGGCGAAATATGACTCAAATCTGGAGGTGTCATCGACAAAACTAAGGAAGTCAAATGGAGAAGCTGTAACCTGAACTCCTCCCACAAGGAAACCCGCGAGAGGCTTGGATTTCAGAGGGTGGGCTTCCTAATAACTCAGGGCACATGAAACAAACTGCTCTTTCCAAACCTGACCCAAACTACGCTCATACGAGATGTGAAATCAGTGTTGGCAGGAACAAAGATGAATTTAATGAGCTTCTTGACCAGCCTAAAAGAGAGAGGACAAAAGACTTCCCCACTTTGACAGGTGTTGACAGGTGTTACCTGGTAACAGCATGTAGTTCCTCCGAGTCTAATCTTGGCCTCAGAATCCTTCTGAACACAGTGCTTCCAGATAGTCCACAATAAGTTAGTATTGGCATTGAAATCTACATTGGTCAACTTCAGTCTAGGCTGCTAAATAAAAAACTCAAAACTTCTAAGTGAGGAAGATATAAGTTGTTACTACTTCAGATCTCATGGAATGGCTCCAAGGCATCCTGCAATCAGTTTCCCCCTTTTTTCTCTGGGGTGGACCCTGAGTCTCACTCCCTAGCTGAAGCCATACTGTATTTCTGCTGGCATCTACTGGGGAGCAAGAGGCAAGGTAGTTTTTCACCCAGAAGGCAAGTCTGGGTGAAAAACTACCCTGTCCTCACTGGCCTACTTACTGCACATTTCTGTACTTGTCCCAAAGTTACCACCTTCATCACAATTCAGACCCACTGAAGACCCTCCTTTGTCTCCCATCTGACTCTGTATTTCATGGGGCAGATGAACTACTAGGAAACTAATGGGAACAGCACATCAGGGAGCCCTGAGTGCCAAGCCAGAAGCTTCCATTTTATCCCAGGGTAAGGAGGCGACACTAATTAGTATACAGGAAGGGGAGTGGCAGAGTTACAGTTATCCTTGGAGAAGACAACTCTACAACAATCACGAGGATAGAGTAGACCAGAGAAAATTCTCAAGGCAAAGAAACCACTTAGAAAACTAATATATTATCCAAACAGCACATAAAAATGACTGGAACCAGAATAGAACTAACAAATAAACACAGTCTTTTAGAACTCACAGAATGTCAGGCTCTGTGCTTGTTTTACAAAATTATCTCATGGGATTCTCTCATCGCTGTTATCCCTAGCAGTCAATATTGGTGAATCACATTGAAGAAAAGTATGGCATTAGATAGAAATATCAACAACAGACACTCATCTTCATGATATATCATAGAAGAACCCTTCTACATGGGTACCAAGACACATGGACAGGAATTTTTACGGCAATTTTACTTGTTAGTAGTTTCAAACTCAAAACGACTCAAATGACCACGTATTTTTAGCACAATGGATAAACTGTGAGCCAGGCTCGGTGGCTCAGCCTGTAATCCTGTGCTTTGGGAGGCCGAGGTGAGTAGATTGCCTGAGCTCACAGGATCGAGACCTGCCTGGGCAACTTGGCGAGACCTCACCTCTACAATAAAATCAAAAAATTAGCCGGGCATGGTAGCACGCGCCTGTAGTTCCAGCTGCTTGGAAGGCTGAGGTGGAAGGATTGCTGGAGCCCAGCAGGTCAAGGCTGCGGTGGCCGGGAGCAGTCACTGCACTCCAGTCTCAGCGACAGAGTGAGACTCCAACTCAAAAAAAAAAGGTAAATTGTGACCTAGTTATTCAATGAGATAGAACTCAGCAATGCAAATGCACTACACCACATGCTACATTATTGACGTACTGATGAACTGCATACACCTAAGACAGAAAACACACCATATACTTCTGTTAATATAAAGCTCCAAACAGGCAAAGCTAAACTGTAAGTTGACAGATATCAATATAGATAGAAAAATCAAAGAAATGACTTTTCTAAATGTCGAGGGTGGGATTATCTAGAGAGAAGAGATTTTCTGATCAGGAGCGGCACATTTTCAGGTCTGGTGATGTATTTTCCTTAATCTAGGTGGTAGTTTCACATGTGCTTGCTATATAATTATTTGTTCTGTGATACTTACATTCTGTGTGTCCTTTACTGTATATTTATATAATATTCCACAACAACAAAGCAAAAAAACAGAAAATTCCAGTTGATTCTCACAACACTTGAAGGCAGATACTATTAGGTTCCTCATTTCACAGATGAGCAGATGTGGGTGCAGAGAGGTTGAGTGATTGTGCTGTATTCACATAGCTCATTATGTGGACAACTCAGGATCTGGGCCTGGAAACCCGACCCCTAAAGTCCTGGGTGGGTGCCACCCCCCGTCCAGCTTGCTAGTAGGAGTGCACATGAGAAACCAATACAGCTGGTGGATGTTGTAGGGAAGAACTTGGCAACCTATGTGGCTTTCGCACGAGGGAGAAGAAGAGAGGCATCAAAATGACCCCAGATTCTGAGCTTGGATCATGTAGAAGATAAGGAGTCCCCATGAACAAAGGTAAGAAAAGCAGAGAATCAGAAGGTGTGAGTGTTTAGATATGTTTCTAGACTTTAGCCAATGGTTTTGCAGTCCTGCACATAGCAGGAAATGTAGGGCCACCGTGCAAGAAGAGAGAATACGAGAATACAGCTGGAGGCTTGGAAATTGTTTGCACCTATCCAGGGATGACAGTCGATGCCATTAAAAGAAAGACTATCAGGGACAAAGATGCAGAAAGAAAAGCAGCACAGATGATGGGGGTTCAAGAATCACCCAGAGGTACCAGAAAGCAAGATGGCGGGCACAAGATTGGCTGGGGAAACGGATCGAGAGTGATTGTCTATGGCAGGGAAAAGCCATTGAGAAGAGGAAAAATGGACAATGGTGGTAGATGGGCTCCAGGGTCTGTCTATGTGATGCAACCCAGGAGGTCTCCCCACAGGTCCAGGATGAGGAAGGGGTGCTGTTCTCACTCACAGTTAAGGCAGCTGGGGCCAGAGGGACTGTGGCCTCCAGGGAGCAGAGGTGAGGGAGAGAACGTGCACCCCAAGACCTGCACGCTGCTACGTACATAGCCATATTCACAACTGCACTAAAGAAGGTGGCGACACTTACAAGGTCAGGAGCTTAGCAGGGTCAAAGGCACATCTGCTAGCTCCATGCAGTCGCTCACTTGTGTTAAGTTCTAGTAAAACATTTCCAGGGAAACTTCAGCTAGATGCATGCAAACATGGGTTGAACTGATCACTAAGGAAAACTAACAGATCCAAGCCCTCTCTCTTTCATGTAGCTAGCCACGTACACAAACTCATACGTAGAATCAAGGAAAAAAAGAGTTCATGGCAAACCACACAGGATTTTATAAGGTATCGGAAACATTTCCCCTAGTGTGTTAAGAACGTTAAGTTGTTCTCTATATGCTGACTTCACCTACTACTCTCCGTTCTCTGGCTTTTCTGGTAAAAATACGTACAAGTATTTTATGTGTCAAGTTATTTACGATTATCTAAAAGCTGACTGTCACAAGCAAATGCCTGCAAAAGTTTAGCAATTAGGCTCAATAGGTTCAGTTTCTGGGTTTGTTTGTTTGTTTGTTTGTTTTTCTACTTTGGTGCATAAAATCTCAACGTATATCAATATGGCACTTTCAGAATATGCTACAATAAATCGCAGCCTCACTCTAAGAATATTAGCAGCCATTGGATGTGCTTTCCCTAGATTTCATATCTGATTTCTACTTTCAACAGCACCCTGTTGCCTCACACTGAACTTTGAATGTCACTTCTCTTTCAGTTGTGTTTCCTGACCCCCATCTCGAATACTCTGAATAGTAAGTTAGCCCACTGGAACATTACCTGGGAGTTTTAATATAAAGTATGCTGTGGACACTCCAGCATGGCACATGAAAGGAAGGCCATAATCTTCCAGTTTCACTTCTAAGAAGGTTATGTTTACTGTGTACAAAATATGTTCCTGAAAAGGGACATGGTTTCTATAAAAGAAAAGAGCCAGTCATTAATACATGATTCGTATTTACCCAAAATATTTTATAATCTCTTTTTTCTGGAAATAAAGGATTTTCTTGGAGAACGCTTTGGACCCTCATTTTCCCTTAAGAATACTTCACCGAGTGGCCCACTGAGGTGTGTAGGTTGTATAGCTCCACATTTGCATTTTCTTTCAGACAGTGGCGAGGTGTGGCTCTGTTTTCCTAGACACCAACCCCAGTCCCACAGGGCCTTCCCCATTCCTCTCCACATAGTGTAACTCGTCTACACTGCATGACCCCAACAAGTTCTTCTGCCCTCTGACTTCATTAGTCTTATTTTACACCACTCAATTTATGCCACTCTCAATGGAGTGCATAGCACTCAGTTAATGATTATATATCATCTTCCCACAAGAAATTCTCAGGTCGGTGCTTGTTTTGCTATTTAAGCCTTGAAGGCCTATGGTTCGTGAGATAATTGAGTGGGAATGGGATAGGTTTTAAGTGGTAGTCCAGAAGAAATGAATCTTATTGCTCTAAGGCATATATCATCTTTGGCCACATCTCCCTATATGTGTCGCAGGCAAGATTGATCACAGGAACATCTCCTCTTCTCTGAACCAGATGCTTGACCACACACAGCACTGAGAATTCTTTGGAAGACAAAAGGAATAATAAGTAGGCAGCGAGAACCATCTAGAAACAGCAGAAGTTACACTAAGTTAACTTAGAAGGAGAAATTCTTGCTAGCTTTCAGCGAAGTCAGAAACGCAAAACACCTACTCCACTCCTTCGCTGATTCGCTTGGATTCATTGTAGTAAATATCCACCAAAGTGTTATTGACTCTCCAGCATCGCAGATTTGTATTATCCTTCGTGTCTGTTATATTGCAGTCCACAATCAGGCTGGAGCCTATACAAAGCAAAGTCATAAATACTCAATGAAGATTCTACAGTTTTTCAAAGTTGTTAACACCTGGATAACAAATGCACCGTACTCTTGAGCCTTGAATATCCTTTGATTATCAGAAATATCCCTCTGGGTCAACATTAATCTATTTCATTCTCTTCCTGGACTGAGAATATGAAAGACAAGTGATTTTCCAGGATCTCTGTCTTAAAGAGATTTGCATATGCTCCCAAAGATCCCCAGCTTCTGACAAATGTTTTCTTCGATATCAGATACAACAAATGCTACAGTTACTCCTAGCAACATTAGCAAAGCACTTTACAGCTCTTTAAGTATTTTAAACACATTTTGTCCTTCAGACTTCTTATCTTCAAAACAACCCTACAAGACAGAAAAGCAGGTGTTCTTATCCTTACGTTATGAGTTAGAAAATTGAAGTTCAGAGAGATAGAGTGACTTGTACAAGGTCACACGTTAAATAGATGAGAAACGAGATGTGAACCCCAGTCCAATGATATTTCTACTTCACCATATGTGAGCCCCACCCCTTCCCTGCTTACCTGCCTCCACACACATTTCTAAATTATATTTAATAAATGTATATTTTCTCTTTTTTTTTTGCCCCTCGAGCCTACTAAACCCTAAGTTTCAAGAAGTTTTCCTTCTTCTGGTGGCATTTTAGTCACTGTGACTAAGCATATGTGCCACACATATGAAGCAAAAAATCTAGAATATAAATGCAAAGTTAATGAATTACCATAAAGCGAATGTCTGTACCAATTTCACCCCAAGAAGAAAATATATTGCCAGAACACCAGAAGCCTCACATACACCCCTTCTCTACTTGATATTTTTTTAATTTACATGTTATCCCTGAACTTCAGCTTCTTTTGTTCAACATCTTGTGAATGAGATTCATCCACACTGCTCCATGTAGTACTCGGATAATGGAAAGTGTGATTCCTTTCTTCTACAATTGCTATATATTAATACACACTTGTGTTGCTTCCGGTAGGTGCCTACTATGCCTACAACTCCTGTGAACTCTCTCATGCATGTCGCCTGGTGCACATGTGTACACATTTCACATATACGTACCTGCACACATGATGGGCACACACATCCACCTACCAGTCAGACCAGAAGATGATGGATGACACATATCTTCAACCTCAAATGACAGATCCAAACTACTTCCGGAGGGAGGGTCAAACCAATTTACATGTCTACTAGCAGTGTATGAGCATTTCTTTTTCTTTATATACTCAACTAAGTGAGAAAACTGAAGTTCAGATAGATGGAGTGATTTGCACAAGGCCACACATTAAATAGAGAAGAAACGAAATGTGAACGACAGTTCTAACCCCAATGCAATGATATTTCTACTTTGTCATACGTGAGCCCTACCCATTCCCCCTTTCCCTTATCCTGCCTCCACACACATTTCTAAATTATACTTAGTAAATTTATATTTTCTCTTTGTTTTGCCCCACGAGCAAAATAGTGTTGTCAGTCTGTTTTATTTTAGGTGCTTTATTTGCATTTCCTTACATTGTACCTGGGCGAGCACCCTTGTACATTTTTATGGGTCACATAGATAGCCTCTGTTGTGAACTACCTGTCCAAATCATTTGTCTATCTTTCAACAAGGTTGTCTTTTCCTAATGAACTTGGAGGAGTTTTTCCTAGATTGTGGATATGATATCTTTATTGCAAGTATCTTCTCCTACTTTGTGGCTGGTCTTTTCATTATTTTAATGTTGCCTTTAATAAACAGACATTCTTATTTTTAATGAAGTCCTACTAACCAATTTTTTCCTTCACTACTTTGTATGTCCTAATTATTTACACTATATTTTCTTACCTCAAAATCGTGAAGATGCTTTAATACATTGAGTTTCATTTTTATATCTACAAGTCACTCAAAATTATTTTTTATACATAATGTGAAAAAAGGGCTAAGTTTCATTTTACTTTATATTACATCCAATTGTCCAATACCATTTATTGAAAAAATCGCACTTTCTCTACTTCTCTGTAGTGTCTTGATTGAAATCATTGTCTTATATGTCTAGGTCTATTTCTGGATCTTCAATTCTGTTCCATTATCTATCTTTGTGCCAGTATTTGACTATTTAAATTATTGTTGCTTTTTATTGTTGCTTTTCAATAAATCTTGAACTCTGGTAGCACAAGTCCTTCCATCTAAGTTCTTCTTCATTAAAAAATATATTTAATATTACTGTCTTTGCCTTTTCATATCAGTGTTATAATCAACTTATCAAAGTCTGTAGAAACTAAAATCTATTGAGATTTTGACTGTCTTCTTCCTCAACACAAAGGCAAAATGTTCAATAGTTCAGTACTGAATGTGATGTTTCCACTGTTCCCCCACCACCTCATTGTTGTTCTTTTAGAGACAGGGTCTCACTCTGTCACTCAGTCTGGAGGGCAGTGGTACAGTCATGGCTCACTGCAGCCTCAAACTTCTGAGCTCCAGCAATCCTTCGGCCTCGGCCCCCTAAAGCTCTGGAATTAGAAGTGTGGGACCACTGCACCAAGCCATTTTGTAGGTTTTTAAAAACAGATATTTTATCATCAGATTAAGCATTGCTAGTTTTATGAGACTTTAAGAATGCCTTCCATTCTTGTTTTATGAGTTTTTTAAATAACACATTTCTGATTTAACTTTTCTAAGTAGCTTTTGAGTATTTGTTGAGGTAACTATATTATTTTTCTTCGTTAGCTTGCTGATGTGAAATAAAACAATGAATTACCTAATATGAAGCAATGTTTCATTCCTGGAATTAGTCCAATTTAGTCATGACGCATTATCCATCATGTATGTTGTAAAAATCAACTTGCTAACAATTTGCTTAGAATTTTTTACCTACGTTTATGAGACTGGCCTGAAACTTTTCTTTCTGATAATGGCCTTGTTGGGCTTTGGTGTCAGGGTTTCTGTGACCTAATAAAATGAGTTAAGGGCTTTCACTTTTTTTTTTTTTTTTACTCTCTGAAATAAGAAATTTATGGGAAGATTCTTAATTTATTTAATAGTTATATGATTATTCTGAATTCTATATCTCATTTTTAATTTTATCTTTTTAAAAATTTCAATAGCTCTAGGGGTACAAATGGTTTTTGGTTACATGGATGCATTGTATAGTAGTAGTCTGGGCTTTATGAAAGGTACCCATCACATTGTTCCCAACAGGTGATTTTTCATTCCTCCCTTCCTTCTCACCTTTACCTTCTGGGTCTCCAATGTCCCTACCATCCTATATGCCTCTGCAGACCCTTAGCTTAGCTCCTACGTATAAATGAGAGCATGCGGTATTTGATTTTCCATTCCTGCGTTAGTTCACTTAGGCTAAGGATCTCCAATTCCAATCCAAGTTGCTGCAAAAGACATCGTCTCATTTTTTGTGGCTGAATAGTATTCCAAGGTGTGTGTGTGTGCGTGCGTGTGCGTGCGTGCGTGTGTGTGTGTGTGTGTGTGTGTGTGTGTGTGTACACCACAGTTTCATTGTCTACAGATCAGTTGATGGCCATTTAGGTTGATTCCCATCTTTGCAACTGTGAATTGTGCTGCAGTAAACATGTGAGTGCATATATTAAGCAGGTGCCTTTTTTGTGCAGCAACTTCTTTTCTTTTAGGTAGATACCTAGTAGTGGGATTGCTGGACAGAATGGTAGGTCTACTTTTAGTTATTTGAGAAATCTCTATACCTATCTCTGTAGAGGTTGTACTAATTTACACTCCCACCAACAGTGTATAAGCATTCCCTTTCCACTGCATCTGCACCAACAAGTATTGTTTTTGATTTTTAACAATGGGAATTCTGACTGGTGTAAGTTGGTATCTTACTGTGCATTCCCTGATGATTAGTGATATTGAGCATGCTTTTATATGTTTGCTAGACATTTGTATATCTCCTTTTGAGAGATGTCTGTTCTTGTTGTTTGCTGACCTTTTAACAGGGTTGTTTATTTTCTTGCTGATTTGTTTTGAGTTCTTTGTAGATTCTTTTTGTGTCAGATTCTGTGTACTGATTATTATAGGAATTTGTCCATTTCTTTTTAATTTTAAAATTGTCTGGCATCAGATTTTCCAGGTTTTCAGAATATTGTTTTATGAATTTTTAAAATAAAGTTATTTCTTTTTTTCTTTTATGATATTTTTAATGTCTATATGATCTGTGGTGATGTCCTCTTTTTCCTTCAGGTTGTGTCTTCTCTCTTAATCATTCATACAGGGGTTTATCAATATTACTCTATTTTTCAAAGAAAAAAAAACTTTTAGCTTTGTCACTTGATTATATGCTTATTTTCTATTTTATTATTTTCTGCTATTGCTTTTTACATTATTTCTTCTATTTTCTTTGGGTGGGTTTTGCTTTTTAAGTGCCCTATATAAAATGGTATAGTATTTGCATATAATCTATGCACATCCTCTCATATCCTTTAAATCACCTCCAGATTACTTATCATACCTAAAACAATGTAAATGCCATATAAATAATTGTTATACTGTATTGTTTAGGGAACGATTACAAGGTAAACAATTTGTACATGTTTAGTTCAAACTTAAACACCCATTTTTTTCTGAATTTTTGATCCATGGCCAGTTGAATCCATGGTTTTACATTGTACAGTTCATGATATATCTGTCCTGTTTCTAAACTTGTAAGCAGAATTTAAAGATTTTAAGGCATAAGTACTGACAAACGATTCAACAATAAGCACTGAATTCTGATGCTCCTCCAAAAGAAAGTACAACATTATGAGGTTAGATGAAAATTTAACTATTTGCTGTAATGACACTCTTGTGGTTTTATTTGTATATGTATTTCTTCAGTTCACCAAAATTTCTTTTCTTTTTTTTTTTTTTCGAGTTGGAGTCCCACTCTGTTGCCCAGGCTGAAACGCAGTGTCACACTCACCGCCACCCCAGCGTTGACCTGCTGGGCCCCGGCAATCCTTCTGCCTCAACCTTCCAAGTAGCCAGAACTACAGGTGCGTGACCACACCTGGCTAAGTTTTTGATTTACTGTAGAGATAAGGTCGCACCAAGTTGCCCAGGCTGTTCTCGAACCTGTGGACTCAGGCAATACCCTCACCTCACCTCGTCCTCCCAAAGTGCTGGGATTACAGGTTTGAGTCACCGTGCCCGGCCAAAATTTATTTTCATATCTCATGTGAAATAAAGAATAAACTACATTTTCTCCAAATTTAGCAAGCTATACTGACACCACATATTTACTACATTTTCCTTTCCCTACACATTTTTAAATGCCCAGAATTCCTTTTACTACATTCTTGTATATTCCAGCATCTGTCAATTGATTTATTGGTTTTATGTGTATGTGTTTTCTGCTGCTTTCATCTGTCTGTCTGTATGCAAATACTAGTATTTACTTATTCTAGCTTTTATTTTATTTTTAAAAATTGGCACATATTAATTATACATATCTATGGGCACAGAGTGATGTTCTGATATATGCATACGATGTGTAATCCTCAAATCAAGGTAATTAGCATATTCATCATCTCAAAATTTATCATTTTTGGTGATGAAAACATTCAAAATCTTCTCTTCTAGCTAACTGAGAGACATAATACCTTATTGTTAACTATAGTCACCCTGTCATGCAATAGAACACCAGAACTTGGGTTCTCTTTCTTTTTATTTATTTATTTATTTTTTTTTTTTTTTGAGTAGGAGTCTCACTCGGTTGCCCAGACTGGAGTGCAGTGGCCACTCCCAGCCACCGCAGCCTCAACCTGCTGGGCTCCGGCGATCCTTCCGCCTCAGCCTTCCGAGTAGCCGGAATTACAGGCATGCGCCACCACGCCCGGCCGATTTTTTGATTTGTTGTAGAGATGAGGTCTCGCTGCCCAGGCGGGTCTCGAACCCGCGGGCTCAGGCAATCATTCTAATTGTAACTTTGTACCCATTGGTCAACGTCTCCCATCCTCCCCTCTCTGTGGCCCTCACCATTCTCTGATAATCATTGTTAAATTCCACTACTTCTATAATCATCTCTTTTAGATTCCACATGAGATAATGCAGCATTTGTCTTTCGGGGATTGCCTGATTGTACTAAAACATAATGTCCATCAGGCTATCCATGGGGTTGCAAATGACAGAACGTCATTTTTTATGGCCGAATGATATTCCACTATATACCACATTTTCTTTATTCATTCATCCACTGAACAACACTCAGGTTGATTCCACATCTTGGCCATTGTGAATAGTGCTGCAATAAGCATGGGAATGCAGATAACGCTTTGGCATACTGATTTCATTTTTTAAAAATGTATGTCCCTTGCAGTGGGACTGCTGGATCATGTGGCTCTATTTTTTAACTATTTGAGGAATCACCATACTGTTTTCCGTAATGGCTGTACTAATTTACATTTTCACCGAAGGTGTGTAAGTGTTCCCTTTTGCCACACGTAAGATCATTTGTCCTTTTAATAACAGCCATTTTAACTGAACTGAGGTGACATCTCACTGTGATTTTGATTTGCAATCCCCTGGTGATTAGTGATGTTATGCACTTTTTTAACCTAACCATCGGCCTTTGTATGTTTTGTTTTGGTTTTTTGTTCTTTTTTTTTTTTTTTTAATGTTTAAACCCAATAAGCAATGTCCTTTGCCCACTTTTAAATCAAATTATTATTGTTATTATTATTATTACTAAGTTGTTTCAGTTCCTTATATGGTCTGGATACTAACCCCTTTTCAGATGCATAGTTTGCAAATATTTTCTTCCATTCAGTAGATTGTGTTTTTACTGTTGACAGTTTCCTTTGCTGTGTGGAAGCTTTTTTAGTTTGATGCAGTCTCATTTATCTATTTTTGCTTTTGTTGCCTATGCTTCTGAGGTCTCATCCAAAAAAAATCCTTACCCAGTACAAGGTCATGAAATGCTTCCCTATATTTTCTTCTAGTAATTTCATAGTTTTGGGGTCTTGTAATTAAGTTTTTATTCCATTTTTAGTTGATTTTTTCATATGTTGAAAGGTAGGGGTCCAGTTTCATTCTTCTGCATGTGGATATCCAATGTTCTCGTTTATTGAAGAGACTGGTATTTCTTCAGTGTGTGTTCTTAGCACTTTTATAAAAAATAAATTAGTTGTAGATATATAGATTTATTTCTGTGTTCTCTATTCTAATCCATTAGTCTATGTGTCTGTTTTTATGCCAATACCATGCTATTTTGGTTACTACAGCTTTGTAGTATATTTTGAAGTCAGGTCGTATGATGCCTCCAACTATTTTTTTTCCTTAAGTTTTCTAGTTCTTTGTGATACTAGGTAGTTTATTTTCTTTCCTTTTTGATGTATGCATTTATTGCTATAAAGTTATAGTTGTAAGAACAGATTGTCTTATATTTCACGAATTTTGGAATATTGTGTTTTCATTTTTGTTTGTCTTAAGACATTTTAATATTCTCTTTTGTTTGTTGACCCATTGAATTATTCAGGAGTATGTTGTTTAATTTCTATTATTTATAAAATGTTCGAGTTCTTCCTGTTGTTGATATCTAGTTTTATACCACTAGTCTGAAAAGATATGCAATATAATCTCTATCTTCATAAATTTTTGAAGATTTTTTTTTGGATGAACATATTATATCTCCTAAAGAATGTTCAGTGTGCAGTTCTGAACAATATTCTGCAGCTGTTGGACAGAATGTTCTACATACAACTATTAATAGGTCCATTTGGTCTAGGGTGCAGTTTAAATTCAGTATTTATTTGTTGAATTTCTGGCTGGATAATTTTTTCACTGCTGAAAGTGGAAAGTTAAAGTCCCCTGCTATTATTGTATTACACTCCATCTCTCCCTTTGATCTAATAATATTTGCTTTATATATTTGGTTATTCCAGTGTTGGGTGAATATATACATTTACAATTGTTATATCCTCTTGCTAAATAATTTCCTTTGTCATTATAAAATATAATAAGAGACCTTCTTTGTCTCTTTTTATAGTTTTTGACTTAAAGCCTATTTTATCTAAACATAGCTGTTCCTGCTCTCTCATGCTTTCCATTTGCACGAAATATCTTTTTTCACCTATTCACTTTTAGTCTATGTGTAACCTTACAAGTAAAGTGAGTCTCCTGTAGGTAGCATGTAGTTGGTTCTTGGGTTTTTGGTTTTGTTTTACATTCATTCAGTCACTCTATGTCTTTTAACTGGAAAATTTAATCCATTTACATTCAAGCTTGTTGTTGATAGATGAGGACTTACTCCTGTCGTTTTGTGAATTGTTTTCTAGTTGTTTGTAGATACTTTGCTCCTTCCTTCCTCTTTTGTTGATCACCTTTGTGGGTAGTAGTTTTCTGTGGGGCTAAGCGTTGATTCCTTCCTCTTTCATATTTTTGTATCTGTTGCAGTTACTTTCTTTGTGATTACCATGGGGCTAACATAAGAGTCTTGTAGTTATAACAGACTGTTTTAAGCTGACGACAACTTAACTTTGGTCATATAAAAATACTGTAGTGATGCTGGAGAGGATACGGGGAAAAGGGAACACTATTATACTGTTGGTGGGAGTGTTAGCTAGTACAGCCTCTGTGGAAAACAGTGTGGCGATGCCTAAAAGACCTAAAAATTGACCTTCCGTAATACCCAGCAATCCTACTTCTGGATATATACCTGAAGGAACTCAAATCATTCTATGAAAAAGATACCTGCACACGCATGATTACTGTAGCATTATTCACAAGAGCAAAAACATGGAACCAACCGTGCTGCCCATTGAAAGGGGACTGGATTTTTTTTAAAAATGTGGTACATATACACAATGGAATATTATGTAGCCATAAAGAAGGACAAAATTATGAACTTCACAGCAACTTGGATGAATTTAGAGTCTGTAATACTCAGTGATCTATCACAGAAACAAAAAACTGAGTATCACATGTTCTCACTCATAAGTGGACCCTGAACAATTATTATAATAGACTCCAACTCAAAAAAAAAAAGTACTCTAAGAAAGGGATTGGCAGTAGTGGGAAACTACAGTGGAGGGAGCAGGGGGACACATTTCATCAATAAGGGTATCTGATCTCAACAGGTGACATGGGGACCAAAGGAAAGTCCAAACTTTACCTCTACAATGACAATTTGTATACCTAACCTTGAATTGTACCCCACGTCTTTCAAATAAAATTTTTTTAAAAATATTATAGACTTTTACCTTTCCTCTAGCAATTTATATTTTTGTTGTCTCTATCTATACCTTTATATATTATATGTTCCTTAAACATTGTAGCTTTAACTGTAATTACAGTTGTAGCTATAGCTATTTTTACTACAAAAATGTATCTGTAGTTATTATTATTATTTTTAGCATCTGCTGTTGTTTGTTTTATTAATGATGGTCATTCTTACTGGGATTAGATGGTATCTCAATGTGGTTTTGATTTGCATGTCTCTGATAACTGTAGTTATTATTATAATTATTGAGAAAGCAGGATTTATTGAGAGGACAGAAAAGCTCCTACAGTGGGAGGGGACCCAAAGGAGTTGCCCCAACTGTAGTTATTTTTGACCATTTTATCTTTAAACTTCATGCTAGAGCTTTGAAAGTTTTGCATAGCACCATTATAGTACAGAAGTATTTTCAGTTTACTTATAAATTTACTTAAAAAGACATAACATGGAATCAATCTACCCAGTGAGCAGCCATTTTAACATTCCTTAGCTCTGTCATGTTTCTTTAGCAGGTCACTTTAATTTACCCTCTAATTACTAGACAAGGACAGAACTGGTTTCTCAGAGGTAACTATGGATAATTGTTTCACAAGCCCCTCCCCAGCTTGTTTGTACTAATTAACTTTTCTATTTCAAGTATTTGCCTCTACCCATAAGACTTGAGTTAACCTAATCACCCACATCTGGTGTAACTATCACCTCTTCAAATTTTAACACCTCTTCAAAGCTTATTTAAGCTTTTTTAGGGAAAGGCTTTTCCTGCAGATGAGTCCTAGGGTTATCAGTTTGGGAGGATGTATTGGCTTTGGTTCTGGGTCAATACGGTAGTGTAGTCTTCATGTCGTTTCTTCAGCTATAATCCACATCAGCAACATCTTCGGGTGCCTTAGTGGCCTAGGCTGCAGGAATTTGTGCTGGCAGTGACATGGCTTTAGAGAAGGCTGGGCTACCAAGCTGGTTCTCAGGCTGAGGGGATGCATGCACGGCAAATCCACTGGCTCGGGGGTGACCTTGCCTGGAGAAGGACCACTTGACTTGTTCTCACCACTGGACATGTTCTCAGACCAAGGGCATGCTTGTACAGCGTGTCTGCTGGCTAAGGTCAGCTGCGTAGGACTGCTAGTTTCTTGGAAAGGCAGGGCACCATGTGAGTTTGAGCACTGGGATCACAGTAATTTCACAGGGTCTGTACTCTGAGTAACTGGGGTTATGGAGCTGCAGTCACCTGTATGAAGAGGGTGGGATGATGCCAGAGCCTCGGGGATGCAGAGATGCAATGCTTACTGGCCCCAAGAACAGGATGCACTGTGGCAGTGGCTATGGTTTCAAGACGGTGCCACACGGTAGCAGCTTGAGTCACAGGGGGCAAGTGGAAGTACACAAAGCAGGCTTCTGCTCTGGAACAATGTAGCCATGTGAACTCCTGGCAGCACCCCAGACTGCACCCAAACTGTGAAGCCTGCGAAATTCTCCTGTAACAAAAACTGTAGTTGTCTGTGGCAATAATGGGGGTTGTTCCTGTTTGCTTTTTCCCCACTAGCAGTTCCTCCTGGCTCCAAGCCAATCCTGGTGAGCAAGACAAGATGGCAGAAGCAGGTTGTTTCCCTCTCCTCTCTGAACTGCCATCCTGGGTTTCTGTGCTCCAAAGGAATTCCACCAATTCCTTGCTGAATTCCAGCGCTCTCCTTCAGACACTCTTCAAAATGTAGCAATTTATGTGCTGTTTGGGCCCTTTTTTGGAGGGTGATGAGTGTCAGGCTCCTCCAGTCTGCAATCTTAGTGACACACTAATGACCTCTGTCTTTATAATATCCTTTAATACTTACAAGAAAAAGTCTCTCTTCATTTCTTCTATTCAGTTTTTTTCTTGGTTAACACTTTCCAACATTTTTGGCATAAGTTTTAGAAAGGCTTTGGCAAGTTTCAGGACTTTCAGTAAAAGTTGATTGGTATTATATGAAAATTGTGTATTAACCTAGGAAAAATAATATTTTTGATATCGAGTGTTTCCATTTAGAAACACCTTAAGAACTTCACTAAAACATGTCTTTTTAAAAAAGTTCCACCTTGAAATGCTGCATTTTTAAAGATGTAAGCAAGTCTTTCAAATGTTTTTGAAATTTGATTATGTTCTGTCATCCCTCAACATTCTGTTATTTTTATTGCAATTATGAATGCCATTTCCCCCCAATTACATATGATATTTCAGCCATGTAAAAATGCTATTAGTTTTAATACAAAATAGATTTAATGAACAAATGATAGTGATTATAGTTTTTTACATAATTTTCTTAAAATTGCTAAGTAGATATCCATAAATCATTTTTTAAAATTATATATTTATCCTCCTCCTTCCAACACTTACATCTCTTGCCTTTGTATTCTAAATACATTGGCTAAAATGTCCAAAGACAGAAGCGGGGATCAAAGTTAACTATGAGGGATAAAACAGGCAACCCCATCTTTCTAGGTATTTATGAATTCCACAAGACTATTCACATGGTCAGTAATATATAGATAATTATCCTTTATTATGGGCGTTATTATTTCCTTGAAATTATTTCCTTTAAAAACTCATGAAAACATATGGGCCATGAGTCTTTTAAACAGATTTCATCTTCTCACCATTTGCCGTTTTATAAGTTTTCACATTTCTAAACCTTTTATATTTGGGTGTCCCTATATTTAGAGGATTAGATTTGCTGAAAGTTTATCCATCTTCTTCTCTCCCCATCTCCCTCAATTCTTCTACCCATGACCAACATGGCATTTATCTTTCTATTTTTTCTTTTAATAAACTCATCTTTGTATACCTTTTTGTTGTTGTTTAGTTGCTCTTTTTTATAGAGTTAAATCATTAGTTTATATATTTCAATCATTTCTCCATCTGTTAATAATAATTATATTTAAAGATATAAACTTGTTTAGAGTTCAGCATTGGTCAAATGCCATGAAATAAGATATGAAAAATTCTCACTATCATTATTTTCTAAATATTCTATAACTGTATATCGGGTTAATCTCTAACCAAGAAAGCATATAATTAGAAGATGGATTTGTTGTGTTTTAAATCCTTTAGATTGTTTCTTTTTAATTGACAATAATTATATATTCATATATATTCAAGGAGTACAATATGATGTTTTGATATATGTTTACATTGTAGAATAACCAAATCAAACCAATTAACAAATCCAATGAGAGTTTTTTTTCATTGTTTTGGTTTTAGTATAAATTTCTAGATTTACTGCATTGTGATTATACTACATAATCTTTACAACTTCTTTTGGACTCAGAGTTTTTCCATAGATGTTCACAAGAGTGATCTATGTGTTAAATACATTACTCTTATTATATACTCAAATCATTTAGAATATTTGCATAGTAAATCTCTCAAAGCCAGAATATGTTAAAAATCTCCCACTACAATAAAAACGATTGTACTGTCTTATTGTATTATACTTTTATTTCAGAGACTTTTAGCATGACCTATTTTCAGGCACTGATATTTGACACATAAAATTTTCTCTTTTGGGAGGTGATATAATTTGTATTAGTATAAAATGATCCAATTTGTCATTTAATTTTTTGGCCTTGAAAGATGTCAGATTGAAAGTTTATTACCACCATCTGATTTTTCGCATCAAAAATTTTTTAGATATGTCTCTTTTGAGAAAAGCAGGTAATTGGATTTTAATATTTGATTCCATCTGAACATTTTTATTTTAACGGGGACTTGGTTTAATTTGCCTTTTTACCCCAAAGTTACTCAACATGTTTATTTTACTAGTAGTTATTTTTAGATTTTAAGCAATAATTTGAACTCCCTTTTCTCTACTAAGAACACAAACTGAGTTGATTTTTCCAGTCTTTTTCAGGAATTACTCTTACATTTTCATTGTCTTTGCATAAATAGATTTGTAATAATCATTTAGACTCAAAGTGCTCACCACCAGACTTCAGATACCACAACTTTCCTAGGCTTCAGTTCTCTCTCTTGCACTTTTTTTATTTGTTGTTCTGATGCATCCCCTGATTAGCTCAGGTATATCCAAAGTTGGAAACTGGGTATGTACAGGATTTATCTTCAGCCTTGAAATTCAAAATATTCACTAGAATATTATTATGTGTAGACATAATAAGCTCTGCCCTTGATGATTTCAATGGCTTCAATAGCTTTACTCACCAAGCTGTACTTCAATTGAATTGTTTTTTGGATAAATGATTTTAGGAATATTTCCTCCATATCCAGTTCTTTCTGCTAAAAAATCACACCCACAGAAAATTACATTAGAATCACATATGATACATTCCCAAGTACTTTAAAGCAATACCATGAGGCACAGCAGAGCAAACCATCAATAAACATTGCTCAAGAAAAAAACAAAGCCCACAGCATGACAAAATATCATAAATACATATTTTTCAACCAGAGACCATTTAAATGCTAAAACAAAACTAGAAGCTGAGCTGTCAAGAGAGTTCACTTCAGTCATTATATTTTGATATAAACTATATTAGTTTATAATATAAACTAATGAGACTACATCATACAATCTCATTACCTAATAATCTAAAAGCACTTTTCAAGCAGTGAAAAGCAAGGCTCTATAAGCAAGACTCTGAACTAAGTTCTAGCTTGAGAGAAATAATAACCCTCTTGTTTTATCTTCAATTCCGCTCCGCCCCAACTCTGCACTTCCATATTCTTTTACATCCTCTCCTCTTCTGTCGTTCCTCCAGCTCTCTCATACCACCACCTCATAGTCTTTCTCCACCTCTTCCTTTCACCATTTGTCTACCAAAATTTAGCAGTCATCTACATAGTCTCATATTCTTCCTATATATTTGGGATAGAATATGGAAAAAGTGCAAAAGTACATGCCTTTTATGATTACTACACTTTCTACAGACTATTTAAATCTAGGATGTCACAAGCAAAAGTTATCCCCAGCCTGTTAATGTACCATTAGCCACCAGAACATAGACATATAAAATTCGGAAGTTATTCTAGGCAACAGCTTGTCTCTTACCTTCTTCAACTTTCCAATCACCAAATCCAGCTATTTTGCCTCCTCACATTTCTCAAGCTGTGCCTTTTTCTCCACTCATCAGACCTCCATTTTTTACTCTCTACTCTTTTCCTAAGCAATCTCATTCATACCCACCTATTCAATTATCGTCCAAAGGACAATGACCTTGAAAATCGTACCTCCAGCCCTTCTTCTGAGCTCTAGAACTATACTGGCCATAGCCTACTCTGCACCTCCATTTGGGCAGGTACCTCATACTCAACCCACCAATGATCACACTCATGATTTCACTTCTGACACTGGTTTTCTTCTAGAACTATCTTCTTTCATTGACTAGCATGATCATTCAGTCAATTACATGCCAAAAGGCCTGGCTGGCTCCCTTCACCTTACCACATTCCTCCCCACATCCAATCTAACACTACAACCTGTGGGTTTTATTTCCTAAGATGCCTTGAACCCATCCACACATCCACATCTGTCCATTATCAGCGCCGTAATGCTACCTATGCCTACATGATGTCTCACCTGCACTTCTGCACCTGCCTCTTAACCACCACTCCTATCCCTGTGGGGGCCATTCTATGCACAGCAGCCAGTCTACTGTTTCAGAAATGAACAACATGCCATGCTGTTCTGCTGTCAACCCCTCTGACTGCTTGCCATTGTTCTTAGGATAAAATCCGCACTACTCAAACTGGATTGCAGGTTCCTACCTGATCTTGGCCCTTGACTTCTCAGACCTCAACATCTACCATGAGCTCCCTCACTCAGCGTCATTCCAGCCCCATCTGCCTGCTTTCTACCCTGCAGACAATGTCCCACTTGGTCTAGGGTCTTCACATTTGCTATTCCTTCAGTCTGAAAAAACCTGGCCCAATCCATCACTCGGTGATCTTGGACCATCGGCAGCACTCTCATTAGGAAGTTTCCTCTGGATCACTGCCTGCTTAACAGGCCCTGCCTATTTGATCACATATTTCCCTTTCTTTCATTGCTTTAATCTCCCCAGGGATTACACATCTCATTAGTGGACCACCTGATTATCTCTGCTTCCCCCTCTTTCTCAGACTTCAAGCTTCATCAGATCATGGTCATGGCTGTTCTCCTTACCGTCACCTTATCTCTGCTGAGCACAGGACATGGCCTCCTTAGGCATGCAGCAAAGAGTTATGACATGACTGCCTGAAGAAGAAATCCCCCACTGCCTTCTCCCAAGTTCAGACTCTCAGCACTCAATCGAATATGGCAGCAGCCTCCAAAGTGGTCTCCAGGCCTCAATACCTGAAGACCTTGAAGAGCAAACGTTGGCTTCAACCCATCTCAAGAATGATCTCTCCCACCACAGATGCAGTCTCATAACTCTAGTCTTGCACCCATCCAAGGGCCCTTCGATGATCACATGGTAAAGTCTATCCTGTCAATGGCGCCCTTGACCTTACCCCTGTTTAACTCCATGCCTCAGCTCCTACCACGCCTCACCTCATACTTAGATACACTCGAATGAAAGTGGTTTTAGCAGCCGGACTCAGTGGCTCAGCCTGTAATCCCGTGCCTTTGGGAGGCTGAGTGGATTGCCTGAGCCCGTGGGTTCGAGACCCGCCTGGGCAACTTGGCGAGACCTCATCTCTACAATAAATCAAAAAATCAGCCGGGCGTGGTAGCGCATGCCTATAATTCCGGCTACTCGGAAGGCTGAGGCGGAAGGATCGCCGGAGCCCAGCAGGTCGAGGCTGCGGTGGCCGGGAGCGGCCACTGCACTCCAGTCTGGGCGACAGAGTGAGACTCCAACTCAAAAAAAAAAAAAGTGGTTTTAGCTGCAACATAAACCGTGATGTCTGATACTTCCCCACTGTGTCCTGTACTGTTCCCTCCACCTGGAGACCCCTCTTCATGCTTTCTTACTTTTGCAAATCCTACTTATCCTTCAAAATTCAGTTGAGAACTCATTTCCTCCTGGAAGCCTTCTTAGATTATTTGCTTGTCACTTGGTGGCACCTTTTGATTATTTTCCTGCTCCCCAAACATTGCCTATAACGCCATGTTAAAATGATCCACTTATAGCTCTCTATTCACTACCACTGGGCTGAATTTCTCAATGGAAAAAACAACGCTTTTCATTTTTGAATTATCAGGGTCTTCCATAATATTGGAGATATGACAGATCATTAGTAAATGTTTCCTGAAAATAACATATAAACTTTTGACCCGGTGACTTATGGAAGGATTCTTTATTTTATCTTAACAATTTCACCTTTCAAAAAATTCTGGCAGCTACCAAGGTAAAACTAAAGCATTAATGAGTAGTCAGTCATTCAGCTAATAAATATTCAGCTAATAAATAGATCTGTGCCTAGTCTAGTGAACCAGATAAAGAGGGTTCCTGCTTTCAGAAAACCCAAGAGCATAAAAATAATACAAATCAGCCGGATTCGGTGGCTCAGCCTGTAATCCCACGCTTTGGGAGGCTGAGGTGAGTGGATTGTCTGAGCCCGGGGGTTCGAGACCCGCCTGGGCAACTTGGCGAGACCTCATCTCTACAATAAATCAAAAATTAGCCGGACGTGGTAGCACGTGCCTGTAGTTCCAGCTACTCGGAAGGCTGAGGCGGAAGGATCGCCGGAGCCCAGCAGGTCAAGGCTGCGGTGGCTGGGAGCGGCCACTGCACTCCAGTCTGGGCAGCAGAGTGAGACTCCAACTCAAAAAATAATAATAATAACACAAATCTATGCAATTCATAAAGGGGCTAGCAAGGAAAATTGAAATTTAAGTCCACCCAAAAGCATTTAAATCAAACAAGCAATGACAGCAAAGAACACTGGCGGGCTTTCTAGAAGAACAGCTGGAATGCAGCGAGTCACTGGACTCTGCAGAATAAAGGGACCCATCCTACACAGACTGCAGGGAGTCAAACTCCGAAGGAGCCACACCTTCAAGAAATACCTCGGTCTCCCCTAGTGCTTTGAAGTCTGGTGAAAATGAGTAACAAATATGAATGTCTAAGTCAAAGGAATGCCCACCCTTTGGTTCTTGTCATCTAGAAGAGAAAATACAGAAAACAACCCTCTACTGATGAAATAACAAAAGGCGTCACACCAGATAGTCCTTGCCCAGTGTGTTTAGAGGGACCGGTGCTAGCCTGGGCACTGAAGGTCCCAGCTCTGGCCCTGTTTCTGACACTAACCAGCTTTGTGAACTTTGATAAGTTGCTATTCTCCCGGGCCTCTGTTAAATTAATGGCTTGAGCTAAATCCTGTTTAGGGTCTCTTGTACCCCTAAGTCTGCTTTCAAATCTCCAGGGCGTATGTTCAAGAGAGCAGTCTGCTCTGGGCTGAGACTGTAACCCTATGAGAAACAAGATATGCTGGAACCATGTCCAGAAATCCTGAACTCTGCTGAGATCAAAGCAGGAGATGCTACAGCTGAAAGAGCCCACCGAAATACCTACAACAACGAAGAATGAGGAAAATAAGAGTACACTTATCATATCTACTTTCTGAATACCTGTGCTTTGTAGCCACTCCATATACATGATCTCATTTAATTTTCACAAATAAACCAACAGTTTTGAGTGTTCTGCTTTTTCATACGAGAAAACTAATCTGTTCGCATCCTTCCGCTTCATTCTTTCTATCCTCTGACTCTAATAAGGACAGGTTTGAGAGCCTGCAAGCCTTGAGGTCAGTCAAGGTCCAGAGTCACTTCTGCCTAAGGCCCAAAGACAGCTCGCACAAAGCCAAGAGGAAGACAAGGTGACAGATATGAGCATACTTACTGGTGTTCACAGTGATGCCATTCAAAACCGTGTACTGCTTCCCCGTGTGTGTCAGTCTGGCTCGGCACGCATAGTTCCCTATGTCCTCTGTTGAGACATTGTTCACCGTAAGCATTATTCCCAAAGCAGTAAACCGTTCCCCTTTAATCTGCTTACAGTCCTACAGACAAAAGAAACAGAATTCAATTCTATGAGCATTTGGGGCACCGGTTACATTGCTAGTTAGCATCATACCATGAACTGTGAGGAGACATTAAAACCTGTGTGACCCCTAGACTTTAGGTAATTGACAGTCTAAATGGAGGCAAGATAGGAAGGAAGGAAGGGGAGGGGAGAAGGAAGGAAGGAAGGCGGGGAGGGAGGGAGGGAAGAAGTGGGGGAGGGAGAGAGAGGAAAGGAGGAATATCATTATTTACTCAGAAAGAGAGAGAGAGAGAGAGAGAGAGAGAGAGAGAGAGAGAGAGAGTATGTCCAGATTTTAAAATCAGTGATACAAACATTTCGTCTCATAGGAGCTGAGGGGAGAAAGGCCTGTGCAGATTGGAAGGAAGACTTCATAGAGGAAAGTTGGGCCTGGGCCCTAAAGGATTGTGGCAGGAGGACGCGAACAGGCAGGAATGCCCTCCAACTGACAGGGCCCATCTCTTCCAGCAGACTGCCATTAAAGGCCCAAGTCGCTTTACCAAGACTGAAAGCCCAGGGGAATAATCGTTGCTTCCACTGTGTTACAGGCCCAATCATACCTTCTCCACTTATCAGGAGTCAGACGTTATAGAAATCCAAAATAACACTTCCACAACATACATACAATCACACACACACACACACACACACACACACACACACACACACACACACACGGAAACTGTCAATAAATGCTGGCCAGACCTAAAAAGAGCAGATGTCATATGACCTCCTATTCCCCACCCCCCATTCCTACACTGCACCGATAAGGAAACATCCTCACCCTACAGCCAGCTTGAAGGCCAGTTAGTCTCAGGAATGCCTTTCTGTCTCTTCATCCTCAGCAACCCCCCATAGGAAAGACCTCATCTGTCCCATCGCAGGTTCACATTCTTGTGCCGACCTGCACTTCTTTGGTCTCTTGGGCCTACTTCTGAACTCTTGCCTAAGTCATTTCTCCTTCCTCCAGGACCGCTTGGCTAAGGGAGTCCACTTACTCATTCAAACATTTGAGTTCCTGCTCTTTGCTAACACTCTGAGAGGTCGTGCCTGTCCCCAGGAGGCTCACCATCAAATAGATGACACAAACATGCAAACCCCTCATTAAATAAAGATCGAGCTGCCCAAGTGTTGCACTCTCTCCTCACTTAGCCAGCGACTGTTCGGTCACGCTTCGTTCTCCACCCCAGAACAGCATGCATGGATCCACCTTGCAGGGTGGAGCTCAAGAAATAATGTCAAAACAAACATTTGTTTATATAAGGTGTGAAATACGACTTCTTAGAAGTCTTATATATTTCCCTATAAACTTCACCCATCGGACTCTTCTTAGAAGTCTTATATATTTCCCGATGGCTTCACCCATCGGACTCTGATGAGTAACTTCCATTCTATTTGTAAGCCGTTGTACGATTATAATTTAGCTTCACCCATCGGACTCTGATATCATGATATCTCCATCTCTAGGGCACAGGCAAGCACAAATTTGAGTGGCTTGAGCTTTGGAAACCTCTCCCCCAGACAGTCTTTCCTGAATAGTCCCTGGCTAGGCACAATATCTGGGCCTTTTTTTCTATTGCTTGCACTATGGAGCAGTCCCCTTTCTGAGAGACTCAGTATTTCTTTTAATGTATGCACATTGTAATCATAATAAACTTTAGCCTCGATGACTGAAGACAATTTTGTCACTTTACAATAACTTGCACTGCCTCTATGCCGAGCCACTGGAGCATTATTCCAAAGTTTAAGCTCTCAGCACACTTTGATTGAAATTTAGAAATTTTAGGGTGATGTCTCACTAATAAAACATAAAATCAAAAGACTAGTAATAATAGCAGTCAACATCTGAGTGCTTTTTATATTCCAGGCATCAAGAGGAACACTCCTGACCCAGCATGAACAATGTCTCAGAGACACAAACAAGCCTCGAGCATTCTGGCTAAGACTTAGTGAGTACAGGAGAGTGCCAAAGGTAAAACGGGTGAGGCAGTCAGGGGCCAGTCTTAGAAAGTCATGAGACGAACACCTGATGCTTTTTGAGCCAGAGAGTAACACGGTGAGATTTGCTTTTGAGAATGATCCTTCTGGTTGTCATGTGGGTAAGGATCAAGACAGGCAATCCTAAAGACTAGGAAGCAATTCAGAATGTTATTTCCATAAAATGGAGCTAAATAAAGCCTGAACTAAGGCAGAATGGTGGGGATAGCAAGAAGAAAAAGAAAACAAACGAGTTTAAATGGTTCTAATCCACAAAATTCAGCGATAAACTTGGGATAAGGAAAGGACAGGAAGTTTATGGTCCCAGCTGGAGCATGCAAAGGTGTTCTCAGGTGGACGGAGGAATACAAAGAAAATCCAGAAAGATGATCAGATTTGGGTAAAATAAAAAACAGCTCTAAACATGGTGGAAGTGGTAAGTAGTGGGGATGGGAGTTTTAAGAAGAATGGGACTGGGCTCGGTGGCTCAGCCTGTAATCCCAGCACTTTGGGAGGCCGAGGCGAGTGAATTGCTGAGCCGTGGGTTCGAGACCAGTCAGGCAACTTGGCGAGACCTTGTCTCTACAATACATCAAAAATAAGCCGGGCTCGGTGGCTCAGCCTGTAATCCCACGCCTTGGGAGGCTGAGGTGAGTGGATTGCCTGAGCCCGCAGGTCCGAGACCCGCCTGGGCAACTTGGCAAGACCTCATCTCTATAATAAATACAAAATCAGCCGGGTGTGGTAGCGCACGCCTGTAATTCCGGCTACTCGGAAGGCTGAGGCGGAAGGATCGTTGGAGCCCAGCAGGCGAGGCTGCGGTGGCCGGGAGCGGCCACTGCACTCCAGTCTGGGCGACAGAGCGAGACTCCAACTCAAAAAAAAAAAAAAAAAAATTTAGCCAGGTGTGGTAGCACACGCCTGTAGTTCCAGCTACTTGGAAGGCTGAAGTGGAAGAATGGAAAAATCACCAGAGCCCAGCAGGTCGACACTGGGGTGGCCATGAGTGTGCCACTGTACTCTGGCCTGGGTGGCAGAGAGAAACTCAAATCAAAAAAAGAAGAAGAATGGATATTGGGCTGTTGGCCAGTCTCTAGAGGTTGGGGGAAAGGTCACAATGGGAGAGAGTTGGGAACTCTGTATATAGATGGTTCTAAAAATAACCTAGTTGAATGTAAGATAAGCAAGAACAAAAGATGATCATGGACTGGAACCCTGGGGAGTCCATATTCTAAGACCCAAATATAGAGGATGAGAATCCAGTGATGATTACTAAAAAGGAGAGCAGAAAAAAGTAAGGTTAAGATAAACAGAAACAAAGAATGAGTAAGTCTAGGAAAAAAAATAAGGAGGGAGCTCTCAGCTGACTGATGAGAGTGTCTGGAAGCATTGAATGCCACAGTCAGAATTTAAAATGAATGCCAGTTTGGCAACTAGAAAGAGAGAAGTAGCCCCAGCAAGTACAGATTCAACACAATGGTGGGCAGAAAACCATTGCATTGAAAAGTAACTTGGGGTTGAAAACAAAACAAATTGGAGACCAGACTGCTTTTCCAAGTGTGGATATTTCACTATCGACAAGAATGGATTTTTTTTTTTTTTTAGAGAAAGCAGGATTTATGGAGAGGACAGGAAAGCTCCCACAGTGGGAGGGCACCAGAGGTGGTTGCCCAAGAATGGATGTTTTACTACCCCAAATCTTCTCCTCTGTAAGCCCTTCCATTTCAAGGACCACTTTGATTCCTCTCAGGATTCAGTTCTCCCAGACATAGAATGAGCTTTGGCACTAGCCAGAACTCCTGCTTTGAAATCCATAAAATCAAGTATACTACTTTCTGATTATCATTCCCTATTATTCCAGTTCTTTCATTCCTTTATTTTAACTAAATTCCAATATTGAATACACATTTATTTATCAAGTACTTATTACATGCCCACACCAAACTAAATGCTTAGTAGAGAGATTACATCATTTAATCTTTGAAACAATACTATGAGACCATATCTCTCAGTCTGGATTTAGTTGCAGGAAGCAAAAAATATTTTGGCTATTTTATGCAGAAAAGAATTCAAGACAGGACATTAGGTGCTTGACAAAATCTGTCAAAGTACTCAGGAAGTGGCATCAAGGCCAGAACCACATTGCATAACGAGTCCAGCATGAGAGTTGCTGCCTCTAGCACAATTGTGAAAGTGAGAGATCTGTGCTGAAATATACCACCTGCAAGTCAAGACCAGCAGTTGCCTCTTAGGTTGCAACGCCAGTGTGTCAAGTTATGCCACACCAGGAAGAGCCATCTTATCAAATGAACCAGAAAACTCAACTCCCACAAAGCTAGAGATCAGACACTGGAACCCTGCTACAGATATGTTCATGTCTCCAGGGGTGTCCTTTCCAGTAGAAAAAAATAGGAAAACCCACCGTCCTCACCTTTGCCTTTCAGCGAAGTCAGCTGGAGACACTGAACTAGCCAGAACCTCAGCTGTACGTAACTGAAAAACACAGGATAGTTTTGGTTGCTTTGTTCTTGCTTTTTAAGCTTGACAGCAGCCTCTACTGCATAAAAGGGTTCAACGTGTATAGTGGGTGTCTTCCGATCGTATGTATCATTGTTTTCTATCTGAACTTTTTTTTTTTTTTTTTTGAGTTGGAGTCTCACTCTGTCGCTCAGACTGGAGTGCAGTGGCCGCTCCCGGCCACCGCAGCCTCGCCTGCTGGGCTCCGGCGATCCTTCCGCCTCAGCCTTCCAAGTAGCTAGAACTACAGGCGCGCGCCACCACGCCCGGCTAATTTTTTGATTTATTGTAGAGATGAGGTCTCGCCTGCCCAGGCGGGTCTCGAACAAGCGGGCTCAGGCAATCCACTCACCTCAGCCTCCCAAAGGCGCAGGATTACAGGCTGAGCCACCGAGCCCGGCTTTTTTTTTTTTTTTTTTTTTTTTTTTGAGTTGGAGTCTCACTCTGTCGCCCAGACTGGAGTGCAGTGGCCGCTCCCGGTCACCGCAGCCTCGACCTGCTGGGCTCCGGCGATCCTTCCGCCTCTGCCTTCCGAGTAGCCGGAGTGACAGGCGCGCGCTACCACGCCCGGCTGATTTTTTGATTTATTGTAGAGATGAGGTCTCGCTGCCCAGGTGGGTCTCGAACCCGCGGGCTCAGGCAACTGTCTGAACTTTCGATTCATCCAACCCACTTTTCTATCTTAACTTGAATCAGCCCACGTGACCTCTCTGTTTTCTACGAATACCACTCTCCTTCAGACATCACTTCCTGTCCTTCCTGCCCTGGACTCTTGTGTCCATCACGTCAATCACTCCTCTTCCAATATCACAGCTCTATAGCTCTCTGTCCTTCCAACATATTCACCCGGAAAAGCCCCTATGCTGCTCGATCCCTTCAGGACGCTTTCCCACACACCTGCAATCTCATAAACAGGTGTCTTGCTACCACTACAAATTCATGGTCTCCACCTTAGAAATTCTTTGCATCTTCTTCAGTTCTCTCCCTCGCCTATTCACCGACCTAACTCTCTCACATTTTCCCCATAACATCTTCCAATTAACGGTGTCTTCCAATTAAGAGAAAATAGAGGACTTCAGGTATGAGTTCTCCACGTCCTTTCTTCCCCTCTTTCCCTCATGTTACCAGTTCTACTTTCTAACTCTCTTCAATGACCCCTAGTTCTTAACTGAATTTCTAGAATAGCCCCAATGATCAATGTCACCATTCTCAAGCCCTTTTCATTCGTTCACGATGGTGCCCACAGAGGGCTTTTCTCAGATGTGAATTTGAGCATGCCATTTTCCCGGTGGGAGGATTAGCTGCTAAAGTACTTTAAGTGGGAACAGGTTATGTTGAGGTTCTCATACAAGGTCTCTGTTTTCTAACTTCACCTTGCTTTGTGTACCCTAAACGCTAACCAAGACTCCAAACACTATTTTCTTTCTTACCTAATAACTTTGCACAGGCAGCCTTCCTCTAATGACTGACCTCCCTTCCTTTCTCTGTCAGATTAGTTGCTACTCATCCTGCTAGTACAGGTCAGTGGTCACCTTCTTCCAGGAAGCATTTCCTCAGACCTTCCCAGGGTCTGGCTTAATATTGCCTTCTTGATGCTTGTGAAATTCTTAGTTGACTTGTCTACCTCCCCTGGTCAACTTTAACTTCTTTGAAGACGAGGACTTTCTCTCATTGTTACATTCCAGCGTCTGGCACAGCACCAGGAAAATAGCAGTCTCCAAATACTTGGAGAATTGATTCCAACCCTCTCATTTTACGGATGAAGACACTGAGGTCCAAAGAATGACTCAGGGTGTGAGAACAAGTTAGTGGCAAAAATAGAGCCCTAAAGTGGGGTCACTGGATCTGAGTAGGTAGGGTGGTATAAGAGGATTCCCACTTCCTACGTGTTTTGCCTTCTTACTTCTCAAGCCCAGGAGCTGTTTACAAAACTAAAGGTTCCTGAGCCCAACCATGGGTGACCGGTTTCAGTTAATAAAGAGTGAGGCCAAACATCTGATATTTTTAAAGCACTGTAGGATAAAATGAATGCCCTCTTAGGATACTTATCCACCGCCCTGAATCCATCTCCAAGTCTTACAGAAAGAGAAATTAAAATAACCAAGGCAGGGAACATTTAGGAAAAAGCAAAAGCAGAGGACCTATACAAAACTTACAAGACTTATCTCATGCCATAGCAATTAACAAAGATAAACAAACAGAATAAGGGAACACTAAGGAGAGTTCAGAAACAGATCCACACATAAATAGCGATTTCAGTCAGAAGGGGCATGCAAAGCAATGCAAAAAAGATAGCCAAACTCTAAATCCATATGGAAAAAAATTAAATTTGGCCCTGGCTAATATCACACACTCAAAAATAAATGAAAAAACAAAACTAATGATGCTTCTAAAAGATAACATAAGAAAATATCTTGTTACCATGAAAAAGGAAAAGTACTAATCACAAAGGAAAGTTAATAAATTAGATTACATTAAAATTAGGAAGTCTGAGGCCCCATTAATTACTGACTTCCAGAAATGCAAAGAATTGCTACAAATCAGTAAGAAATAGAATAAAAGCTAACAAACTACCCAGGGACCAAACCTGGCTCACTGCCTGTTTTTGCAAATAAAATATTATTGAAACACAACCATACCCATGTATTTCCATATTGTCTTCAACTGCTTTTGTGCTAGAGTTGATTCATTGTAGCCTCTGGTCTACAATGTCTAAAATATTTACTATTTGGCCCTTTAAAGAAAAAGTTTGGGAACCCCTGGATGAGACAATGCCCAGCTACTCAGGAAGCTGGGTCAGAAGGATCACTTGAACTCAGGAGTTTGAGCAAGCTACGATTGTACCACTATAATCCCACTTCCTACAAGTTTTGGATATTAGAAATAAAACTGATATGAACTTTCTTAAACATTTGGTTCAAGATAAGAAAATATCTTGTTACCATGGAAAAGAAAAAGATTCTTAAACAAGTCACAGAAATATTTCTATGGCATACTTGGGGAAGTATCTTGTTCACTTTTCTAGAGAAGGAGTCTTTTTCTGTCACCCAGGAGTTCAAATCAAGCCTGAGCAACATAGCAAGGGCTTGCTGCTACTAAAAAAATAAAAAATAAATTAGCCAAACGTGGTGGCACACACCTGTAGTCTCAGAGATTCAGGAGGCTGAGGCTGAAGGATTGCCTAAGCACAGAGGGTGGAGGCTGCAGTAAAGTGTGATCAGGCCACTTTGCTTCAGCCTGGTTGACAAAGTGAGACTCTGACTCAAAAAAAAAAAGATATAACTTTTATCTGGACAAAACAAGTGAGTTTTAAAGAAGAGGAAGAAAATATCCACAGGAAAATAATCATTATACCTTATACCACGTTATTGAATCCAAAACAAAACTCTTCGGGAAGTAAAGATGGCATATAAGAGTATCATCTTTTCCAACATGTAATATTTGTTTGTACTCATCTGATAAATTCGGTAGATCGTTTCTGGAACCATCATCACACCAACGTTTTTCAAAAACAGTTAGGTTTACATGTATTCTGTGACAGCTGTCTCTACCCCTGGAAGAAAGATTGAGATCTCATAAACTCTTTTGAAAAATCACAAAAATCAAATGATTCAGCTCATCCTCAAATCTTTTCAAGTCATTTTCAAAGCACAGGGCAAACTCTCTGCCTCAAACAAAGCAATATGCATTCCTGGTATTTACATCACCAGTGAGGGACAAAGGGGCACGTGTGCCTCTGAAATGCTCCTCAGAAGAGGACACAGCACTTACCTAACATTCCAACCCAAATGGCCCAGCCTAAACCAGTCATGAAAGATACCTAACAAACCCCAATGAGGGGTGTAATATAAAATAACCGCCTTCTTAAAAATGCCATGATACTGACTCCCTAAAAAATGTCAGAGTCATGAAAAGCAAAGACTGAAGAACTGTTCCAGATTATAAAAGATTACAGATTCTTGGCAACCAAATGCAAGGCGTGATCCTGGACTGATTCCTCTACTGGAAAGGAATGAAAAAAGTTGTAAGGGTCCTAAATGGGACCACCGATAAGGGGAGAAAATAGATTATAAAGTATTGCATAACGGTTAAGTGTGCTGAATTTGACAGCTCTACTGTGATTTTGTAAGAGATATCTACACATTGAAAGGAAATAGAAAATATACATTGTTGATGGGAAACATACATTGAAATGTTAAGGGGTAAGGGAGTATGAGGCATACCTTTGAAGTGGTTTTTAAAAACTTTTAGGAAAAAACATTGTGGGCAATCTCCTTGAGTCCCCTCCCGCTGTGGGAGCTTTTCTTTCCTCTCAATAAATCCTGTTTTCTAAAATATATATATGTGTGTGTGTGTGTGTGTGTGTGTGTGTGTGTGTGTGTGTGTATGTGTGTGTGTGTGTGATATACATAAACAAATGGTGAGAGAGAAAATTATAAGGTAAATGTGAATAAAGTTTCTTAAAAATAAGGAATCTAGATAAAATGTAGAAGGCAGTTCTTGATACTATTTCTGCAAACTTTATTTAAATTTGAAATTATTTCAAAGTTAAAATATCCAGTTTGCTAAATATGTGTTCTATCTGAATATTTAAAATCTGGGAGAATTAATGTTCATTTTCTTCCTTGATAGACAATACATTTGTCTGATTTCTAGGAGAGATTATTTTTCTTCGTTTCACAGCTCCTAGATTTAAATATTTTAAATCCAGCTCTGACATCCGGAGGAACGTATGTGGAGCATGAGCTTCAAGGCCAGTTAGCAATTCACAGCCTAGGCTGAAACAACAGCCCAGACCTTCCCAAGCCCTGGCAGTCTGACCTATGAGAGCAGAAAGGAGTCGGGCCGACAAAGCTAGCAACCACTTGCGCTGTGTACCACTTGGTATGTGTCTTTGCACATTGAATCTGCTGGGCATATGGAATTGAGGAACCCGGCATGAACCCGAGTGAACATGGGCCATCCTGGGACATAGAAAGGGGCCGGCAGTGACCACAGAATCAAAGCATTAATCAACACGATCACAGTCAATTTCCACCTCAACCCTAGAAGGCCGGTATTGTTTCCATTTTACAAATAAAACCGAGACTCAGAGAGCTCAAATAATCTGTTAAAGTTATGCAAGTAAGGATGGGAGAATCATAAAATCTAGGCGCTCAGGCCAAATTTGGTCTACGGATGTGTTTTATTCAGGCCCCCACAGAGCTTTACAAATTAAAATGCTGCGCGCGTACACACACACACACACACACACACACACACACACACACACACACAGAGAGAGACAAAATGCAATTTCCAGATTCCCTTGAAAAATGAGAAAATGGGCTCCAGCTGAATAGACAAGCTGCCTCTGATGGGGCATGGCTTTCCAGCTGACCACAGTTCCCGCCAGACCTGTGTCACTCTCTGTATGGCTTCCCATTTCAGGGCCTCGAGTAGGAGCTGAAACATACTCGATATTGACTCTGCATTAAGCAGATTCCTTATAAAAAGGGCTCTATGGAGGCATGCTCCTATCTGAATGTGCCACCTGTCACAAAAACTCTTGGCATTCCAAGAAAGATGGCAGCAATCATATTGGGACGCTCTTTGTGAGCTGGCCTGGCCCGAGACACCATTTCAGTAGGAAAATTAGCAAAAGATGCTCCAAAAATGATTTACAAATCTGTTCTGTTTAAAAACGTGTTCACTGGAAATCGCCTTATAACAATTATAAAACTATACAACATTATTCTTCTCATTTAATTTTCTATGCTCATTAAAAATCATCCTGAAAGAATTTGTATTTTATATGTGTATCTATAAATTAGTTCTATTTTAAATAAGAAACTTACTTTAGAACACACTGATAGATTCCTGAGTCTCCCCATGCAAGAGGGAGAAACAAAATCCAAGTCTGGTCCTGGTGAATTCTAGATTGTATGTTTTTGGATATTGGGGTTCTGCTAGAGTTTTTATACCATGTGACATTGACTTCCCCAGATGTTATCGGAGGGTATGTGCAATTAAAAGCAAAAGGCTGGCCTACTAAAGGCAGCTCATTTTGCATACTAATGTCCTTGCATGCATCTAGGAAAGAAAAATAATAAAAATCATTAACCATGCCAAAAAGAAAAAACCCTCTAGTTTCACTTATGATTCGTTTGAACAATTTTCTACCCACTTTTAATTTTATTTGGGGGTTTCTTCTAGTCTGGGTGTTCCCTAACACAGCCTGCTGATTTGGAACAATTCCAAGTTTTTCAAATGTATCTGTAAGACCGAATTTGCTCGGTTCCCTCCTCACAAACTTCTTCCCCGTGTGGAGTGCTTTCCCTCTTTCCCTGCTGTTCTAAGACCCTTAATTCTTTCATCTTTTTATAGAATAAACGAGCCCTCCTCGGCCTGTGCTCCCTTTCTGTTCTGCACCCGGGTATTTCACTCTGCCTGGAGTCAAAGGTATCTCGTCCCCAAACGGCCGTCACCTAACCGTCTCACTTTTCAAGGTCATTTCTACCGAATGACTTCGTTTTCTTAGAAGAAGGCTGTTCTCTCGAGGACTTCTTGGCTTTGAGCCTGGGTGAGGGCAACAATCCCTTGAAATGACCCCTTATCACATAAAACGGGCGGGAGGGTCTCCCTCTGAGCGTTTTCACCCACGTCTTGCCGGGCACACCTGCCTGACTCCTTCCCCAAGCCATCTCGATGCTCCCCAAAGGCCTTTCAAAGCCCAAAGGTGTGGTCTGGGGCGGAGCGTCGCAGCACGTGGAAGCCAGACGGAGCCGGCAGTGCCCGTCTGCCCGGCCTTGGGGGCGTCACTCGCCGGGCCCGGGTCTCACGCGATCCCACCCCCGGGGGCTGCGCTGGGGGCGCCCCAGGAGGGCCCGAGAGGCCTGCGGACCCCGGACCGCCCCGCACATACCTGCTCCGACCCACAGCGGCAGGGCGACCGACAGCCCGCAGAGCACCCAGGACGCCGTCCCCATCGTCCCCGCGCGGGCTACGAGGAAGAGGGAAGAGGGTGGGAGGCGCCGGCGCCTTTGGCCTCGGAGTCCCAGCGATCCGAGCCCAGGACGCGGACGCCGCCTTCTTCGAAAGGAGCCTCCACCTTTGACCCCACGTCTCCCCGAAGTCCGACCCCGCCCCCCACCCCCGCCTAGTTTCAGCGCCCTCCGGAGGAGGGAGCGCAGACTGGTCGCGGAAGAGGATCCGCTGGGAGGGATTGGAGAGGTGGTGGCGGGGGCGCGTGGCGTGCCCCTCTGCCCCCTGGCAGCGCGGCAGGGTCGCGCTCGGCGCCACGCGGGGGGCTCGGGCGCCCCACCCCCACCCCATCCCACGCGCGGCTTTGGCCTCGGGATCCGCCTGGCCCCGGACACGGGCGCACCGGGGAGAAGCCAGCTCGGGCCTAGGTGGCCAGGGCGGGCAGGAGGGAGGGGGAGGGACGTCAGCCGCTGGACCCGAAAGCAGACGGGGGCGCGACACCCCGGCCCGAGTGCCGGAGTCGGCCTCGGCTTCCCCGAGGTCACCCCGCCCGCCCCGGGCCCCCCGGGAGCCCGTCTCTGGTCTCCCGGCTGCGCACATCTTTGGCACCTCTTACCCCCACCCCACCCCCCGCCGCCCACCCCCGCACCTTCCCACCTTCGGGGCCCCACCCGCGCCCGGCCCTTCCTTACCTGCCGGTGGCATCTGAGCGTGCAGGATCGCGCCCAGCGTGGAAGATCCGACGAGGACCCGAACCCGTCACGCCATTTCCAAGCCTAGGTGGTTCCCGCCACCGTGGGCGGGGCAGGCCTGCCCTCCCCGGGGGGGCGTGGGAAGCCACGAGGGAACGTGGCATCACACTAGGAAGTGGCCGGAAAGTCCCCGCCCGATTTTGATTTTGCCGCTCACTGGTCCCTCTTGGTCACCAGGAACGTCTGTTCGAGTCTATGCCAAGGGGTCCCTGCAAGCGAACTATTATTCCTTCCCTAGCAAATCTCGTTGGAGCGGTTATGGCATGCCCTGCGCTGGCCTGTGGGGGACGTCCCAGACGTGGAAGCCATCCCGAATGGCTTCTGAGGAAGATGATTCATCCGCCTGAGTCACCCTCATTAACTTCCTTAAGGCAGACAGTCCATGGCGATCCTCCACTACCACGCAGCCTGAAGATTGCCCTTCCCGTAGGGTGATACCCACAGGGACCTGTGGCCCTGGCCATCGGGAGACACCCCAGAATCATCCGCAGGACGCTGAGACATAGAGAAAGATGTCAGATGCATTCTCCACTCGACGGATTCCTGGCCCCCCTATTCTGGTGGTCTTTGTGGGATTCGAGACGGTGAGAGGGGAAACACGGGAGCAGAGGGAGAGATGCCATGGCTGCGTGCACAGCAAAGCTTCCTGTGACAGGCCGAAGGTCAGTGGCTGGCAGATTTCTTCACTCTTCAAAAAGGACTGCAGATGCCAAACTGCTTTTGTTTATGGGGACTATGCCTGTCCATAGTAGTATATTAGAAATTTAAAAGGAAAATTTTTATTTTATTTTTATTTTTTTTACTTTTATTTTTTTGAGTTGGAGTCTCACTGTCGCCCAGACTGGAGTGCGGTGGCCGCTCCCGGCCACCGCTGCCTCGACCTGCTGGGCTCCGGGGATCCTTCTGCTCAGGCTTCCAAGTAGCCGGAACAACAGGCGTGCGCTACCACGCCCGGCTAATTTTTTGATTTTATTGTAGAGATGCGGTCTCGCCTGCCCAGGCGGGCCTCGAACCCGCGGGCTCAGGCAATCCACTCACCTCAGCCTCCCAAGGGCGCAGGATTACAGGCTGAGCCACCGAGCCCGGCTTAAAAGGAGAATTTTTTTACTTTTGCTTTCTTATTTATTTTCAATAACAATAATAAACGTATTAGGCGTTCACATAAATATCTTAAAACTTATGAAAAATAATTATACTTTCTAAAAGCTTTTCTTTTTGAGAAAAGTAGCCTTGTTCTACGTATTTGCAACTCTCTTTGATGTCTGGCTTGAATGAGGATGACGGGATTCTCATATCTAATTCCACAGTCTCTTATGATATGATGTGTCATGTAGTCTTTGAAAAAAACTCACCACACACTAGTGGGAAAATGAGAATAAAAAGGGCAAATAAGGTTTTAATGTTATGAAAATGAATCTCTTTGAAGAGTTTCCCAGGGATCCCTTTGCCAAGAAATAAATGGAGATCTTTATCACTTTTCCCTGGTATCAGGCTTAAGTGAGGTTCCTCTGTACATATACACTCTTCAAGGATTATGTCCCTACCCAAAACAAAACAAAGGTGTTACTATTAAAAAAAAAAAAAAAGTGGGCAGGGCATGGTGGCTCAAGCCGGTAATCTCAGCACTTTGGGAGGCCAAGGTGAGGAGATTGCCTGAGCCAACAGGTTCGAGAACAACCTGCGTCACTTGGTGAGACCTCATCTCTACAATCAATCAAATATTAGCCGAGCATGGTAGCGTGCACTTGTAGTTCTGGCTACTTGGAAGGTGGAGGAGGAAGGATCGCCTGAGCCCAGTAGATCGACCCTGGGGTAGCCGTGAGTGTGCCACTGCACTCCAGCCTGGGCGGCAGAGTTGAGACTCCAACTCAAAAAAAAAAAAAGTTATTTGCATGCAGAATTGTTGCTCTATACATTGTTGAAAGTTATTTCTAAGGATAGATGCATTTGTGTCCTACCTTGTTTCTACTAGCTCGAGGACTGGCATGCATGCCAAGTTCAATCTGTGTAGTCGCCCCAAAACATAACGAAGTTAAGACAGGCCACCACTTTCTCCCACAGTGCCTTGCTCTTATGAGACAGGACTAGTGTTCCTGTGGACCTGAAACTTACACTTCCAAGGATGGCCTCTACGCCAATGTGTTTCCTGATACATGGAGAATAACCCGCTTGTCTCTGAAGACAGAACTGATTCCAGGGGTTGTAAATTTTGCAATTGAAAACAAGAAACCATAACATTGACTGCAGGTGATATGGTCCATGGAACACACACTGCTCTCTCTCTCACCAATAAAATCCGATAGCCAGGGAATTGGGAAGAAAGAAGTTTATTTCTGAATTCAAAATTAAGGGGGAAAGCCTGTATAGATACCAAGGCCAGCTCAGCCCCTTGGTTTTCACATTCTGCATAAGCATAAGCATTGAGGTTTGCTATTGATTAACACCAAACTATTTATTTTGGTTTGCTAGCATAAGCATTAAGGTTTGCTATTGATTAACACCAAGCTGTGTATTTTACACAGCGTTCTGTAAAATCCCGCTGCAGTTATGTTTCACTAATTCCAACATTCATTGTCTACATATTTTTGCTACCTATTACCAGGAACCTGTATTTCAGTTTATCAGTACCTCTTAGTAAAGTGCTAGCAGAGCTTACTACCAAGTGGAAAATATGCCAATTATCAACAGGTACAACAAAACAAAAGTGCACTGGTTACAGTTGCATGATTAATATGATTATATTTCTAACTTCAGCTAAAACCATAGGGATCTGTGACTCATTCTGTTCCGGAGGGGATCAGCACAGTCTTACGATTCTAAGGAATGTGACTGCATGTAAGGCAGGACCCCTAAGTAATCCAACATTTTTAGTAATAGAAGGCTGCTTTAAGAGAGTCTCTTCATCACAGGTTCTCAATGACCTTGAAAAATCAGCAAAACTAGATAGCACTGTTTGCTAATGAGAATCCAAACAGAATTTACTTACAGAGATTCCAGGTGGACAAATCAGATTTGCTCGGTTATGGCCATCGAAATGTTGCTTTATGCTGAAACCTCCTGAATTTGATTGCTTCATTTTTTCTCTCTGCTTTTCGCTTACAAGTTTTTTCTTTTAAAGTGTGCGTTGTGCAATATTAAGAGCGGAACAACTCAAAACAAGTTGTAAGTCACATTAGCAAGACCCAGCATCAGGAACAATAATTACTAAGCCTCCTCTCTCCCCAGACTCAGTATCCTAAACGTTACATTCCTCTCTCCGCATACTCAGTATCCTAAACTTGGTGCTTACCATTCTGGGGTGTGTGTGTGTGTGTGTGTGTGTGTGTGTGTGTGTGTGTGTGTGTGTGTGTGTGTGTATGTGCGTGCGTGTGTGTGTGTGTGGCCCTTAAGCAGTATAAAGTCGTCTTCGTATAAAATGTACTATATTGTATATTTATGTGACTTGCTTTTTTCACAAAAGCATTGTATTTTTATGAGATTTAAGCATTTTGGAGGAAGTGTTGTTCTTAGTTCTTTCAGGCTCACTGCTGTATAGTATCCCACTGTGTGAATATGCTCCAATTTATGTTAGGTTGTTCACATTTATATTTTGCTCTTATGAACAGGGACTGCTGTGAAGATTCCTATAATGTCCTTTTGTGTGAGTATTGGAGAGGTTGTTTAGTGAGTAGAATTGCAGAATCATTGGCAGGTGTATGTTTAATTGTAGAAAATCCCCATTTTTTTTTCTGTAACAGTAACCTTTAGAGGATAAGGGTTTTTTTGTTTCATATTCTTGTCAATATTTGGTAATGTCAGACTATTAAATGTTGCCAGCTTGCCAGTCCAATGGTATAAGAGCTATCTTGTTTTTTTATTTTGCATTTCCTTAATGACTTTATGTAAAATGGAATGTCTTTGCCTACGTCCAGTGAACATTCATGTGTCTTCCATGTGAAGTTTCTTTTCTTGTGTTTCTCCCTGTTACCTACTTGGTTGTTTGACTTCCTCTCATTGGTTTCTAGAGAACTCATGAAATTCTACCTCTGACATCTCATGATGACAAAGAAAGGCACAGATGTACCTCACTGTCTTCTCCTTGACACAGTGTTCATATCCCAGCAACCTCACTTATCTGAGATAGGGAAGCCGTCGCCATTTTTCAGGGGTGATGGTTATAAAACCTCCTAGAAGAGTGCATGACGTGTGATAAATGCCATATCATCCTCAGCCCCTCCTTGTCTCATTCTTTCCCATATGCAGATAACTTTGTAATGACAATATTCTTAGTGGTTTATATCATTAGTCACTAGCCATGGGAAATTGACTCAGTTGGTTCATGCTTTTTATGAACTAAATCAACTTCCTCTAGAGATTCAGCACCTCATTTTGAGAGGAGAAGGAAAAGCAACATATCTCTGTATATAATGGAGGTGTTACAGAATTCCAATTGGTTGAATTTTATCTTCGATCTATTTGACCCTCAGAACTAGATGTGATATGCTATGAAGAAGAATAACAGGAAAATAATTTATATTAAAGATTTTGTATACGAATGTATACTTTACATAATGCTTTACAAAGTAATTTTTATTTGTTCTGACTAAATATCTGATGATTTTTCATTGCTCATAAACTACAGATAGGGTTTCCCAGTGAGAATGAAACCGAAATATATTCGCTCGCAATGATTAAATGTTCCAAAACTCAGCATGAAGATGGGATGGGGGTTTGGTGCTTTACCAATATTGTTTATACTTTTTAAGACCCTTAAGCTGTCATGTTTCCTCTCTGTGAGGCCTGGGAACACAGAGCAGCATCTCTGTGGTAGGCTTTTATTGTTGGGACAAAATGAACTTCCAGAAATGGAAGAAGCAGTTGGGGGGACTAGGAGATGGTTCTGGAAGCATTTGATTTCCTACCATCCTAGGCCTGATCTAGTCCTCAGGCTCCACTCATTAGTTCATTCACTCACTCATCAGATATTTTACATTTCCTGCTATGTGCCAGTGGGTGCTTGAGTGCTGGAAACACAGCTGTAGGAGAGACAAGCCCTCCTGAAGCTTGCAGTCATTCCAGCGTCAAGTATATAAGGAAAACAATTTTCAAATGTTTCAGACTGATGAGAACCATGCAGATATGATGACATGATGGAGAGGGTGTTGGAGAAACCCTCCCTACACATGTGACAGTGCTGTACAGCTGAGGCTTGAGTGATGACAAGGAGCCCAGCAGGTAACTATCTGGAAGAAGATTTCTCCCTGTAGAAGGAACAACTAGTGCAAGATCTCTGAAGGAGGAAAGAGCTTGAAAATTTCAAAGTCACAGAAATGAAGCCAGTGTGACCAGAATAAAGGGACGAGTCGGATACATGAAGACAGAGAGGCAGACGGGGGCAAGACCAGCGACCTCTAGACAAGAAGAAGAAGGGTGGGTTTTATTCTGGTAAAATTAAAAGCTATTAGATAATTTAAATCAGGAAGAACATAACCTTATTTACATTTTTAAATGTCACTGCTCACTAAAGCCCACTAAAATGGCTAAAATTATACTGTGTTGGTAAGGATATGGAACAATGGGAGCTCTCCAAAACTGCTGATGGGAGTGTAAATTGGTACAACCACTTAGGAAAACTACATGGTCATACCTACTAAAACTAACTCAGCAAATCCACTTGAAGGATACTGCAAATGGAAATGCATACATATGTTCATGTAAAGAGATTCTTGCCAGAATGTTCATGGCAGCAGTACTCATAATAGTCAAAATCTTGAAATTACTCACATGCCCATCAAAAACAGAATGGATACAACTGGTGTGGTAGATTCACACAATAGAATACTATACAACCATGAGAAACTGATGTGTGAAAATACAGACAACAGCCGGGCTCGGTGGCTCAGTTTGTAATCCCAGCACTTTGGGAGGCTGAGGCGAGTGGATTGCCTGAGTCTGCAGGTTCAAGACCAACCCGGGCAACTTGGCGAGACCTCATCTCTACAATAAATAAAAAATTAGTCAGGCACGGTATCATGCACCTGTAGTTCCGGCTCCTTGGAAGGCTGAGGTGGAAGGATAACCGGAGCCCAGCAGGTCGACACTGGGGTGGCTGTGAGCATGCCACTGCACTCCAGCCTCAGTGACAGAGTGAGACACCAACTCAAAAAAAAAAAAATACAGACAACAACTTGGATGAATTTCACAGATGAATCTTGTAAATATAATACTGAGAAAAAGAAAATAAACAAGGAGAGCATTTTCATTATTTTATTTATATAAAGTTCAAAACCAGGCAAAGTTAGTCTGTTCTGCTGAATGTCAAGATGGTGGTTTCCCTTGGGTTGGGATTGATGGTCACTGAAATAGGCTCGAAGATAATATTTCAGTTCACCTTCCTTTCTCAGTCTGGGTGCTGGCAATATGGATGTGTTCTATCTGTGAAACTTCACAGAGCTGTGAAATTTATAATATATGCTCTTTTCTAAATGTATTCACACTTTAATTAAAGAAAATCAAAGAAAATTCAGTCTGGATGCTGTGTGAAGAACTGTTTAAGCAGAGCAGGGTAGCAACAGGAGAAACATGGCCCCGGCTAGGAGGCTACTTGGCAGACCAAGGGAAAGAAGATCTGACTGGGTCTAAGCCAGTAAGAGTGGGGATGAGCATATAGTCACATTCAGGAACCACTTGATCGTCTCTCTGTTCTTTCTCCATTTCCATCTATAGCAAATCAAATTCAGCAGAGAATCCCAAAATCACAGGATCATCATAGAATCTATGGTTTGGCTCTGACTTGGGTAGAATAATAAATACTCTCCTACACAAGTGGTACTGCATGGTTTACTAATCAACACTTATAATGACTTTTATGTTATGCACATTTGAGTGTGAGCACGTGCGCGCACGCTCACACACATACACACACACACACACACACACACACACACACACACACACACACAAACGAGTGTTCTTTCAACTTGGGCTTGAGAAACTCATTCCTTCCAAGGCATCCCATTACAAACTGTAGCACGACTAGCAAATCAGCTTGTCTTTATGGAAAGAGGAGAACACATCCTTACACCTCCAGTTAGAGATTCGTGCTGTACCCTTTGCATCCATGGAAAGAAGAATGTGGTTTTCCACCTTGCTGTGCATCTAATATTGCCAAAGTGCCTCAGACGATCGGACTAAGCACCGGAGTCTGAGGCTCCAACTGGCCTCAAGGCCACTCACCTGCCCGCTAGTGTCTTCTGGCCCCTGAGCATGGAGACCTTGGACTCTCAGCCCTGCCACTCTGACGTTAGACTTGTGTTAACATAGTCTACGCTCTGGTTGGGTTTGTGTGTGTGTTTGTTTTGGGTTGTTTTTGCCCCACATTGCACACGCCTTCATTCTGGGTTTACTGTACACTAACATCCTCAATACTTCTCCACGTCCGTTGCTGCTAAAGCCGTATTTTCCCATCTGCACTTATCCGCTTTCCTCATCACAAAGGGTCTTACATTAATCCCTAGACCATGCCATTTGCTGACAGTGGCTACTTCAAATAGCATTTATCTGGGAGTCGGAACACCTGGGTGCCAGGTCTCAGCCCATTTGCTAACTACAGAGGGTTGTCCTGGATTTGGAGGCAAGAGCCGTATCCCAGGAACTGTCATTGTTAAATGAAATTTCAACCTCGTTCATATTTAACTGGCAAATAAATGCTTATCCCAAATGATATCCTTTGGGTCCTTAAATTGACAATGGTTTTTAAATGAGTATTCTCGGTGCCACACATTGCTTGTGTGAGAAAAAAAATCAAATGTTTCTATGGAACACCAAGAACCTGAGAAGGAAACTTGCCCTATGAATCTATGCTAAGCAAGCGACTGAGAGATTAAAGCTATATGGGCAAGGATGACTTTTCTTTTTGACCACTGATAGTTAAAAACTGGAAATTATCTAGATATTCCACAAAAGCAGAAAAACTCAACTATGGATAGTCTGTTTGATCGATTTCATGATCACTTATAGATTGTATTTCAAATAATAGCAACGTGGGCAAATAGTTGTGCTATTTTTAAAAGTTAGGGTATTCAACTCCATATATTATGTGAACTCAGCTATATTCATAGAAAGACAGTAAAATATTAACAATTATCTTTACGCTGTAAGGTTATGGGGGTTGTTTTTCTGCCTTATACATTTCAGAAATGTCTACATTCTCTTAAACCATTATTACTTCCATAATACAAAAAGTTTTTTCTAATTTATTTTTATGAAAGACATCTTGATGCAATCAACTCGTCAGGGGATTACTACACCACCTGCCTAATGATCTCCCTATCTTTTACTTCCTCCTAATTCTGCCATACAATCGTGCCCTGTCAACTTGTTTCTTTATGTCTAATGTTCTCCCAATCAGTTACCTCCAGTAGTTCCCATATGGCTACTCCCAGTGATAAAGTCCAAATATTTCAGTCATGGATTTAAGACCCTCTGTCATATGAGGTGGTTTCCTGAGCAACTTTCTCTTTGCACACTTCTCTCTGGTTAGATTTTAGTTTTTTCTTACTTTATATTTTCTCGGTGTCTCATACAATGTTCAGCACATGGTTAGCACTTTAAAAAAATCTAACAGTAAGCTTGAGAGCAAAAAATACTTCCCCAGTGTTCTGAAATTTGAGGGAGGACATGAGTCCTGTTTTAGAAAAGACAAGAATTCAGAAGCAACCAAGTATAGAATGATAGTGAAAGACAGGATGATAAAAAATCATTTAACAACCCAAAGTGTTTAAACATATGACTGCTGTCCATGACCTTGGAGGCAAATGAGAAGCTAGAATTTGTCTCAGGCTAAGACGGATTGGTGATATAGATGGCTGAAGAGAGAAAAGGCAGTGGTTGCCAGGCCAAGACTAACCACACAGGCCAAAGCAGAAGTGGGTTCTCACAGGGGCTGTGAAACATGCAATACCCTTTCACTAAAGAGGTCTGAGGAATCTCATTCTCAGGAGGTGTTGATTGAAAGGAAAACCAATGAACACTGAATGGTATCAGTGCAGCCCTTCCCAGACCTGAAACATAAGCCAAATGACAGCTGGAATCACTTCCAGGTCAAAAGTTCTAAGAAGAACAAACTTCATCAACTTCACTCTACGAGTAAAATAATCTCCCAACTGGTTGGGCACAGCCCCAGCAAAGTCAACAGGACCCAATGTGTCTAGATTCAGGTGGCACAGGTTCAACTGGTCTTCCATTTTTAGAGACCGCTGTGCTAATGTGTTTGGTGTTCAGATTTAAGGTGAATGTACAGGATTTATGTACTTTCATCAGCCAAGCCTTCCTCACAAAAACCTGAGCAACTCGTCATAAGATGATCATGTTTTTGTTTTGAAAGGTGAATACTCATTTTAAGCATCATCTATTTCCTGTAACTCTCCCTTTCCCTAAAACTCAGCTCCCACACAAACACTTCAGTTGTAAAATGAATGTTATCACACGAAAAAGATCCCTCTCACCTGTCCTCCCATGTACATTTTTCCTGTGGACTCTTGTCACCATAGTGATTCACTCATGCATTTTATTTTGGTAAAAGAGGATCAACGTTCTTCCTTCCAATCTCACCCATTCTCCTCCTCAACTGCTATCCTCCCTGTAGCCTCCACACCAAGCCAACCTCACTACACTCCCAATGTGGGATAAATGCAGGACATATACCCGGCTCCCAAACCCCTGCTGATGACTGTTTTCTGATTGGGAGAGTGACCCTTGGCCAAGACTACCTGTGCCGGTCAAAATGCCATTGGAGATATGCATACCTGTGTACTCAAGGTGCATGCTAAGGGGGAAAACATCTGGGTTCCTGCTTCTCTGCAGGTAATAAAATTGTGTGTCTCACCCCTCCCCTAACGGAGGTGTTCATGCTTCACCTCCCTGGGGGTATATAGCCTCGCTATTGAGGTGCAGAGAGTTTTGTGCCAACCAGCCCCCATAGGTTCCTTCTGTAAGTAATAATAAATCCATGTCTTTACCAGCCTGTCCTGTGGGTGATTTTTTTGGAACAGGTAAACCTTACACAAGCACCCTGTCTGCTTAAGAGCTGCCACTACTCACCCAGAGCCTCACTTCAAAGGTGAAAATGTTTTCTTTTGTTTTATTAGCCAGAGGAAATCTCTGATTTTACAATTTTATGATATTTATACTTAAACGTTCTTCAATTGGCCAGGCTCAGCAGCTCAGCCTGGCAACTCAGCACTTTCGGAGGCTGAGGTGAGTGGATTGCCCGAGCCCATGGGTTCGAGACCAGCCTGGGCAATTTGGCAAGACCTCATCTCCACAATAAATCAAAAATTAGCGGGGTATGGTAACGCGTGCATGTAGTTCCGGCTACTTGGAAGGCTGAGGAGGAAGGATCACCTGAGCCCAGCAGGTCGAGGCTACGGTGGCTGTGAGCATGCCACTGCACTCCAGCCTGGGCTACAGAGTGAGACTCCAACTCAAAAAAAAAAAAAAAAATCCTTCAATTAATATTTGGGAAACCTATTGTTGAAACTGGATCACGTAGCAGCTATTGCTTTTTTAAGTTAACACCAAGATTATATATCTCTTCCTCTCTCTCGACACCTAAAATCCCAGAATTTGAAAAAGACACATCTGGGATAAATGTTTTTTTTTCATTTAATCTGTACTGATCAAGTGATAAAATTAGAAAATATATTTTAAGATTCTATCCCATGTATTACACAAAGGCTTTTCACATATGAACACCTTGCAACTTATGAAGTCTTTTTTTACAGATGAGAAAACTGTAGTTCAAAACAACCAGGTGCTTTGCTCAAGTTTTAAAACTGTGACAGTGCAGGAACTTATTCCCAGTTTTTTTCCCACCAGATGGTGAAAGGACAGACCAAGAGAGGGAAGCCATTTTTAACATCTTGTTCTTAAACCCTGACACAATGATGAGAAAGTAGAGGCTATGCTTTTGGAGAAATGCGCACTTTAAGTAAAAAATTAACTTTGCCGACTTTGTCTTTTTAGGAACAGACTTTCTGGTGCCAGGTATCTCATGGTGGCAATCAAACTTGCCTAGAGTAAAGGGAATTTACAAGGCCTAAGATATCATACATTGGTCAAGGACTGTAAAAGTCATGAAACTTGCAATTACAAAAGTTATGACCGCTCAGAGGAAGAGCAGGTGGGGATTTGATCTTCTAGTAGAATGGGTCCTATCTACAGGGAAGTCAAGGACCCTTCGAAGTTACCTACTGGGAATGCCTAGGATATAGGGAGGAAGTGCACACTCCATTAGCTCCAAGGAATGTCACTTGGGAAGATACAGGGGAATTAGAATCCTTGTCACACATTCTCTAGGGGCTATGGTAATGTGGGTGGACATTAAGGGGTCTCTATGTCACAAGATCTCCAAGACATGCACAGGTGGTCCATAAGAAAGTTACAGGCAGTCACGGGCAGTCACGAGCAACATCTCCAAGAGAAGGATTTAAGCCAAGACTTGGGGGGCTACGAGGCCACACTCACCTAGAGTGTAGGCCCACTACCTGTCTGTGGGGGTGAACTTTTCTTAAATAAACCTTGCCTTCTCTCACCTCTGTGTCGCAATTCTTTGCAATTTACTCGGATCTCTGGGTTCCCAGCACGGCACCTCCGGCTTGCCAGCCCTGGCAGTGCGACCGCACCTCCCTGCGCCTCTCCACCCTCACCCTGTCCATCCAAACCCTAACAGATGGCATTCTTATTGTGAAATAATTCTAGACCCGCCCTACCCCCCCAAAAAAACCCTATTTTGCATCTACTCAGGAAGAGTTATCTGATAAAGAGAAGGAAAAATATGACTTTTTTTTTTTTTTTTGATTTGGAGTCTCACTCTTTCGTTCAGGTTAGAGTGCAGTGGCACATTCACGGCCACCCCAGCATCAACCTGCTAGAAAAATATAACTTTTAAGCAACAGTTAGCACTGATTTTTTTAATGGTTTGCTAACAAACACACTAACTTTAGCTAACATAACCAAAACATGGTGTAAAGCTCTCTGAATTCTTCCCGGTGAGAAATTCTGGATAGGCAAGTTTTCTGGATAGCTGATTCCTAAATTTCCATAAGTTCTTGCATTTTTGTTTTTATCGAGAGATTTTTTTAAAATCTCTCAGGAATATGTTTTTTAAAAACTCCTGTCTCTATTTAGGCCACTAAACATCCTTTCAGGTTGGGGCTAGTGGAGGGGCTGCAAGACTCTTCATTAGACAGCTTCAATTTGACGTTGTATACACTGCAGTTACTTTTAGAACCCGTCGTGTCAATTGCCACTTCTCCACTTCTCCGTTAGAAGTTATCTCTATCCATTCTATTTGCAGATTCTAATAGGACTTGAGACAACCAAGTTTATTTATAGAATTGCTATAAATAAATAAATAAAAAGCTACCCGTTTCTGAAGCCCTACTGTATGCTAGACATTGTGCTCGCCATAATATATCTCTTCAGTCCGTACCCAACTCCAGTGTTAGGTATCATACCTGTTTTACAGGTGAGGAAACTGAGACTCAAATAGTTTGTCCAAGGTTTCACACCAGGTAGATAAGGCATTTATAACAGATGCTTTCAGACTCTAAGCCAACCCACCACCGCTCCCTTTGTCCCAGGTACTGACAGAGCAAACTGCCTCTTAGAATTGCTGTGAGGTAAGAATAAGGAAGCACTGGCCGGTGTGATCTCTGACTATCAGAGTTTAGGAGGTTCACGGCATGCATTTTGGACACCTAGTTTGCCAATTTTGCCTATCTTCTGGGTCAAAGAAGAAAATAACTCAAAGTCTTTGTAAAATGTAAAAGTCTATACAAATATTCCCTTTATTGTTTTTGGATAGGTACAGTGATAACAATTTAATAAATTGATAAGTTAAGGAGCAGTTAGCAGCAGTAAGACTCACATTTTAATAAAGTTAATAGTAAGTTAATAACGAGACTCACATTTTAGAAGCAAATAAACACATGAGAACGGTTGAGGCTATCTGATGGGCGTTTGGCTCACTGTTAGTCCAGTGACCTCTGACCCCTATTCCCATATCCCTGCCTCCTCCAAGAAGAACTCTCTGCAGGTCTCCTTACCTGTTCAGGCCTGGGACTGTGCAAGTAAGCTGTGGCCAGAGAGGCCAAGGAACAGATTTTCAATAACGACACTCAATATAAGGTTTGACAATTTTATTGGAAAACAAGTACAATCTCTTGATCAGTGATACATGCTGTACGCGAATTTGGTGTTTTAATATATAAAAATATTTGAGATCTGCAGAATTATACAAACAAGTTTTAAAAAACCCTTCAACATTAACCAATACAAACATAATTTATCAAAATGTCACTTAAAAATGGCTCAATACCTTTTCTCATATTGCAAACAAAAAGGCAAGATGGGAAAATATAAATTCTGCTAAACCAGTTTTAACAACTGGCAATTAAATACTTTGCTGCATTTGCAAACTCTTCTTTAACACTTAGGCTGACTTTAAACAATGCCATCAGAAAGTGCAATAAAATTGAATTAACAGGGAAGGCATTGGAGGTTTTGTCTTTTTTTAGAGGGAGACAATATGTCAAAGGAAGTTCACAGGGGAACCAGGAATGCAGCTTCTTCCTGTGGAATCCACCCCTTGGGAGATTGGGAATGACACTGCACTTTTCTGTTAGGGATTCTCTGCCACCCAGGCCTATCTGTTGATTCTTGACCCTCCTTAAATTTCAAGTGCCATGCTACTTGTAATACTTGGTTTTCACGGTCCCTCCCCACTGCTTTCTGGCCAATTCTGTCACTAATTCTAAGTTTCAGAATTGGCTTGCTGATATGATTGCTGATACATTTTCTAGATAATAAACTAAAACAGTCAGCAAAAGTAAATATTTAAAGCACCTACTAGGCCTTTTAGGATGTAAGCCTCCCCACCCTCACCCTGTGGGCTTTAGTCTGTGTGTGGCCAAAATGAAAGCCAGGCTCGGCTCTTAGAAGGGCAGTTCCAAAGCAGTGGTCACTCAGTGCTGGCAATCAGGCCCAGGAGAAAGAAAGCAGAAACGCAAGCGTCAGTGTATTAAACTCTGTGCATCTCTGTCTAGTTCTGACTACTTTGGGGGGGGAATATTATTCCAAATAAAAGTCTATGTAAATTCATAATATTAGATATGAAAAATATAAAAACCAGAAGGCCTATCTACGTTCATACAGCTTTGAAAACTATGCATGAGTCCTGCAATAAGTGGTACATAAACTTGACTTTGCTGTTTTCTAGGGTTTATCTAATTATCCTAAGGACTGCTATAAGATTTTTTTAAAATATTTTTTCTAGACCAAAAAAGCCCAATTTGCTTTTCTTTTTAATTAAGACATATTTGCCTTTAGAAATAACATATGAGTAGAAAAGTTTTTCATAAAATCTAAACATAATTTTTGCAAACTCCACACTCAAAAGTTTAGAATTTTGTTTCTCAAAGCATTCCGAGACTCAGTTGCCTCTTAGAATAATTCCATTTCTTCTCACAAAAGTGGTGGGATAGGACAATTATTTAGAGAGAGAGTTATTTAGAGCACTGGACTGGAAGCCAGAAAAGGAGGTTCCAGTCCTAGGTTCAACAGAACTTAGAGTGTGATTTTTAAAAAAAAATAAGTCACATTCTCTCTATGTAACATTAGAATAATTGCAAAAATTAAATAAGACAATCTGAAAATATTTTACACAAGAGAGCATGATACAGGTCTATGTCATATGTGCAAATTACTCATGGAAGGCAGCAAAAGACAGGGGGAGATACCCTCAGCCTCTCTCTCAGCGGACATGGATTCCGGTCGGAGGGAGACACCCCTTCCCTCAAGTGTTCACCACCCATCAGTACCGTCAGCCTGACAGGAGAGAGAGGGGGTTTGAGACGAGTCTCTTAGGGAAAGCCCCTTGGGGACTACGGAGTTGGGGTAGGCACTGAATTTCAACAAAATTCCAGGAAGCTGGAGAAAATATGAAAAGGCCTTGGAGGCAGAGGAGGGGTAGGGGTGAGGGGGAGGGTGGGGTAGCCAGATCAAAGATGAGGTGTGCCAGAGCCAGGGCCACGAGGCCAGCCCTGGAATTCACACAGCAGGATGGTGAGGAAAGGCTGTGAGGAACGGGTGGGGAGTCAGGGTGGCGGTGACAAGCTGGTGGGAGGAGTTGGGTTTGAGCTCCCAATCAAGAGTAGACCCTTGAAGGTATGTCAGAAGGAGCAGATGAGAGCAAAGTAGCATCTTACAAAGGACGGTTCATCAGTGGGCTAGCACGAGACAGTGTGGAGGGAGGAAGCCTCTGAGACGTGGTCCTTCCAGAGAAGAAATGAGCCCGGCAGAATGCAAAACAACAAGGAAGAACAGAACGGTCAGGCCGGGGAGGAAAGCATTAAGAAGTGGATCCATTCCCTGTTCCCGCTGCTTTTGGAATTTTCTCTCTCTCCTGTGGAAAGCTAAGAGGATCCCAAAACCTCGGAATCCTGGAATCCCTGTGTTCACTGAAATGACAGTTTTCAAGGTCTGTAAAATACAATTTGGTCTTTGGAAACGGACTGACTGTGGCTATGGATACATATGGAAAATGGAAGCAAATGGAAAGCTCTCCGAGAGTACATCTATATACCTCTGTGAGGCATCAGCCTCACTCTGCATGCAGCACTGTCTAGGAGAGCCACTCCAGAGCCAGTGACTCCACAGAGTCCCCAGACAGGGCACAGCTCAACCCTTGCACTGTGGGTGACCTAACAAAACCATCTTTAGATGGTGACCATTTCCTGTAAGTTCTTCCCTCTAGTTTCCTGTCTCCATGCCTTTTCTCTGCAGTTCACATTCAAAGAGGGCATTTATTGCCTTTCTAAAAGGCCTCTCCAAGCCCTCTGCTCTGAAGTTCCCTGGCCACGTCTTGCTCCCTTAATCTGATTCAAGGTGACCTGAGGGATAACAGACTACACAGGTACATTTTATGACTCCATGAGTCAGCAGGGGCACAGCCAGCCTGCAATGCCATAAAGGCACCCAAAGAACCCTCGGCCAGCTTCCCCATGCTACCTGAGAGGCACATGAATCTCTCTCTGTGGTTTCTTCATAGAGTCTGGCCTAGTGGTTGGGGACATTAGCTGGTGTTTGGATGGCGGTAACTGTCGCTGGACTGGCATGTGGTACCTGACGTTCTTCCAAAACCTTGTTTTTGCAGACTGCGGTCCGGCTGTAATGTCCCCCGGCCAGCGGATGGCCCCATGTTTCTGTTTAATGAATTTAATGGATTCTGGCATTTTCTCATAGTCTTGGATTTTCTCCAACTCAAGCAGGACAACTTTAATTCCATCCTGAATGAGAGCATTATACATCGCTATTTGCTCTTCAGATGAACTACCCAGCCAGTCGAAGTCTGATGTTCCTCTGACTAAAATGATAATTAGCGTTCTGCTTTTCTTTATGTTTTCATTAGTGACCTCAACAATGTCTGCAAAACATGAAGCACAGCGTGGTAAGCAAAATTTCAATTTAGAATCACTCTCTTCAGAACCAAAACCTCACAACGTTCCTGCCAACCATCCCCTATGGCTACTAATTCGTTTTTCTTGCCTTAGTTGAGATTAAAGGAGTTGTCCATTCTACAGATCAACTCAAAAATTGGCCCTCAAAAGTCAAACATTTAATATAGACCTCAGAAAATTTTTACTCAGAATTTTGAAAACTTCTTGTTAAATTATTTGATTTATACCACATCTGTTTTACTGTGTCAGTTGTAAAGTAACTATTGGATCTACTAGTTTTCCAGAACTAAATAAAAATCACTTCATAATTGCTCCACTAGAATATGAGAAAAATACATGCTTTGCATGTAAAAATAATCATCATACACCTCTGAAGAGGTTCTTAAAATGGTGAAATAAACCGGACGTGGTAGCTCATGCCTATAATCCCAGCACTTTGGGAGGTAGAAGCGAGAGGATTTCCTGAGCCCAGGGGTTCAAGACCAGCCTAGGCAACTTGGCAAGATCTCGTTTCTACAATAAATCAAAAATATCAGCCAGGTGTAATGGCATGCACCTGTGGTTCCAGCTACTTGTAAGGCTGAGGCAGAAGAATCACCTGAGCCCAGAAGGTTGAGGCTGCAGCGACTGTGAGTGTGCCACTACACTCCAGTCTGGGTGTCAAAGTGAGACTCTGACTCAAAAAAAAAGGTGAAATATATGCACCTATGCTGTGGTCTTCTAGGAAGATGGAACATAAGTTTTAGCAATCAGTTTTACAACAATAAAAGTAAATATTTACTTTGTTCTCCAAGCGAAGTAGGGACCAAAGAGAGGTCTCAACTTTACCTATATGATGACCACTTGTATAACCTAATCCTGAATTGTATTTCACATCTTTAAAATAAAAAAAGAAACTAAATAAATAAATTTACTTTGTTCCATTATATACACACCCTCTCCAACATAGTCATCCCTTCCATAAATGAACAGCTTATATCCACACTGTTTTTCCAAGACCTCAGGCAAGACTTTAAACACAAAAATATCTGAGTTAGAGGTGGACCCTTCCCCAAGGGTCTTCGGATATAGTATATATGCATCATAGGTCTTTCCATCTGAAGCTAAAGGTAAAACAGAACACATTAAGAATCAAAAGAAAAAGATTTGATAAAGTCAATATCACAAGCATTTACTTCATAATAAATTATTGTTTTTGTATGATGGCATGACTGAAGCAGCAATACCAAAAGTATACCACCTTTTCATCTCTTACAAAGTTTCTATTTATTGTTTTACTACAGACTTGTTAACTGTTTTGTATTTGATGGCTACCACTGATATTCTCGGTACAGAACATCCTTATCTCTCTGTTCTCTTCTTCTTCTTTCAATGTCTCATTCCTGAATTCTGCCCATTCTTCCTTTTAGATATTATTGTGGTATTAGTTTTTGTTTCTTTGTTTGTTTGTTTTGCAAGGTTTAAACAAAAGAGAAGAGAGAATCTCCCTCGTGCACAAAATCTAGTCATTACTTTCATTTAAAGGCACATCAGGGAGTGATCTATGCCCATCCTACTCAGCACAGAACAAATCCTCTCAATGGCTTCTAAATAACTGAATGTATAAACTGGTGCTCTTAACACTTGCTTATGCTAGAGAAGTAGCTTAGAAAATAATGATATCCAGCCTAGTCAATTATGACCCAGACACTATAATATGTATAAGAATAACAACGATTCTTATATATGACACCCTCCACTTTAAAACTTAATTAAAAACCCTCTTAGTCATCCTCTACATCTCTCAGCTATCCTTTTTCTTTCAGAATAAAATAGTGCATAGAACACAAAATTATACCTTTGGGAGAGTAAAAACCATAACAGGAATCCCTGTACCAAAGTACAATGTCAACCTTGAAGATTTTATAAATGAAAACAGAGCATGTAATTACAACTGCTAATGTGAGAAATGCACCAATCACGTGGTTCTGGAAATTGGGTACTGTAGCAGACAAGAGAGAAAAAAAAAAAAGAATTAAAAATTGGAACATCAAAAATTGAACATCTTCATCTCAGAGAAACCATATTTAGGATTAAACATTCAGACAGTACTAACTCATTCATTATTTTCATTTGGTAATGGATACTAATGTACAAAGCAATCTAGCATGGGTTATTTAAAATTATTTTTCATTTTCATATAAATATTTTTATATAAATCACTTTGTTATATAAAATTAAGATGTAGAACACACCTAAATGGCATAATATACAATCATGTAGAAGAAATACCAAAGACCACAGGCTAGCGCATTCCACAGTAAATCAAGTAAAAGTCAACATCACTCAAAAATTCTCTGAGGTCAGTTAAGAAAAGCCAAAGTTTGGAGGACTTGTAGGGAGAAGAAGGGATTAGGGAAGTTTTCACATTTTCACAGTCTCGTGGCCTTTCTCTCTATTTATCTGACGATTATAGAGAAGGAAGAGAAGGAGGAAGAGAAGGAAGAGGAGGGACAGAAGAGGAAGAAACTGCCTTCTAAATGTCAAGGATCATGTAGGCATCCATAAAACAGAATCTAAAAGCTTGATTATTTACTTTTCCAATTTAGACCTCCAATCCATCTGGAATCAGTTTCGGTACAAAGTAAAAATCAAGTTCTATCATTTTCCAGACCAATACGCAACTGGCCCAATTGATAGTTCGTATGTACTTCATACAAGATCGTGATGAGTACAGTGTAAATCCTCCAACTTTATTGTTCTTATTTAAGATCAACTTGACTATTCTTGTTCCTTTACATTTTCTTATGACTTTTAGAATGAACCTATACATTTACATGTGCACCCACACCAGCACACTCATACAAATACACACCCAAATTTGCACAAATGTTGCTGAGATTTTGACTGGAATATTTTTTAATCTATAGATTCATTTGGAGAGAGCTAGCATATATATAATATTGAGTCTTTCAACCTATGAACATTGTATATTCTTTCATCTATTTACCTCAATTTACCTCAATAATGTTTTTGCTAGTTTATATTCAAAGGTCTTGAACACCTTTTGCTAGATTTATTCTTAAGTATTTGATTATTTTTGATGCTAATGTAAATGTTGTCTTTTAAATGTATTTTTATCTGCCTGCTGTTGGCATTTACACATACATATAATTCATATGTATTTATAAGCATTTAGACATACATATAACTCATAGAGCACATATATAGCAATATCACTCTATTGAACTTGCTAAATTCACATACTAATTCTCATAGTTTGTAGATTCTTTTAGATAGTCTTCCATGTACACAACTAGAAATACTCTATTTTTAATTCAACTACAAATTATCTTAAAATGTCTCACAAATACTTCCAATTGGTAAAAATAAATGGTGAGCACCATGATCAAATTCAAGTCAAGTAAAGAAAATTAAGTTCAACAGTCCTGTGAGTGGAATATGTGGTGCTACAAAAGTACGTAACAGAGCACTTAACCTCATCTGTATGGACAGAGAGTTGGGATAAGGACAGGCAGCTGGACAGAAAAGCATTCTAGAAGAAGAGATAGTTCAGCTAAGCAGCGAAAGAAAAACAGGAGTTTCCCAGGAAGTGAATCATGTTCCCAGTAGAAGAAATAGCACCCCAAACCACAAGGTCATGAACTCTAACTACAGTTAAACAAAATTGTATTTCAAGTAGTTTGTTGCTTACTTGGATGTATGAATTGTACATATGCTTCACTTTTAGCAGCTGTACTCTTGGCTAAGCAGATGAATGGATACAGATAAAATCTACTTTTGACTTCTGTGACATTAAGCACTGTGATGAGTGTGCTCCTTCTTTTGTTGGCAGGATTTTCCACACTGTTCAAAAAAGAGGAAAATAGAGTTGTGTAAGTAAATTGAATCTACTACAAATAAGACACATACACCTGGCTTATTTCTTTACTTGTAACGTAAATTGCAGCTACAATAATCACCCACCCCAATGACAGGCATAGCAACCAGACTGTAGGCAACACTGATCTGAGATTTTATAGCCCCAAGACCATTGTCAGTAAGAGACTTTGTAGCAGATAAATCAAATCAAAATTACAAGCTTTCAAGAAGAAAAATATGGACATATACTTCTCGGTCTCCATGGGGCAGAGAGAATACCTTAAACAAGTCTAGATTGATGCAGATGACAAAGGGCTTTGCAGGGCATGTGAAGGAGAGGTCATGGGAAGCCAGTAAATCCTAATCCTATAGACAAGAAATAGGAAGCCAGTAGAGACTCTTGAGCAGTGGAGTGTTTGGTTCTTGACCCATTTAATGAGTCTTCTAAACTACTTAAGAAACATGAAGAATAATTCAGGAGAATTGCTTCATTGGAATGCTGCAACATGTATTACTGAATGTGAGAGAATGGCTTCTTAATGGCCTGGAATTCACACAACAATGGCATGGTTTGGGTTGTTTTTTTTTTTTACCTTAAATGTACAAGATCTTATAAATCCTGCTTAGCTTAGCAAAACTCAAAATAAGCAGCAAAAGGTTAGGACCAATCAACTGTCGGCTAACCCCTGCTGTTAGATTGAACCATCAGGGTTTCATCAAATACGACATGGGGCCAGGCCCAGTGGCTCAAGCCGGTAATCCCAGAACTTTGGGCGGCCGAGGTGAGCGGATTGCCTGAGCCCACGGATTCGAGGAGAGGCTGGGCAATTTGGCAAGACCACATCTCTACAATAAAATATAAAAATTAGTCGGGCATGTTAGCGTGCCTGTAGTGCCTGTAGTTGTGGCTACTTGAAAGGCTAAGGCAAAAGGACCACCTGAGCCCAGCAGATCGACACTGGGGTGGCCGTGAGCATGCCACCACACTCCAGCCTGGGTGACAGAGTGAGACTCCAACAATAAATAAATAAATAAATACATAAATAAATAAAATATGGCATGGAATTTAATAGCAAAATATGACTGGTTCTTTGCATACATACGAATCATAGTCTTCCACCAGCACCGGATCATCTTCATCAATTACTGACCCATTCCACTTCCAGTAGACAATGTCACTCAACTGGCCAGTAACATTACAAATCAGTTGTATATGGGATCCTGCAAAGCAATGTATTTTAAACCATAACATTAATTGATTTTATTCTGATCTATCTAGATTAATAAATGGCTACTGGATGAAAATATTAAATTACAGAAAAGCGCAAAGAAAAGGGAAAACTATCCTTAAACCCAACACCCAGAGATAACCACTATTAGTAACTTTATGTTTCTCATTTCTTATCTTCTGTGTGAACATATGCAGTTTTTTAAGTGGAATCTTATTGCCCTACTGTTCTGTAATTGCTGTCTATTGGGAATTTGGCCTACAAGATTAGTCTTCCAAAACAGACTATTTCATGGCTGCTTGGTATTCCATAATATAAATACGCTATAATTAACTGTTTTCCTATTGCTGAACACAATTTGTTTCCAGTTTTTCATTATTCTGATTAATATTACAGCAAATATCTTTGTGCATAAGTGTTTAGACATATCTGGAAGTATTAAAATCTCGAAGTAGAATTGAATTAAAGTAGAAATATATTTTAAAAGCCAAACCCCTAGCTTAAGTGAGTTTGTATCAATCTACTCTCTCCAGCACTGTATGTGAGCACCCCCAAAACCTCCAGAAAACAAGGGTTTGGGGTTAGTCATTACCAATTGAGAGAAGAAAAAAATTCTATTTAAATTTTCCTCTGCATCTCATGAGTTCATGGTGCATTAATATGTTTTTCATAATCTTAGTGCTTATTAGCATTTCTTTTTAAGTACTCCTTGTTGGCTGGGCTTGTTGGCTCAGCCTGTCATCCCAGCACTTTGGGAGGCCAAGGTGAGTGGTTTGCCTGAGCCCATGGGTTCAAGACCAGCCTGGGAAACTTGGTAAGACCTTATCTCCACAATAAATCAAAAATCAGCCGGGCATGGTAGCGCACACTTATAGTTCCAGCTACTTGGAAGGCTGAGGCGGAAGAATCACCGGAGCCCAGCAGATCGATGCTGGGGTGGCCATGAGTGTGCCACGGCACTCCAACCTGGGCGGCAGAGTGAGACTCCAACTCAAAAAAAAAAAAAAGAACTGCTTGTTATGCCCACTGTCCATTCTTTAATTTCATTCTCTTATGAACCTTTCCAATGTGTGGGAGCTCTTTATTCATCAAGAATATTAACTCTTTATTGTACATAACAAATATTCAGAGTTAGTTGCTTTCATCTAATGTTTGCTTATAGTATAAAAATGATTTATGTAACTTTTTAAATTTTTCATTTGATCATATTTATAAATGTTTTCTGATTTTATCTATTTTCATTATTTTTTTTTTCTAAAAGTCCTCTACCACCAAATCAGAAAAAAATATTCACATACATTTTCTTTTAGGCATACCTTTCATTGTTTTATTGATTTGATGGTTTTTGTTTTTTAATCTCTCTGGACTATGATTGTCTGTAGCATGAGGGAGAAATTTAACCTAATGGCTCTATCCAAATATCTGATGGATCACTCCAGAACAACTAACTGATAATAATTTTCCTTCTTACTAATTTGTAATGCTGCCTTTATTATATAACAAATTCTCATCTATTTTGGATTTTCTCAACTGATCTGAATGTATATACTAATGCCAAGGATACCACAGCCTTTTAATTACTAACATCTTGGAGTAAATACTAATTTCACTTGGAGTTCTTCTTTCCAATATTATCTTAATACATCTCATGATTTCACTCTCCCAAGTGAATTTTAGAAGCAATTTTTAAGCTCACCCATATTTTTATTAGAATTCCACTAAATCTAATCATTGATTTTGAGAGTTTATTATCTTTACAAGTTCTAGATTTTTATATTGGAAAAGCATACACATCTATATTACATTTTGCCTTAAATCGCAATTTCTCAATATTATTTTCATTAATGCTCCTTTAAAGCCTCTTAATAATTTTTTTCCTAATTGCCTCTTTTGCCATAAATTTTTAATACCACGGATATCCAGTATATATGTTGATGTGTATGTTTTTTACTCCCAAGAACCAATTTTCTCCTCATTGGAGACAATATCACTCCCACCCTCAGAATACATGCTTTAAATCTCAGTTTTCTGAGACTCACACTTCATAATTTTGGGATCTGAGGACTTTTCCTCTCTTATAAATTCCACATTTCTTTAAAAGGCTTTGCCAAGATAGTGAATACGCATTTCTAAGTCATTTATTGTTGCAAATGAGATATTTTTTTCCATTATGTTTTCTAACTGGTTATTGCTAACCAAGTCTATTATTTTAGAAAATTAATTTTAAGTCCGGTCGGTGAATAAAATACTAATTCTAATTTTTCCCAGTAATTTTCTTGGTACTTGTAGGCAGACAATTATATGATCTGGAAATAATAATTTAAAAAGTCTTTTTTCACTTATAGTAAGCAAACCTTGGTTTTTTTCTTCCATTGCATTAGTAGGTCCTTCTAGATCATGTTAAGTCATATGCGTTATGTGAGAAGGTCTATTGTGTTTCACCATTAAATGCTGGTGACTATCTTGGAAAGATTAGGGATAAAAAAGGTTTTTTAGGCTCTGAAGAGTGTCAATTTAGAAAGAAAAAAAAATTGAGAACCACTTATCTAGAATCTATTGACCCAAATTTGATTTTGAATTTTGACCTCTTTGTTTAATATCTAAGAATGCCTTACTATCTCCTTCCACCATAAATAACAAGTACTGAGTTGGCCAAGTACAGAATTCACAGATCGCCAACATGCCTTCTAATCTCTGTAGAGTTGTGCACTGTTGTCATGCAGTTACTATTACAGAAGAGAATTTCAAGGCCAGTCTGATTTTTAATCCTCTGATGCAAAAGTCCACTTTTATGGACCAGTGGTTTCCAAGAGAACGTTCAGCGATAACAGAAAAGATCTATATTTGTGCTATGTGGTAGTGACAGGTCGGTCTCATGTGACTATTAAGCCCTTAAAATATGAATAATGTGAATGAGGAACTAATTTTAATTTAATGAAATGAATTAATTGACTTAATCTAACTTTACATATACACAGTAGTATTGGACAGTACAGGTCTGGACGCCAATAGGATTTTCTTTATTTTTGAAATACAAGGCTTTTTGCCAACTTGAAAAAGCATTTTTCTAGAATGATTACCACCTTTCTGGCTTGTAGCCTTACTCTTCTGACTAAAATCTTAGCTCTGATCATAAGAAATCCGTCTTGTACCAGTCAAATAAATCGCATTTCCCATTCCTAAACCTGTTGAACTTGGCTTTTGATTGATGTTTTTAAGTGTCCGTGAGAAAGTTGGAGTGGGAAAACAAGATAGGTAGAGGCAGGAAATGTAAACAAAAATTTAAGATATAATGGTACTTTCCCTCTACCTATAGATATACTCAGTAAATGGCTTAGGTTATGTAGAGTAAAAGTACAATTTATCTTAATCGAGTTCAAAAGAATAATTCCTGCATCTCTTGGCTGGAGCCTACTTACCCAAGTTGACTTCCATTGTCTCATTAGCTGGACTTACAAACACAGGTGGCACAGGCCTATTTTCCTCTGAAATAAAAACATCCACAGGACTTGTCAGTCTATTCTAGATCAGAATCTCAAGTGATGACAACACTTAGAAAAATATACGAAATGGCATCTGGCCAGATATTTCCCCAAGTGTTCACTGCACAAATGGTAGGCGAAAGGAGGCAGATAAAGGCAGGAAGCCGAAGCAAAGGTCACAGAAAACCGTGAACACACAAGGCAAAGCTGGACCCTTCTGAACCCAAAGAGTTGAGTGCTACCGAAGAACACACATCACCAAGACCCTGAGTCTCCAGACCATTGCCTCTCTTAAAGGAAATCAGGAAGGGCGAGCAGTAGTAGAAAGGCATTTCTTTGAAGGACTAGTCAGTGCTAGACCTACTTGCATTTAGGAACTTTGGTAATGACCCAATAGCGAAAACCTATAGGGTCATTGAAGAATAATGATCCTAGCGATGCCTGTGGGCAAGAAAATAATCTTTATGCAATAAAATTATTCTTTGAAAAGAATAAATGTCTAGATTTGGGGAAAAGTAGCTTTTTCTAGGGTGATCATATGCTAGATTTGCATAACTACCAATAGTCACCCCTTTAACATGCAAAAAGGTTCTGGCTAGAATAACTCTTCCTATATTACTTAAAACTTACAAAATCCTGATATTTACAAAATGGTTGAGCATTCCGCCCATCCCCAGGTAATTTGTAGGAGGACCTTTTTGCTTCATTTTCTTGCAAAAATAGTTTTTAATATGAAACATGGTTAAAATAGAATTGAAAACTCAAAGAAAATTAACAAGAACAATCATTGTACAACTATTAATTACACACTTGTTTTGCACCAAGCACTGCTATGTACAAGGCATACAAGTTTAACACCCGATTGCTAATCTTCCCAATGACTTTGAGAGGTCATATCATCTTGTTACAGAGGAGGAAACAGGCTTAGAGAGGTTAAGTAACAGCTAACGTGGAATGAACAGAAGGCAGATACTGGGAGTGTGACTTATTCCAAAGCGTCCACACCAATCATGCCAATTCTTACTAGTAGACCCTCAGACTTCCCAAGTGCAGGTTCTCAGAACATTCCAAAATACAAGTCAGAGGAAGCCCCAGGGTCTCTGGAAGAACACCCTTTAACCTTGTCAAAGAACAATCAGTTGGAAAACATATCTCATTTGTCTCTGCTTAATTGGCATTATGGCTAAGGCAAAAATAAAAAACATTACACAGTTTGTAATACCAAAAAATTAAACAAAAGCCATATGACCTTTGTGGAATAATTGAGTTTGTCTTGGATTCAGTTCCTCCATGGACAATGAAAATAACATTAGAATCATGGTCTCTGGGCATTCCCAGTTCTAAACTTCTAGGGCTAGTGCCACGACTCACCCACAGTAATAAATTCTATTGCCCGGGTAATAGGATACGGCTTTCCCAAGTATGTGTAGGATGCACGACAGGTATAGTTTCCTCTGTGCTCTTCAGCCACATTCATCACAATGAGCTTATTCGTGACTCCACTGAAGTGTACATTGTCAAGAAGTAGAGGTTTACAATCCTAGATAAACAAAGAGAAAAGTACTGAAAACCAATTAATAACTTTCCCCAATCTATCAGACAAAGAAACTCCACTTTTTCACATCAGCAAATGCTTTATCTTTAAAAACTGACTAGTTTTCTTATATACAATGAGTTGAAATGCTGCATTTCTTTTTTTGGCAAAAATTAATTCTATTCCTACAGTATTTAATGTTTATGCCTATAAGCCTTCTGCTATGAAGGCAAGTGAAGACAAATTTATTCTGCAAGAGAAACATGAATGTTAACACTATATAGTTTCTTACCAATATTGTATTTCATTTCTCCCGTTATTATTTCTTTTTTATCTCTCAACCTCTACAAGATGACTCCCCACTAAAGTTCCACCACTTTATGTAAACCAAAGGTATCAAAACATGATATGTTCCATGGAATGCTGGTCAATCTACTTCTAAGACAGTTATAGAAACTGCCAGGTTATTTGAGGACCACTCATATTTTTAATAAGACAAATTAACATATTTTGTATAATTTGTTAAGTTTATAATCAGTCTTCTCATTGAACATGTTTTATTCTTATTATTTTTCTCAATTATACCTTATTAAATTAAATGAAAACAATAGCAGGCAAGATTTTTTGGTACACTTCAAATTGAAAATGAATGCAGCCTTACAATTCTGTTTAGATTCCCTATTAAGTTTCCCCACTAAAGAGGAAACAATTTGCAAAGTACAAAGGCACTTTGCAGATTTATTCCATTGTCCAGAGAACGCTTTTATTTTCTGGAAACGGAAACTCTGATGTTCAAAATGAAATTACCTTATACCACTGAATTTTGGGAAACTCATTATTTTCATCTTTAAAGAATTCCATATAAGGGCACACAAGTCCTCCATCTCCTGCAATGGGTAGCCTCTGTGTAAAGATAGCTTGTGAACTGTAGCACAAGTTAGGCTCGTTCTCCACAAATGTTGCCGTGATGTTAATTTTGAGGCAGTGAGATGAATTTCTAAAATAAAGTAAAATAGGTAAATTAAGCATTATTAAAAGAGTTTTCCATTCTTGGCTGCTGCAGGTACCTAAAACACATGTCTGTAACATATTAATTTCTCTTACCTTACTACACAATAGTAACGTCCCGAATCCTCTACCTTAGCCGGAACAAACCAAAGTCTGTCTTTGTACTGATGAATCCTGGAGTTTTGGTCTGTAGATACAGGTGTCTTGCTATCATTTTTATACCAAGTGATAGTGCCTCTGCTTTCATTTGGGTTGAGAGGACAGGAACGAACATCAAGTTCATTTGCAGATGAAAATAAAATTATTTTCCCTTCACGTTCCTCACATCTATCTTTAAAAGGGAGAAGGGGGAAGCAATTTCCATAAGAAAACTTGCCAATGTCTCTTAATTTAATATCTGCAAATAAACACATCAATTATTCAATGCATCAATTCATATTATATAAAAAAGCTTCACAGCCTTGTGATTAAAAGCATTCTCCTGGGAGTTTATATTCAAGTCCACCAATGTTGCTTACTGCCTGTATGCTGTATCCTTGGCAAGTTATTCAACCTCTTTCACCACTCTTTACTCATCTAAAAAGTGGAGATAATGGAGGAGAGACCTGAATTTCAGTACAAGACAAATAAGACAAAGTAACAAAAATTATACCTACCCTCTCACCTGAACAACTAAAAAATGGACAAAGTATATAAAACAACACTGTTCAAGACATTTAACATAAGGAAACAAAGGACAGATAGCTCAGAAAGATGGGAAACAAAGGATGTGAGCCCTTCAATTGTCCAAAATTACTGCCCAAGTTACTCCTAGGCCATGACATTGCAGAAAAGAAACAAGCAAAGTCCAGTGAGCTGATGAGATGAAGCTGAGAATATGGGTAGACTAAGAGTTTTCAAGGCAGAGTACCCAAGTAGCAAAAGCTGCACAAAGAGGAAGAGAATGAGTTTGGAGATATACAGAGAGTCTCCCTCAAGTTTTCAGCTGAGTACCTGTGAGGGTAAGAAACTAAGAAGACTACCTAACGCTAAAGTAGAATTGCCCAAAAGGTTAGAGGGAGTAACACCTGGGGCACGTCCAATGCTGGAAATAGCTGCTGTCCTCAACAGCCAGAGTTGAAGACCTCATTAATCATGAGGCACCATGTGGAGTAGCACAAGGGTTGTGACTCAGTCATTGGGAAAATTAGGCCTAGAATAAACTTTTTTCTGGCCCTAATAAAACTTAAAAGCAATACCTAAAAGTATAAAACCGTTTCTAGGTAAAAGCCACATGGTAAAACAAAGCTCAAGAACATTTCTAGTAATACAAAAATATCCAGCACCTAACAAAGGAAAACTTACAATGTCCAGCATTTAATCAAAATTTATTAGGCATGAAAATTACTAATTACTAACACAGTGTGTAATGTATTATTATTATTATTATACAACCAATAATGAAGAGAAAAAAATTGATCAATTGAAGCTGATCCAAAAATGACACAGACAATAGGTTTAATAAATGACAAAATTAAAATAGTCAAAGTTTTATAAAATTAAATAACAACTGCATTCCATTTGTTCAAGATGCTAGAAGAAAGATTAAGCATGTTAAGTGGGAACATGAAAGAGATTCCAAAATAATACAACTTCCAGAGACGGAAACTACAATATTGAGTTTAAAATGCAATGAATGGGATTAATGATAGATTTGACATGAAAGAAAGATTAGTGAACTTGAACACATAGCATGAATAACTATCCAAAATTAAGCACAGAGAGAAAAATAACAGAACAGAGTGAACAAGGTATCAGTTAGCTTAGAGCAACTTCAATACACGTAATATAAATTGATGAAGAAGAAAAGGATGGGAAACAAAAAATATTTGAAGAAATGCAGTGTAAAAATTTATGAGATGTGACAGAAATGATGTACTCATAGACCCTCAAATCACAATGAAACCCAAGCAAAAGTAACATAAAGAAAACTATAGCCAATCCATAATAATAAAATTATTTAAAACCATTGGCAAAGAAAAAATCTTTTATAAATAGTCAGAGAAAAGGGACACAATTACTACAGAGGAACAAAGATAAATATGATGCAGCCTTCATTCCAGAAACAGTAAGCCAGAAGAAAAATATCTTTAAAGTACTAAAAATAAAAAAAGAACCTAGAATTCAATATCCAGTAAAAATATCTTTCAAAAATAAGGAAAGATAAAGACCTTTTTCACATTTATAAAAGCTGTAAGCTGTCATCACCAGTAGACCTGCAGTACAAGAAATACTTAAGGAAGTCCCTCAAAAAGAATGAAAATATTTGACAAAATGACTCTAGCCAAGGAATACAGCACCAGAAAGGTTAACTATGTGGGTAATTGTAAAATAATTTTTTTAATTTAAGTCTCTTTAAAGAAAACTCGATGTTTAAGTAAAAAATAATATATTTTGAGGTTCATATAAAGAAGAAAGATATTTGAAAACAATAGGTTGGTTGGACACAGTGGCTCACACCTGTAATCCCAACACTTTAGAGGCCAAGGTGGGGGATTGCTTAAGGCCAGGAGAATCTGGGCAACATAGTGAGACCTCATATGTATTAATTTTTGTTAAAAAAGAAAGCAACAGGGCAAAATTCAAGAAAGATAAGTAAATGTATACTTTTTTAAAGTATACACTTATACTTTATGTAAAATTATATAGTAACAATTGAAGGTAGACAGAAATAACTTAAAGATGGATACTTAAGCCCTAGAGCAGTCATTAAAAAAAAAGCACACACACAACAAACAGTTATGACTAATAAGTCAACAAAGGAAATAAATCATAAAAATTCTCAGTTAATCAAAAAGGCAGTAAAAAAAGAAAAAATAACAGAACTTATAAGACAAATAGAAACAAAATAGTAAGCCAGGCTCGGTGGCTCAGCCTGTAATCCTGCGCTTTGGGAGGCTGAGGTGAGTGGATTGCCTGAGCCCACGGGTTCGAGACCCCCCTGGGCAACTTGGTGAGACCTCATCTCTACAATAAATCAAAAAATTAGCCAGGTGTGGTAGCACACGCCTGTAGTTCCAGCTACTTGGAAGGCTGGGGCGGAAGGATCGCCGGAGCCCAGCAGGTCGAGGCTGCGGTGGCCGGGAGCGGCCACTGCACTCCAGTCTGGGTGACAGAGTGAGACTCCAACTCAAAACAAAACAAAACAAAAAAAGAAACAAACAAATTAGCAAGATTTTAGAACTAATAAACACAAATAGATTAATAATCATACTAAAATTTAAAGCAGTGTAAACACCCCACCTGAAAGGCAGAGATGAGTAAAGAAAAACCTTACTATATGGTGCTTAACATAAACACACACACTCACACATATACTTTGTACATGAAGACACAAATAAGTTAAAAATAAAGAAAATAAGATATGGTATACTAACACTAATCAAAAGAAAGCTTGATTAATTAGTGTGGTTTAACCATTTCACAATGTATACATATATCAAAACATCATATTATACACCATAAGTATATATAATTTTGCCAACCATACAATCATAAAAAATTAAAATAATAAATTAATTAAGCTTGAATGACTATCATATTGCTCTCATTAAAAGTAGGTTTTATAGTAAAGAACATTACCAGAGAGAAAAGGGGTCATTTCATAATGAAAAGAAGTCATTCATCAAGGGAACACAATCATACTACATGTTTATGTACCTACTAACAGTGCTTCAAAATACACAAAACAAAAACTAATTGACCTGCAAGAACTAGAGAAACCTAGTTATAATCAGAGATTTCACAAGGACTGATAAAACAATTAATCAGATAATAAGTAACGATATAGAAGATTTGAACAACACTATCAACCGATTTGACATAATTGATATTTATCAAAAAATTCTACCCAGAATATGCATTCTTGTGTAAGTACACAGAAAAACCTTAGTAAAATATACCATATCCTTACCCATAAGTCAAGACGGAGTAAATTTTAAAGGATTCAAATTAGACAAATCATATTCCCTGGTGACAAAGGAATTAAACTACAAATCAACAACAGAAAGATGTCTAGGAAATTCTCATATGTTTGAAAACTAACACACTTCTAAATAATCCAAGGGTCAAAAAGGAAATCAAAAGGGAGAATATAAAGTATTTTTACCTGAATTAAGGAAAATATAACATATCAAAACTTGTGGCTTTCAAAGAAATCAGTACTTACAGGGAAATTAGTAACACTCAATGCAATTTTTTTTTAAAAATCTCAAATTCATGACTTCAGCTATTTTAAGAAACTAGAAAAGGAACAAATTACATCCAAAATAAATAGTAAGCAGATGTGCTATGCCTGGGTCTTAATTGATAAGGGGGACCGGGTGACAACATGGAAGCTAATGGCATTGAAGGAAGATTGATATTACTTACATTTCTGAGAGAAGAAGTGAGCCAAATCACACAAAGCCACAGAGGGAATTACCAGGTTGGGTTAGGAGACAGAAGCAGGCCTGGGGATAGAGCCTGGGCCAGACCCTTTATTGAGGTTTTCATGGAAAAGGCAAGCCAGGGCAGCATAAACAGGTTAGAATTGGCCTGTTGGAATCACTTTAGCAGGCTTTTGGGCATAGAAGCTGTCCTTGGTTGTCTGGTACCTGGTCCTAGATTGATTTAGGGCAGGTGTAATAATTGGATTGGTGTGTTAGAGTTGGATAAGCAGGTGAGTGGGTCACCCACCTTCTCATGAACAGGAAGTCTCACCTGGTAGACATGTCCCAGGCAAGCTATCCATAATCCCAAGAAATTATCCTGCTTTTGGAGGGGCTGTATCTCTCCAAGTATGAAAGACTTCTAACATGTCAAAACATTATAAGATACAGAAAATAAGAGAACATGATCAATTCAGTAGAAGAGGGAGGAAGTAAGAAAATAGTAAATACTATAGAGAGAAAGTTAATGAAATAGAAAACAGAATAGTTATTTTAAAAGTCACAGATACCAAAAAACTGGCTCTTTCATGAAATTGATAACTATCAAGCCAGAGTAATCAGGAAAAAAGAGATAGGCATCTCTTATTAAGGTAAATTTTAAAGAGTAATAAGGGAACATTATGAACAATGCTTTGCCAATACATTAAAAAACATAATGAAATGGGCAAATTCTGTGAAAGACACAGACTACTAAAGCTCCCTCAAGAAGAAATATCCTGAATTACCCTGTATCTATTAAAGAAATTAAAGGTTAAAAACGTTCCAACAGAAAATTTCAAACCCAGATAATTTCATTGGTATGTTCTACCAAGCATTTATCAAAGAAACAATACCAATTTTTCACAAGCTCTTCCAGAAAACTGAAGAGGCAAGTAGCACTTCCCAACTCACTCTACAAAGTCATCCTTATTCTGACACCAAAATCAAAGACCTTACAAAAAAAGAAAGCCCTAAGCCAATCTCCATCATGAACACAGATGCAAAATTTCCTTACAATATTTTGACAGGTGAAATCCTATAATATATACAAAAAATAAAGCACTATAAAGTGGATTTATAAAGCATTATAAAGTAGATTATGAAGGAATGCAAAGTTGGATTCACATTAAAAAAAATCAGTGGAATTCTACATACTCGTACCAAGATATTTTTTAAAAGAAAAACTGTATAACAATCTCAGTGCATACAGAGAAAAACATCTGGCAAAATCCAGCATCCATTCCTGATCAAATAAGTCAGCAAACTAGAAATGGAAGGAAATATCCTGAACTCGATAAAAGACAACTGTGAAAAACCTACAGCTATAATATAGAGTAATATTACTGAATTTTAAAATATTTACAACATCAAAAGATATTAAAAACTAAGAATAAATTTGAAAAAAATCCATAAGACCTATACAATAAAAATTACAAATGCTATTTAAATAACTTAAACAAGATCTAAATCAATGAAGACATATATATGAATCAGAAGATTTGAGATTGTTAAGATGTCAGTTCTCTTCAAATTTACTTGTGGTCAATTAAATCCCAATCAAAATTTGATCAGGATATTTTTTTGTACAAATGGATAAGCTGACTCTAAAATTTATATAGAATTATCCAAAACAATGTTGATTTACAGAATGGAGATTCTACAAATAAGTCACAAAAATATAGTCAACTGATTTTTCACAAAGAAACAAAAGGAATTCAGTGGGGAAAAGACAGTCTTTTCAACAAATTGGATATTCTTATGCGAAAAAAAACAAAAAGAACTTTGGAGGCAGTATTTCCAATATGGTGAAGTGAGGGTCTCTGTATATCATCACTCCGTACAAGTAAAAAAAAAAAAAAAAACTGGCCAAATGTTCAAAAATCAATGACCCATTGAAAAAAACAAGTAACAAAAAGCTACCCCTATTCTCTTTCCAGCTGTACAATAGCCATAGGGACCAGCACCTCTGCAGACCTCTGTAGCTGTGAAAACCAGCAGACTTGCATGAAAAAGAATGGGTTTGGAGCTCCTCAAAAAGTTCCACTCTCAAAGCATTGCCAATTGCAGATTACATAGAACTGTATACATAAATGATCATGTTGTCTATTTGACTTGACTGGCAGTTCCTGGAAGCATCATTTATCGAGTGGAGTTGTTACTGACCTAAGAGCTCCATAGAAAAAGCCCTGTCCCTAAGTTACTTGTTGGAAAAACTCAGTGTCAATTGTTTAACATTACAGCTGCCTGAGCTCCAATACCAGTTAAAGCAAACAAGAACGATAACCCTTAAGGGGATTTTTAAAAGTTCTAACACATTCCAAGAAATCTAGAAGAGTCCACATATGCAGGGCTATGGACATGCCCATAAAAAAGCAGGAAAGTCACAGTCTCTCACTTCTGGATGACTCTGAGATCACACACAACAGGAAGTAAAGGCAAGGCAGAGTTGTAAGCAGCCTAAGTATTTAAAGTAGATATGCCCCAACCCAAATAGAGACCCATAGCAAAGGGTGGAAAACTCATTGGGTCAAAGAATTTAAGAAAGTATATGACCAATCATCAGCTGTTCACTATATTAACCAAACAGTGACTTCAGTGGCCACACAATATAGGAAATACAGATTTTGAAGGATTATTCTAGGAAAGTCACTAAACAAATGAAAAGAAGCAGTAACAGCAACAACAACAAAAATCACTAATAATAAATCTTGTGTGTGTGTGTGGAGGGTACATCTGATTTCTAGTGTTGCAATATTATACCACCTAAAATGTCAAAATTTCAATAAAATATTACAAAAGATGCAAAGAAACAGGAAGGTATGATCCATACACAGGAACAAAATGCTGCCAATAGATACTGTCCAAGAGTGGTCCAGATGTTAGACTTACTAGATAAAGACTTTAAATCAGCCATTAAGAATATGTTCAAAGAACTAAAGAAAATTATGTTGAAAGAACTAAAGGAAAGTATGGCAACAATGTTTCACCAAGTGGAGAATATCCATAAAAAGACAAAAATAGAAATTCTGAAGTAGACAAATCCAATAACTAAAAGGAAAAATTTATGAAAGAGGTTCAACCACAAATTTGAAAGAATTGGTAAACTTGAAAATATGTCAACTGATTGTTGGAAGAGCACCCAATCTTAAAAAAAAAAAAAAAAAAACTACAGCTTCAAAGACCTGTGGGGCTTCATTAACACACTCACATACACATAATGGAAATCTTGAAAGGAGAGGAAAAAGAGGTGACAGAAAAACCTTTGAAGAAATCATGGCAAAATATTTCCCAAATTTGTCGCAAATCATTAATTTACACATCTGTTTTAGTCTGTTTTGCATTCCAATAAGAGAATACCCAAGACTTGGCAATTTATAAAGAAAAGGAACTTATTTATCTATGGTTCCACAGTCTTGGAAGTTCAAGACTGGACAACCACATCTGGTAGCTTCTGGTGAGGGCCTCATGCTGCATCAAAACATGGCAGATAAATGGAAGAGGATTCTGACACATGCAAAAAAAGCACAAAACAGGAAAGGCAGACTCGCTTTTTAAAAACCCACTCTCTTGGAAAGTAATTCATTCACGTGAGAACTAACCCAACCTGAGGGGAAAAGACACTAAATCCTTCCTAACAACTAATTACTTCTTAAAGAAGCCACCTCCCAATACTACTACATTGGAGACCAAGCCTCAATATGAGTTTTGGTGGAGACAAACCATATTCAAACTAAACCAACTCCCAAGAAGCTCAAAGAATTACAAGTAGGGTAAACAGAAGAAGAACAAGCAGTAGAAAAACAAAGAGTATTGAAAGCAGCAAAGATTAAGTGCCTCATTACACAAGGAATCTTCAATAAGATTAACAGCTGACTCTCTGAACTAACAGAGGCCAAAAGGCAGTGGGATAATGTATTTAAAGTGCTGAAAGAAAAAGACTGTCACTCAAGAATTCTATACCTGGCAAAACTCTCCTCCTTCAAAGATGAAGGAGAAATGACGACATTCATGGATAAACATAAACTTAGATCATTGATTTATGAACAGATCTGCCCTACAAAAAAATGCTAATGGGAGTCTACTAGGACAAAAAAAAAAAAAAAGACAAAAACTAGACAGTAACATGAATCCACATAAATAAATAAGGAACATTCATAAAGGAAGTTCCATAGGCAAATATAAAACTTAATATTTTAAAATTGATATCTTTGGCTTATAACTTCCTTCTTTCCCTTGGTGATTTTTAAAAGTAAGCTAAAATAATGACTATAAAATAATCAACAGGGACTGTAGACCTAAATATAAAATCTGAAAGTATAAAATATTCAGAAGGAAACATAGCAGAAAATGTTTTGGCCTGGGGTCAGGCAATGATTTTTTTAGATACACTATCAAAAGCGTAATCCATACAAAAATAAAAATAAAAACAATACATTAGACTTTATTACAATTAATAATTGTGGTTTTTGAAGGATACCACAAGCAAATAAAAACCACATTCTGAGAGAAAATATTTACAAATCACCTTCTGAGAGAAAATATTTACAAATCACATATATGATAAAGGTCATGTATTCAGAATATATAAAGAGCTCTCAAAACTCAACAATATAAAAACAAGTCAACCAAAAATATTGATGAGAATGTGGAGAAACTGGAATTCTCAGACATTTTTGGTGAGAATACAAAATGATAAAACTTTGAAAGACTCTTTGACACTTCTTAAAAAGTTAAACATACAACTCCCACATGACCTAGACATTGGACTTCTGTTTATTCAAAGACTTCTACACCAGTATTCACAGCACTTTCATTGTTTAAAAGTCAAAAACTGGAAATAGTAAAAATGTCTATTGACATGCCAATGTATAAACAAACTATGATATATTCACACAACAGAGTATGGCTAAGCATTAAAATAAGAAAAATAAAAGATACATGGCAAGATGTAATGGCTCACACTTGTAATCCCAGCACTTTGAGAAATTAAGGCAGGAGGACTGCTCGAGCCTAGGAGTTCCAGACCAGCCTAGACAACACAGCGAGATTTCATCTCTACAAAAATATTAAAAAATTAGCCAGGTGTGGTGACACACACCTGTAGTCCCAGCTATTTGGGAGGCTGCAGCGGAAGGATGACCTGAGCCCAGGAGGTCGAGGCTGTGGTAAGAGCTGTGATTGTGTCACTGCACTCCAGTCTAGGCAACAGAGTGAGACCCCAATGCAAAAACAAATTAATTAACTTAACTAACTATACATGAAATAATTCCACATACATAAATCTCAAAATAATTATTCTGATTGAAAGAAGTCAGTTCCTTCTCCTCTCCAAAAAAGAGTCCATTACTATATAATCCCATTTACTTAAAATTCCAGAGAATACCATCCAATCCACAGTGACAGAAAGCAGATCTGTGATTGACTGAGGATGAGGGAGAGAGGAAGGATGGATTACTAAGGATCAAAAGGAAATTTTAGAGAGTGATGGATGTATTTAGTATTTAGATTGTGGCTATGGTTTCAGGAGTGTATATGTATGTCAACAATCCACGCTGTACCCTTTAAATATCCATGGTTTACTGTACGTCGGTTATATCTCAGTAGAGCTGTTAAAAATATTGAAAGTTAACTAGGAAATTGGAATGAGACTCACATAAAATGAGAGCGACTAAATATTTAGCTACTAGGAGTAGCAGTAGCAACAACAGTAGCGAGAAAGTGAGTAAACCACATGGAAGTTTTCAGCTAGACATACTCTTCTATTTATTGGAGGTTTGTCCCAAAACTCCACCAAAATGATTACCATCCAGGTTGCTCATGACTTTGACATTGGCGAATCAAATGAACAGCTCTCAGACGCCATCTTGCTTGACATATCTGCATTTGACACATGTTATCATTCTCTCATCTCTGAAACACTTCCTTCACTTAGCTTTTTAGGATGCTTGTGATGACTTTCCTCATGTCTCACCATGCTCCAGCCCTACTGGCATCTTAGCTCCTAGAGTATGCCAACGTACTCTTGGCCTCAGGGCTTTAGCACTTTCTCTGTAGGATATTTCTACACCCTCGATCTGGTATTCAAAGAGCTTCCTTCCTCCCCTCCAACAGGATAACTCGGAAGTCAGCATCTCAGTGAGGCCTTTTCTGCCCACACTATAAAAAATTTAACCTCCTGCCTATTCCACTCCCAAAAATACACTCTTCTTTCTCCTACAAGAATGTAAACCCCATACGGGTATGTATGTCTGTCTAGATTATTCCCTGCTGTATTCCCAGTAGCCAATCTCTGGCACACATAGAAGGGAAAAGAGAAAAGAAACGGGGGGGGGAGGAAGAGCTGTATCCTGATGGTTGCCAGTTACGGGTTCACAAAGAGTATGTATAACACCTTTTCAAGGTGAAGGCCAGGATTTCCTGAGTCGTGCTCTTTAATCGGCAACAACATAGGAAGATGCCTGGACTAGACATTGGAGACCTAGAATTTGGCTCTTGTTCTGAAACTAGTACATGACGTTTGGGTCTTAACCTCACCAGACCTCAGTTTCCCAATTTGTAAGTGAGAGAATGAGAGGTGGAGACCCTGAGAAGAACTTGCAGGAGATCTATGACCTGCAGGTTCAGAGTCCTGGGATTCAACAGAAACAGATACCAAAAAATGACTCTTATGGCAGGAACTTCACGTATTCTAAATAACAGATATCCTTAGGAGACAAGAACACAAAGAAAGACTCAACTTACCAGCCTTCAGAGAAGAAATCAATAGAGCTATCAAACCAACAAGTCTGAGTAACACTTTCATATTCTCCTGGAGAAAGGGAAGAGTGGAAGAAAAACAGCATTATTCCAGCACATCTCGGAAACTAAACATGAAATTCCACCGCCCCCCCGACACACACCAAAGTCGCACTATGGATTAGTTTTTCTGTATCAGTAATCATGTTTAGTTTTGGGTTAGAAAATGGGGGCACAAGGGGAAGACTTTTCACAGAATTGGGGACAAACTTGGCAATGTCAGATTTTAAAAACATTCATCCCCTGTGCCAATATACACCTCCAGTCTTGCATCCCACTTAAATTTCCCCCAAACCTCATTTACATCAAAAGGAGATGATTCTCTAGCTGCTAAACCAGTTTGCCTCCTGCCTGCACAGACGTGTTCCCCACACAGAATGTACCCGGCTGCCAGGACCCACTTGCAAAAGTCTGCCCATATTTCTAGGTCAGCTCAAAGGTCATGCCTTCATTCTGTAATGCAAGATGCTAAATTGCACTATATGATACAGCCACATAGAAATGCACCAACAAAGACTCAAGACATTATAACGAGATATTAAAATTCGGTTGGTTCTTGTGGTTGGGTGGGTTTCCCCTTGTCTGGGGCTTTCTATACTTTCTAAAATGTCCACAATAAGCACTGTCGAATCTAACCGCAAAGGAAAAAGAGAAAAAATATAAAATCTCTACAGCCCCCCTGAGTGGTTTCAAAGGCCACACCAACACAGCATCTGCTGCCACAGATACTGATTGGCGACACACTTCATATTAAACTGAGGTCCTGATAACTTATTAATTTAACCACACAAGGCTTAGTTCACATACATGGTAGGAGATATAATCCAATTAGGCATTTGACCAATACAGCAAGTCTAGGGGGAGAACATGCCCATGGCTTTATCAACAAAACCAAGTCACCAAAATAGTGTCAAGTGAATGTGAGAGAGGGAAAAAAAAAAAATTCAATTTTGCCTGCCTTTTTCCCCCCCTTCTTTTAATTTTTATTTAAAATTGTGGGGTACAATTCAGGGCTAGGTATACAAATAATCACCATGCAGGTACCCTTATCCATGAGGTATGCCCATCCCCCCGTCCCAGGCAGATATCGACTACTATCAATCTCACCTCCTCAACCCCCTCCCCCTTCCCCACAGTTTCCCATCACTTTCAATTCTTTTCTTATAGTAATATGGTAGTTGTTCAAGGTTCGCTTATGAGTGAGAATATGTGATACTCAGCTCTTTGTTTCTGTGAGAGATCACACAGTATGATAAACTCTAATTCCATCCAGGTTGCTGCAGAGTTCATGATTTTGTTCTTCTTTGTGGCTGCATAGTATTCCACTGGGTATATATGCTATATTTTTTTATCCAGTCCTCTTCTGATAGGCAGCACAGTTGGTTCCATGTTCTTGCTATTGTGAACAATGCTGCAATAAACATATGTGTGCAGGTATCTTTTTCATAGAGTGACCTGAGTTCTTCAAGGTATATTCCCAGTAGGGGGACTGTGGGGTCATATGGAAGGTCGATTTTTAGAACTTTTAGGAATCGCCACACTGATTTCCACAGAGGCTGAACTAGTTTGCACCCCCACCAACAGTGTAGAAGTGTTCCCTTTTCGCCATATCCTCTCTAGCATCTATTTTTTGAGTTATTGATGATGCCTGCCTTTCTAAATAATATTCACATAACCACTTTTTCTTTCTGAACAATCCTGTCAAGTTCCTGAATGTGGACCTCACAATACTGTATAAGTTTCAGTCTCATATCTCTAGTTAACCTTTGTACAAATCCACTCAAGGGCCACCAGCATCACAAAATCAATAGACACCCCCCAAGCCAAACTCATTCTCACCCCACCAAACTCACGTTTGGGGCAGTGAGGGGTACAGCACTGCTCTCAGCATACCAGGCACCCACCCAACAAGAGATCTAGCAAATCCACTTTCTCCCCAGCCCCAGCCAGTCTGTCTCCATAGATCATCAAGCCCTCCCAGCTCACTCCTGGTCACCGTAGATGCTGCTTTAGCTCATACTATCTCCAACTCTTGCCTGGTTCTATTACAGCTACAGGCTCCTTATTGATCCCTCTGCCTGTGGATTTACATCTTCCCATCAATCCAGAGATCCTACAAACTAGCAGACATCAAATGACCTGCTAAAAACACCTTCATTGGCTGCCCATTGCACCCAGAAATAGTTCAAACTCCCTAGCAAAACCTACCTCCTTGTGGGGAGGCTCTGACCTGTCTTTCCACCTCCCCAACCCCACCCCAGCACACTCCATGCTCAGGCTTCACCTGGCCAGAGACTTTGCCTTGTCTGTTCCCTCCGTCCCTCACCTGGCTGCTTCCCACATTCATCAGGTCTCAGTCGGAGCCTCTCAGACCCCCGTGCCTGGCTTTCTGTTCTGAGGCCCCAAGCCACCCGCACACATGTCTGCCTGAGTACATTTTACTTCAGTTTCCCCAGGAAACTTCCTGAAGGCAGGAACCCAGGTGGGATCATCTCTGTACCCACAGCATCTAGCACTGTGCTCAGTCACAGAAGCCTTTACTAAAGTCTCATGGGACAAATGAAAACAAGAAACAGTATTCCCGCCACACAACCTTAGAGGCAACACCCAGAGTGGACCGCAGAATTCTCTGCTTGGAATTCCAGTCTGCCTTTTAATTTTTCAGAAGAGATTAAATTTGCTTACAGCCTTAATCTGTAGCTATAAGTCAATATGCAAATACAAGATATTTTAACGCAGCAGTCATTCAGACTTCTGATGACATGCAATCATTTGACTATTAGCTGGAAAATAGCCTATTTAGGAATGTGTCTTAAAAGGTAGAAAGTGTCACAACATGCCTTTTAAACAAATATAGAAAAAAAAAATTTCTAAGCATGGGAGACATACCCATTGACATCAGGACGAATGAATGACCTCTACACCTGGTTCAAGCCTTGAAACCTACCTCAGAGCAGTAAAACTGCATTCCTTAAATATCTTGCAATTCTGACTCTTTATTTGCGTAAATTGGCCTTTCCCTTTAGTCTAGATCACTAGTATTATTACCATATTTACACCTAAACATTCACATGATTAAATAACACAGAAGGCTTTGAAGCCTTGCAGCCTGATTTATGAGCTCGTTCTGTGACGGCACCTGGTGTATTTTAAGTCTTTAGAATAGAGAGGAAGAAAATAAGGAGTCCAAATGTGCCCAGATCACCAGTTGAAGGCCAATCGGTTACTCGCATTCGTTGATCAACAACAAAATAAGGGCATGATGAAATCGACCGAACACTGCCAACTGTTGGTTCATTTAGTCACAAGATCTGGCTTGTTTGATCTGTAGGCAGGGGAGAAGAAAAAGAAGATGCCAGACTGAATTTTATAGAGGGTGTCTCATTCAAGATAAAAGTCCAAATTAATTGTGGACAATGTTGAATCATAGGTCCAAGGCCAGTGGCCTTTTCTACAGGGCAGAGTGATCTTGAACATGACTCCTTCGTCGGTCTCTGTCCTCATCAGCACAAGACAGGCAATAGGTCAGCTGGTCCCGGACCTCTTCCTGCTCTAATAGACTATAAAAGAGGGGCAAGTCCTGCGGGTCCAGGCTGACTTCTGCTCCAAACTGCTCTTGAAAAAAGTGGGGTGAAGGGGATGAGGGGGGATAGAACTGTCCCCTGTCCCCTCAGCAGCAGCCCTTCTGAATTTGCATCAGTCCCCAGGACCCTGGGACAAGGGATCAGCCCTGAGTCGTGGGGTGGGTGTTCATGGTCACATGACCGAAGGGAGTGATGACACCGGAAGAGGTGGAGGTAAAGGACATGCCCGAGACTAATCCACACACTCTTCCAACAAAAATCAACAACAAACCCCAGCGTGACCTTAAATAACAGGAATCCCAAGGTAGAGCCAGCCCTGACTGGCCTTTACAGTATCAGTAGTTAAGGCGGTCTGAGTGAGAAAGTCCCTCCACATAGGTGGTACACTGGATAAAAGGTCAGCCTCCATGCCCCAATGTCCCCTTTTGACAACATGGGGGTGAGGATAACAGCATTTATCACTGACGGTGCTACGAGGGTGAAATGAGCGGGCCATGCGAAAAGATCTTAGAGCAGCGTCTGGCAAAGGGTCACTCTCAAGCGGTAGCTATTATACACCACTCCATGCTCTGGTGACAGATACAAGTGCTGGTTGGATGTTTTCAGTTATCTGTTCATTTCTTTCTTTACTCACTGCTGCATTCAACAGTTGTATATTGAGTATCTACGTCACGTCTGCGTCCACACTTGGCTTTGGGAACAAAAACAGGAATGAGCGCCCAGGGCCTGGCTCCAGGAGCTGCAAGGGAAGGTGGCCATGTCCTCAGAGCTAGACTGTGATGTGAGAATGTCCACAGGAAGAGTTATGCCCAGGGCAGCAGGGAAGACAGCCTGAGGAGATGATCCAGCAGCATCAAGTTTTGGAGCATCAACCAAAGGTGGATTCTGAGAGGTGAGGCTGAGAGGCTTGCTGGGGAGCAGGGATTATCATCTGCAGGTAGCAGAGAATCACTTGATTGAGCCATGGGATGGAATACGGCTAGATTTTCGTTTTCTGGAGACATTTTGGCACCAGTGCAGAATATAAACTGGAAACAGAGGGGAGGCAGGGAGAGCAGACCGCCATGGAGGTCCACTGGAGGGCCAGTGAGGGGTGGACCAGCCAGCAGTGACAGGCAGGTGAGGGAGTATTTGAAAACAATCAGGGGAGAGGGGAGAAGAGCGATTGTCTGGGCAGACTCACTGTACTGGAGGCCAATGAAGGTAGGCCCAGACAAGGAGGGAGGTGAGGGCACCCACAGCCAGCTCAGAAGAGGCATTCAGAGGGTGTCACCACAGCACCACAGGCCCAGGTTTCCTAAGAGAGGTGCGCAGTGGTGTCTCCAGCAGAAATCACGAATTTAAGCATGGTGTGACCAGTGCAGTGAAAAGGGACATCGAGGCCTGGAATGTTCTGGAACTGGGGAGACCCTAGACACTGCACCGGAAGCCAGCATCACACGGGCTGCAGCTGTAGCACAGCCAAGGTGATCTGGGAATGCCGGTGGGCAGTGGCTCCTACTGGAATGCCAGCCTCCATCAAAAATCTAATAAAACTACAGAGCTGCCCCCAAGACACAAAATATTTTTGCACACAATGGGAGATATCCCAGGGCCACCTGGAGCTGAGGAGGAGTTCAGCTGTTTATGAGAAAAGGCCTGCAGGACCCTGGGATGACCCAGCCCAGTTACCTCAGAGAAGGCCTGGTCTCCTCCCTAGAGATCCTGCTTCTCAGGAGAGGGTCACCATCTTTCAGGGGGCGAGTCTACCTAGAGAAGGAAGAACACACCATTGACGCTTGAGTGAAGAGGCCTGAAGTCACCGGCCTCCACGATGATCTCAAGAAATGCCAGAAGAGTATTAGATGCTCATGAAAATGAGCCCAATGTTTAAGTCCAACTTTTCAAACATTTTCAGGAAATCAAGAACATTTTCAGGAAATCAAGTCTCAGCGGTGAAGAATACAAAGAGCTTTATACAACCACAAGCTCTATTAAGCACGCGTACCTGGCGCTTTGCTAGTCACAGAGATGCGGAAATGAATCAAACCATCTCAGGGGATACGTGAAAACAGAGCTTGGGCCTTGCCAGAGAGAAATGCACCAGATGCCAGGAGAAATAAGCAGGTCTCTTCTAAGAACAGGCATCGTCACGCCTCCTTTACCAAGCATATTAATATACCTCTATCCCATACCACGCAATTTCAAATAACTTCAAAAAAGCTGAGTTGTCATGGTGCTCTTGTTATGACCTGAAGCTATTTCACCACTCATTCACCTAATTTTGCAGTTCTTTTTTCATATTTTGGAATCGAATTTTTTTTCATGTCTGAATCATTTCGAAACTTGGGCCTCTAAAAATCTTGCAAGGCCCAAAGCATGAGGCTTTTTAATACCCATCGATAAAACAGCCTGACTAATTCAACACAAAGCATTTTGCTTAGACCACCCGTACTAAATCCCACCTGTTATAAGCATAACATAAGGTATCAGAGGTGCAGTGGTTCATTCAGTGTGAAGTGTATTACAGCATAAAATCAAAGGAAAGACCTCCACATCCTTCCGACCCCTATGAGTGTGCCCAAGAAGTGACAGCTCACGTGATTTATACAGAGAATGGTGCAAAGAAATCAATGGACTTGGGGGTGGAGGAAATGGATAGGCAAGACAGGCAAGTTGGTTTGGAAGGCCCAGGAAACCTCTTGCAGTGGTCATTTCCCCCAGCCCTCCAACTGCTTTACTTTCCCTCTTCCTTTTTGCTCCAGAAACTTCCTTGAAGATTTTTCATACTGTCTCCACTTCTCAGCCACTACAATCTGCTTCTATGCTCACTGCTCCTACGAGATGCATGCCCAGGCCACCCCCCAGGACCCTCAGTCTCCAGCCCGCTGGGCATCTCTGCAGCATCTGAGCTGCCTCCTCCTGCCTGACCCCTGGATAAGGGTCAGGCCTCTTTCGCCCTCCCGCCTTCATCGTCCAGCTTGTTCTGGGTCCTTCGCAGACCCCTCTCCGCGCCCTCTTGAAGCACTGAGCCATTCTGCCTCCAGGTGCCTCTTAGGCACTTTCCAGATCTGTAATTCGGTTCTCCCCCATCCCATCCGGGCAGCTTCTGGAATTCTGACCAGCATTAAGCAGATTCTGAACAGAAGCTTCTCTCAGGGCCCTTTGCAGACACCCCCTCCTCCAAAGCTGGGGTGTGCTGAGGCACATAGGTTCTCCCTGGGGCAATGCACTAGGGTGCCTCAGGCTGCCAGCTGTGGGCCCTCGGGCTCTGACAGCTCTCTGTTGGGTGGCTCCCCTGGCTGATGGCCCTCCCTTTCTGGGCCAGGGAAGAAAGAGAACAGAGTAGACCCTCCCCTGACCCAGACTCTTATGAGAAGAGCCCCATCCTACACATCTTGCATATGGTAAGAGCTCAGTAAATACTTGTGGAAGAAAGGAAAAACTGAGAGACAGGAAAGGAATCCACCCCACCTACTTACCCGCCATCTTTGTATTAGTCACATGGTGATGGAAACCCAGTCTAAAATCAAGTAGGAGAAAGGATGAAATGACTACAGGTCCTGATTGCGGGTCAGAGAGGTCAGAGACTAGGATTCCAAAGAGAACTGTCAGTGGCGTCTCGAGATTGACTGGGAATCTCACAGAAGTAGAAAACTACTTAAGGAGTCAAGAGTCGGGGTGGGCATGAGCCTGGGGAGGAAGAGCCAGAGGAACAGGACTAGATTGAGAACTCTGGGTAAATAAAACGCCCTTACTCAGAACCAACTTACCAACGTCCATTGTGACTTCTTAAAGTGACTTACAGCAAAATTCAAAACACACCCTTAGAAAATAGTCACCACAATAAAGAGTCACAGATTTATTCCACTAGATTATTTTTCGGATTGAATTTCTACACAGAATAAAACTATGAAGAAAAGGAAAAGGATTAACTCACCCAATAAATTAATAAGCTGTAACATCCTGTTCCCCATTCTCCCTTTGGTGCAACGATGCCAATATTATGTGTGATTCCTGGACTGGTCATGTCCTCTCCATTGCAGCTTCCAACCAAGGCATGGCAGTGCACCAAAATGCTCACGTCCAGACCCAGGAGATAGCTGGAGTTGGGGGTGACCAGAAGCCTTGGCTGGTCATCCCACTCCCAGTGGTCTTGTCCTTTCACGGTATTACATGACAATCACATGAGAAAGCTGGCGATTGGGAAGGTCTTCCTAAGTAAAGCCCCCACTGTTGTTTGGTAATGATGACATGTTTGGAAACGTCGGCATATCACAACATGATTCCATCAGCACTCAGAACACATGTACAAAGCTGCTTGCTTATTAAACATAAAATGCAAATGCATATATGAGGCGTAAAGCAATGTCCGATTAGACCCAGAATGAGAAACTTCAATATGAACTAAATTACAAAAGTAGAAATTAAGCACAAGAATCGACAATGAACACCTCGGTCCCCCCAAAAAACCACCCCCCGTGCCCCTGCCTTTTCCAGGAAGGACTGACATCATCCAACAGCGCCTTCCTGTCCCTCTGCAAGAAATTCCAAGCCCCGTGCGGGCACAGGAAGAGTGACAGCTTGGGACAGAGGGGCTGTCGCAAGAACCCAGTTGCCTTCCTTAAGGCCTAGGGCCCCAGCCCAGGGGGAAGGGCCATTTTTCCTGCTTGGTAGCCACGTCTCATTTATTAAACACCTTCTTATCCTTGAGAAATTTCCCACAGCTGAGGAATTTCATTCTTATTCCTGAGGAATTCCCCCACATTCTGAATCCTGCCTTCCATGATAGAAGGCAGGCCCAGGCAAAGTGGCTCGCAGTAGATGCATCCCAGACAATGTCAGAATGTCTGCAAGTCTATTTCTGGGGACAGTGGCACCAGAGGGGCACAGAGCTGGGGGAAGTTCCTCCTGGCACCTATTACCTGGCACTCGGTGCCTGGTCAAACACAGGCTACACTGTCCCCACACTGGGACTTGCAAGGAGCAATCCCACCATGTGGCTCATGCTGTATCTCGCTATGTGAACCTCCAAGCCTCTTTCTCCAGCCTTCTCCCAGCTCTGTTCCACATTGAGAGGGGCCCTGGGCTTTCACGCAGGTAGATATCCCAGTCTACCTGTCCTCATCTATCCTCCTCCACGTGTGGCACACCGGCAGTGGACTCCATAGGGATGAACCCAGGGGCCCAGGATGTTTGGGAAGAGAATTCCAGGGGTCTGAGACCTGGTTAAGAAGAGGAGTGTGTTGGACAGAGGTTCTGAGTGAGCATATCCTCTGGCCTCACACACTCTTTGCCATGCCAAGGGAGGTGGCTAGCCAAGTTTCAGAACAGATCTCTCCCACGCACAAAGCCAAACCTCTAAAGAAACCCCAAAAGAGAGAATAGACAGGGGCAGGTGGCTCCTTCTTCTTCCAGGGAACTGAAGCGCCAATTCCCAAATCTTGAAATTTACAAGAAAATCCAGCCAGGCTCGGTGGTTCAGCCTATAATCCCAGCACTTTGGGAGGCCGAGGTGAATGGATTGCCTGACCCCATGGGTCCGAGACCAGCCCGGGCAACTTGGCGAGACCTCATCTCTACAATAAATAGAAAATTAGCCGAGCGTGGTAGCGCATGCCTATAGTTCCAGCTACTTGGCAGGCTGAGGCAGAGGGATTGCTGGAGCCCAGCAGGTCGACGCTGGGGTGGCTGTGAGTGTGCCACTGCACTCCAGCCCGGGCGATGGAGTGAGACTCCAGTGCAAAAAAAAAAGAAATTTACAAGAAAATCCTAGTCATACTTTCTACATACACCTCCCCTCAGCCTTCTCATAGAGTGCTTCTTAAAAACATTTACAGCATCATTTAACACAGCCCCTCATCCTAAACATTAATCAAAATGTGCATATGTGTAGGTCTGGTGTAATGGAGAAATGCTCAGAGAATTAGGTTCCAGTTAATGTGACCATAACTGAAAAGTGACTGTGGACAAGTTTCTGGAAAAAGCAAGGGCTACAGCAGGTTCTTCAGCTCCTGAAATGTCACAACCTACATGTTGACCTATTGAAAATCAGTGGCAACCTCTGCAGGGAATGGATCACGGCACTGAAACTAAGGTCATAAATACAATGTTCACCTGTTATGCCTTTGTTATATAGATGTAAACAACTGTCAAAAAGTCTCCAACATTGTTAAGAACAAAAATGTCAGTTTGAAAGAGAAAGCAAAAAGGAACTTACTTATGAAGCCACAGAACCACACGCTTGTGGAAATACTTTAGAAGTCTGTACCTGCACAAGTCCTCACTTCTTAAACCAGAACCTACAAATTCCTAGGGAGAAGCTATAGACAGCCACAGAACCTGGAGTCTACCTCCCTGCTCAACTGATTTTGCCCAAAGATTTTTTTTGGAGGGAATTATTATTTTTATATTAGAGCAAACACGTCTATATTATGAAGTACCAACAGATAATCTCCAAGATCTAAGATAAAACGTGAGGTGTCAAAGAAGCATCGCTTAAGGTGAGCTGCCTTGGAGTGCCAGATTAATCACCTGCTCTTCATTTCCCAGGAGGAGTCCTCATGCGGTAAAATCCGAGAGGTGCTGTCCCAAGCAAATGCCCAGTCATCTCTGTACTATTCTGGTCATGAAAAATGGAAGTATCGGAGTCCCACCGATCACACCCACAGGTCCACAGGCCAAGACACACGGCACGACCCACCCCTAACTGCCAGGAAGTCCACCCAGGAAGCTCCACACCAAGACAGGGAAGGAGGGCGTGGAAACTCCCACAGAGGAGTTGGGGGACCACCATGGTGTGCTCCAAATGTGACACCACTGTTTCCACTCCGGGGAGATTATTCACCCACACTGTATCACATGCACTCATCCTAAAAACCCAACTGTGTGTTCCATAAAGTCACCCCTGATTTTTCCCCCAGAGAAGCAGCTTTTTTAAAACTATGAGCAAACAAAACTTGTCCCACGACAGGGAAATGGAAACTCAATCATCATTTCAGAAAGCCCAGGACACATGAAGGCTGACAATCTTCTTATCAGTAGGTGACTCCAAAGCCTAGTTCACAGTTTTTGTGTGGCTCATTTACCCACACAAACGGGGCAAAGAAAGTTTTCTTTTTATCATCAAGGACGCACAGGGATATGAAGATAAAGGAAAAATTTTCAAAGAGCTTTCAGGTGCTGCCATGAAATATTCTGCTATTACAAGGCATAAAGCCACGAGATTGGTGGTTTCAAGGAATACACGTGGCTTTTAAGGGTAAAGAAAGAAACGAGACACTGAGAGAGAGGTGATTACTGTCACAAGATGCTACAAACAGGAGTCCCACTCCAAGATTTTTGACCGCTAGTTTGAAGTTTAACTTTTCCACTTCACCCCTACAAACCTGCTAGGGCTCCTGGACAACAGACACCAGAACCTAGAGATGGGACTGCACCTCATCTCCTGTCTCCTGCCCCCTTTCTAAATGCCCTGCTTTGCCCTTTCCAGTCCCTCCCACATCTCCTCTTTGGCTTACGATGCCAAGCCGCTGCTGCACAGGACTTGTCATAAAGCTGACTGCCAGAAAGACTGATCGTCCCTGGAGCACTGCCTCCCAGTCAGGTTAGAACAGCTGTTTCCACAGATGGAGTTTCAGAGGACCAGGCATTCTTTACAATAATTTTGGCATTGTTTCCACTTTCATAATTGTTTTAATTGAGGTAAGATATGCACAGAGTGAAACACACACACTTTTAAGTGTACAGTTCTATAGACTACGACAACTGTATGCACCAGGAATAGACCATCTGGATACAGCCCACTTCTGCCCCTTCCCAAAGTTCCCGTGTGACCCTTAGTAGTCACCCTGCATGCACACAGCACCCACTGTTCTGATTTCTATTGCAGCCTCTCCAATCCCTCAACGAGTAACATAAGTGCAAGCCGGATGGCTAGTTTAGACTGTCCATTGCCCTGCTGTCTTAGGGCCCGTCTCTGCATCCATGCTTTGATCACTCACTATCCAGCAGTGGGGGAAAGCAGTGGTTCTCAGCAGGATGGGGATGGCCCCTGAGGAAGATTTTGGAAATTGCGGGGAAGGGGACACTTTGGGTAGTCATGACTCATTTAGTGTTGGAGGCCATGGATGCTAGACATCTGGAACGACACAAGGCAGTTCCGCTCAGTAAAAATTAGGGTTGGCCAATTTCATGCCAGCCAACAAGGTCATGCAATTAGTCCAGATGAAGAAAACCCAGCTTGTCCCTCGGCCCAGATGACCTCCAGGTGTCCCATAGATATTCACACTGATGGGAAATGTGTTTATGATGTTTGGATCCTAACCCCTAACTCCATTCCACATGTCTGCAAAATAAATATCGTGATCACAATCTTCAGGACTACTAAAATTTTTCAGGAGTGTAACTACTGTGAAAATTGAGAGAAGAATGGCCTGTGACAACCATTTAGACCTTGACCAAGAGTCGCTCATTCTTTAGTGGCCTCTGGATGGCCACTGAGATTCAGCTATTCCAGGCCGCACCTGGAACTACCACATGCTGTCCTGCAGCCAGTCTGTACAAAGCATTGGGTGCACTCACCAGGTTCTAGTCTGGCTCGGTCCAAGCATCGACAAACCGAAATACCTAACTTTAATACAAATTGCTTGTATTTCTTAACATCTAGGTATTATATTGATTTTTTTTTAAATTGCACTGTAGGTAAGTTTCATGATATCATTTCAGAATTATAAAGGGAATCTTTAAAAATATCTGCACTAAGAGGGGGTGCTGGGTTTTAATGAGGTGAGACCCACGGATGTAAAGGGACAGCATCTAATTTTCACTTAACTCTTGGTTATCAGTCATTGGCTGTATTTTCAGGAATCCATAAGTTCTCAAATTTGGGAAGCCAGATGTAGAGACGAGCAGGGCTAGACCTCTCCTGTCAGCACCCGCTGAACTATCCTCACCGAACTGCACTTGTGATACAGGTCATTCCAAGAAACAGCCCCAAACTGGCTCTTCCCATCTCTTTTATGAGGACCTCGGTAGAAAGGTCCCACTTCTCTTTAAATCAAGATTGCTTTTTCTCCTGAGCACTTTGCTTTCACCTTGAAGACACTGATGGCTGTGTCCTGCCAGGTCTCCTCTCTCCCATTGCCTGCAAGAAAGATTATTTCTGTTGTCAACCTTGGCTACATGTTAGAACCATCTGGGGGTCTTAAAAATATCAGTGGCGCCGGGCTCGGTGGCTCAGCCTGTAATCCCACGCCTTTGGGAGGCTGAGGTGAGTGGATGGCCTGAGCCCGCGGGTTTGAGACCCGCCTGGGCAGCGAGACCTCATCTCTACAATAAATCAAAAAATCAGCCGGGCGTGGTAGCGCACGCCTGTAATTCCGGCTACTCGGAAGGCTGAGGCGGAAGGATCACTGGGGCCCAGCAGGTCGAGGCTGCCGTGGCCGGGAGCGGCCACTGCACTCCAGTCTGGGCGACGGAGTGAGACTCCAATTAAAAAAAAAAAAAAAAATCAGTGGCTGGTACACTCCCAGAAATACTAGTTTGTTTGTTCCGTGTACAGGCCCGGCTATCTCAGAGCAGCTCAGGCAGTGGCAAGGCGCAGGCAGGACTGGGACCCGGGCTCAACCTCCTTGCTTCCACACTTGCAACTAGGTCATCAAAGTTTACATCATACAAACGTCTAGCCTCATTTCAGGCTCCACTTCATCTTCACTCTTGCTTTTCCTTAATTCATGATACCTTTTTCCTCTCATGAGTGCGAGTCTTCTGGGTGAGTCATAGGCATCTCCACGGGTGCCCATGGACATGCAAGAATGAAGGGGCGCAATCCAAGGAGGTTCGGGTGACCTGGGCCTCAGGGGCCCCAGCTCTTTCAACACTTGGTGAGATTGCTCAGCTCGGGGGCCTTTCTTCCCGCTCCTGGGAGAGAGGCATAGCCAGGAGCCTGCAGCAGTGTTTCCTGGGGCCATGGCAGGCAATCAGAGAACCAAAAAAAAAGCTTCTGGCAGTGCAAACCCTTGTCCTCTGCCACCAACCCACCTGACAACCTAAAGGAGAGGAAAACACAAACCACGCACCCACTCACAGCAACAGATGGGACTGGGCCCTGGTTGGTGAGTCACAAGTGCCCCTGACAAATTCTCTCCTTTAAAGTGGCAAGTTCTCCATGGATCCACTATGCAGCAAAAGATGTGAGGGTCTCAGTATCTTTTTCACCCCTTTGGTAAGGTAGTTTCTTCACAGTTGCTCAGTTTGGCCCCTTTGATTAATGAGACACTCCCTCCACGACATCTCTGCCTGCAAGTGGGCACCCCACCTTGCGCTGATGCATCCCAGACACAAGGTTTCCCAGTCTGTGCAGGAGCAAGCCATGGAGTGTATCTCAGGAGCCCGGCTATGCTCTGGAAACCCACAGAGATCCATCTGTGTCCACCATCTCCTCTGGAGACACTGTGGCAGTGGTGTCACCCAGGCAGCCAGTGTGCCCATACCCTGTACAAAGAGGCAGATTTCAAAGGTTCCCCTTGTGAAAGAGACTGCCTATATCTCAGGGCTTACCGGCAGGACTCATGTCCATGAGAGGATAGAGATTTTTTTTTTTTTTTGAGTTGGAGTCTCACTCTGTCACCCAGACTGGGTGACCTCGACCCGTTGGGCTCCGGCGATCCTTCCACCTTCCGAGTAGCCGGAATTACAGGCATGCGCTACCACACCCGGCTGATTTTTGATTTATTGTAGAGATGAGGTCTCGCTGCCCAGGCGGGTCTCGAACCCGCGGGCTCAGGCAATCCACTCACCTCAGCCTCCCAAAGGCGCGGGATTATAGGCTGAGCTACCGAGCCCGGCTGAGAATAGAGATTTTAATGTGTTGTATTCACTGCCCTACTCCCAGCCCTCACCACAATGCCTAGCACACAGCAGACTTTCTATATTTAATTTTAAAAAGTAAATCTAATACTAAGCAGTGTTTCACCAATGGTGAAGGATTTACTCAAAAGACGTTCCAAGTTTCAGAACCATAAAGAAAATCCTGATGCCACGTTATAACATACAGGGTGGGGCAGTCTATTAGAAATGGGGGATTCCACCCGCCCTGCCGAGGTCATGTGCTAGTTCAGGACAAACATCCTTTCTTGAAGGGCATGGAGACCACACGAGGGTGAGTGAATGGGGGCGGGAGATGCTTCACCCGCAGCAGAATGGCAGCTAGCCAAAAAAGACTGACAAACTGGGGTCCACGTCCCTTCCCCATCAAATCCCATCCCAAGGGCTCCACTTTGGGGTCCAGCACAAAAGTTAATGCAGGATATGAATACAGAATGCCCCATTAAATATCAAATGGAACAGTAAGCAATAAACTAGAAAGGATCAAGAGAGAAAATGATGCCAACAACGGCTCGTAAACTGGGCAAGGAAAGGCGTGGCAGATGTCCCCAACATCACCCCAGCTTTCCCTAGCCCCTCACCAGTCACGGAGCTCCATCGTGTACGTTCACCTTCCAGAAGCCTGGCACCAAGCCTCAGCGGCCCATGTATCCCATTCCAGTAACGGTCAGACCTTTTCTCCACGGCATCAGTAGCCGAAGTCCACGGTATCCCTTGCCTCAGTTCCTAGGACGAGGAGCTAAAACCACGGGAAGGCGCCCACGAAATGAATATCCTCCGTCCCCAGGAAATGGTGTGGAGCACCGGCCCAGGCAGAAGTCACCTGCACACCTTCCTGGGCAGCCTTCCTTCCTCCTGGCAGCACGGGGGAGAAAGCCCTGGTAGGCAGACACTACTGGGAGTCCCTACGAAGCGAAGTGGAAGATACAGGAGTTTGGATCCAGAGAGCCTACTCTCCTCCTGGGGGCCATTCTGCAACAAGTCAGTCACCTGTCTAAGCCTCTGCATCCTCCACTGTAAAACAAAGGAATGCCACCCCTTCCTCACAAGGTTACAGGGAGGGCGGATAAAAGAGCAGTTCTTGTAAAGGTCCTCGTAAACGGTAAAGTGAGGGGCACGCTTGTCAATAACAAATGTCTTCTTGGTTTCTACTTGCTTGGAGCTACACTGCCCCGCATCGGCCTTTCTCTGAAGGGGCCACGAGTCATCTTTCCCCATCTGTTAAGGTCTTCACTCCTTACCTTAAAGAGACCCACTTTCCTGAGCCCAAACCCCTAAGAGGGGCGCACGGGAACTTGGCCGGATTAAAAGGCCGAAAAGCCATTCACACGGGGAGACACACGCCTACCTAGAACCATCTTCCAAACCACGGGCAAGTTCTCCAGCAGGATTTTGAGCGGCCTGAACCCCCTGCTTCACACAGGAAATGCGCGCGCGCATACACTCACACACACACACACACACACACACACACACACACGCACACGCACACGCACACACGCACACACGCACGCACAATTCACCGCCATCACCTTCTTACACAACCAAGTGTTTCCACCAAGTGTGACACTCAGGGAGGACGCTGGCCCCGTCCGATCTCGCCCCCTGCCCCCAGCCCCGCATCGCGCAGAGGGGCATCCGCGAAGGTCAAGGCCACCGGCCGCCCCCATCCCCCCCACCCGCGAGACCCTCTGGCGCTCTCCTACCTGGACGAGCCCCCGTGGGGCGCGAGGGGATCCCGGCCCGGCGCGGCGGGAGCCCCGGGACGCCGGCGCGCGACGGTCACATCCCCGCCGCCCCCGGGAGGGAGCGTGCGGGGCAGGCCGGCGCCCCCAGCGCCCGGGCGCGGCGCGCTCCGCTCCTCCCGGCCGGCGGCGCCGCGCGCTCCGAGTCGGCTCCCGGCGCCGGGCACGAGCTGCGCCCGCCCTCGGCCGGGAACGGCGGGCGCGGCTCCGGCTCCGGCCCGGCGGGGGCGGGGGCGGGGGCGGGGGCGGGGGCGGGGACGGCGGCGGGCGGGGACGGCGCTGCGCGGCCAGACCGCAGGCGGCGGCCGACCTCGGGAGGCGAGCGAGCTGGCCGGCGCCCCGCGCCCCGCGGGGAGGGGCTGCACGCGCCTCCTCCGGGCGCCGCCCTGCGCCCGGTTCCGGCGCCTCGTTCGGGGGTCCCGGCGCTTGGGGGGCTGCCGCGCGCCCCCAGACCACAGCCCGGCTTCTCCCGGGGCGGAGGGGCGGTCCCACCAAAGTCAGCGAGGACGACTCAGCCGGCTCTCCCACCCCCATTAGCTGTCGACCTGCAGGGCATGATTCCCCACGCAAACGCGAACACGTGAGAGCCCTCGCGGCCTCTAGAGCCTGGCGCCTCCCCAGGCTCCCTCCGACTGGCTTTGTGAGCTTGGGCGACTCCCTGGCTTCTTGGCACCTCCGCTTCCTCTGCTGTGAAAAGAGATCATGACAGCGCCCATCTCGTGGAGAGTTGGACGAGATGAACAGGGTTAAATCAAAACAATGCCAGGCACAAAGTTGATGCTGCCCAAGCGTTCGCTGCACGTTTCCTTGTTATGCGCCCGGACGCAAAAACAGTTTACAAGCCCTGCAGTCCTGATACCAGACTTGGGGACAGACAGAGTTCCTTTTGTAAACTGAAAACCCACTTACTCCCCTCGGCTCATTTTGCAAGTGAGAATCCACAACCAGGGAGTTGCAGACAAGCCAAGGTCATACAGCCAGCGACAGGGAGGATCACACCTAGGTAGGACTCCATGGGGACACGGGGTGCTGTGGCCTGGCAGCTGCTCCCTTGGACTAAGAGCCCAAGAGCTGGGAGCTTGAAACCTGCTCTTCCCTCCGCCAAGTGACTGGTCCCCCGGCTTGTCTGGAGGTCTTCTTGGCTATCCTCCGTGGAGACGTCAGTGAGAATCGCTTCCTTCCTTCCTTCTGGGACACACCGCCCCTTCCTGCATCCCTTTGAGACCGGCAGGCTCTGGTTTCCCTGACCCAAACTCTAGAGCCTGGCGCCTCACCAGGCTCCCTCCGACTGGCTTTGTGAACTTGGTCGAGTCCCTGGCTTCTCTGAACCTCCGTTTCCTCTGCTGCGAAAAGAGATCATAACAGCGCCCATCTCATGGAGAGCTGGGGGAGAGGAACAGTGTTAATACGAAACAATTGTATTAACGATTGAGGTAACCAGCCACCCTGATCCGTCCTGGGACAGAGGATAACATAAAAGAATGAGCTGCAATAACTCATCAGCTCTGAAAGCTGTCTTGTGGTCTGGCGTGATGACAGTTTCTCATTTTTGTTTTCAATCTGGTTCCTGAAGCTTATATGGTTCCCTTTTCTCAGGAAAGCAGGCTTAAATCTGGGACCGGTGACACAGTGTTACGAACTGTCCTAGCTCTCAGGATCTCTTTGTACCGTGGTGCCTCTCACAGCCTTGACTCCACTCCTGGGTACAGGTCAGTCACGTGAGAGTCTCAGAGGCTGAGGTCCAAATGTCTGTTGTTAAAGCTCTCAGGTGATTCTAATGTGTAGTGAGCGTTGCCAATAGCTGTTCTTCTGAGCTCCAATGGCGATTCCTTACTCTGAAACCACGACTCGAAGGCTACTTCAACAAGTGCGTTCCAGTGGCACTTATAAAAGCCACAACAGGTGGGCCTACAACAGGTGGGCCTGTGCATCCAGCTTTCTCACTTACTCCCTGGCCCGAAGGTGTCTGTAAGGTGGAGACTGTCACCCCTGTGTCACTCTCTGCTCTGGTCTCAGCACCCCAAAAATGCTGCGAACACATGGATAAGCTTCTGCATAACACACACAGCTTACAGTGATACTGTTCACTGATGATGCAATCTAGCGACTTTCATCTTAGACAAAACTTACAAGAAAGAGCAATAGCACCCTTAGCCTCTGGAGACCTGGAGTCACTCTTTCCACTTCTTAAATGCTCATCATTCAGGAGACTTGACTGTCTGCACCCACCACCAGGCCACCTTCCTCAAGAGCAACTCTGTCCTCTGAGAATTTTCAGTCTTTCCTCTGTCAAGCTGATCCGATCGCCGGACCCTCTTTGGGAAGAGTCTCTAATAATGAACCATGAAACAAAATTGCATTGACCAATACAACAAGATCTAATGCCTGGAAAACAAAGCACTTCTCCTGGTCCACATGGCAGGAAAACATCCTGAAAATTGTCCATTATAAACATTAACACTGGGCTTGAAAGAAGCAGCATTTTATGCTTGTTCCCTTAAACCCAGAAGCCAGAATGTTGGAGAAATTAGACCATAGATCATAAATCACGGAGTACTGAAGAGTGTATGATAACATAGTGCTACTAGTTCCCACTCAAGGGAGCAGAGTTGACCAGCAGGTGGGCAGGAGAGAAGCAGAGGGAAATGCCTGATGTTTATTGACCTGGGAAACCTCAGGTGACCCTGAGAAGTGACCCAGAGCCCCCACAGTCTAGCACCACCAAGCAAGAGAAACCCTGACCTCCCTCTGAGGGATATTGGTGGGGAATCTTGAGAGACAGAGACAACCACTTGACTCCCCAATGTCCAGCCTGGGACACCACCGGTGTCACAGCAAAGCCTCATGTCCTGCATAGCCTGAGCCAAGGAGCACCCTGGCAGCAGAGTTGCCTGGATCGCAGGACAGGCTCCCTGAGAATCCAGTGCATCCCAGAGTGGTCAGGCAAAGCAGCCAAGAGTCCTTATCCCCCAGTAAATGGGCTGAGAAGACCAACACCTGTAAGAGCCCTTGGACTTCAGGCTGGGAGGACAAGCACAGTCGCAGCTGAAGTTTGAAAGAACAGAGGCTGACCTACAGACCAGAACCCCCCTGATACGAGAATAACCCTTCATCAGCTCCATCTCCTTCATCCTCGCCACCCCAAAAAGAACTGCAGTGACCCTCCAGAAGGAATAAAAGCAGAGTTTGGAGGGGACAGAATTCTGAATAGACTGTTGTTACCCCCCAAAAAGACTGAATCTTGAACCAGTGGGAACAAAACAACTCCAAATGAGCAAGGTTCAGGGATTCATGAGCGAAATTGACTTCAATTGTACAGAAATAAGCAAAATTACATTTTTGCACGTAAAACCTCTGTGATTCTTGTGATTCTACACCTATTTTTGTGACTTATGGTACTTCCAGTAATCTACCACAGAACAGCAACGTAAGTCTAAAACCACTGTCCTAGATGGACTTCCTTCTACAACCTGTTTTTTTCACTCCTGTTGCATGTTTTCCATCTATTGACCTCCAAATAACCACTCTCATATCGATGCACTCCCCATCACCTCTCCTCACTGCAACTCCTCCATTTCAATCAACTCAGCACTCTCCCTTTCCCTAAACAGTTATTTGTAGGCTGCTATGATTATTTTTCTATTCAAATTCCTCTGATTTTATAAGACCTTTACCAAGCAAAAAGCCACGAGTGAACAGGAGATTAAAGCCAATGAGAAAGTGTGACATATGATGACAGCCACAGGCAATAGCCATTTTTTTAAACGCTTTTATAAAAGGAAGCAAAAAGGTGGACGTGACAGGCAGGCCGGCCAACTTTTTGTTCTAATTGCAGCTTGATTCTGGCTCAGGGAAAGCAAATGACCGAAAGAGACTTCTTGCACCTGGTTTTTCCCATGTTAACACAGAAACAGCATGGCAATTTCCAGAAGCTGATAGACATGGTAACCTTCAAGTACCTACCAGAACTAGATTGGTGGCTTCTGTCTCTTATACCTCTGGGTTCTGTTTAACGATTGCTTTAACACATGAAATTTAAAACACAAGAACTGAACTCTCCTATGGCCTTCCGAGAGGCAGCCCTTAAAGGCTTCTCCACATCATTCAAGAATCCTCTGTATTCTGTCATGTGCCAGATACATAGCAAGGGTAAGTCTTTCAACTTGTTTCTAAGTTCAGTACTCTTTCCCTCGTCGTTCTACACCGTCCTCACCATCTTTGGTTCTCTTCAAGTTTCTGTAATTGTTCTCTACGTTTTGTCATTTTTTCGTTTTCCACAAGCACCTTCTAAAATCTGGACCTTCATATTGGACTCTTTAACCCTTTCTGAATATAAATGCCAATTTACTTTCTCTAAGTGGTTTCCTCTTAATATGATCAGTGTAGTAAACTAAATATGGCCACAAATTCTTTGCTCCTCATCTAAATTAGAGGTGAAGTTTAATTTCCCCCTTCTTGAATCTAGGCTGGCTTCGGTAACTTGCTCAAACAATTTCAACCAATAGAATGTGGTGGAATTGACCTTCTGGAACTTCTGACCTCTATTGTAAAAAAACCTTTCAGGTTACTCTTGGGCCTCTTGGCACACTTACTCTTGGTGCCCAAAGATGCCAGGTAAGAAGTATTACTGTCCAGAGACCACCATACTGTTAGAAAACCCAAGCTACATGGAGGCCATGTATAGGCACTCCAGTCCACAGCCCCAGCTGTAAGCGAAAATCAACTCCAGCCATGAGAGTGCACCATATTGGATGTTAGGCCAGTCAACTCTAGTCAGGGGCTATCTGCCTTGTCTGCATGAAAGGTCCCAAATGAGAACCACTTCGCTGAGCTCCATCAATGCACAAAATCAAAAGAGATAATAATACACTGTTGTCTTAAGTCATAGAGTTCCAGGGTAGATTGTAGCATAGTAATAGATCATCAAAACAGTGATTGTACTCAGGAATGTGTCATGGTTCTCCATGGCTTACACTGTAACATATAAAGTCAGATTAGCATGCAAAAATTAAAACACCTATCCGCTCTCCCTTCACATCACCTCTGAACACTGTTCAACTACTAAGGGATTCCTTAAAATTATTATTGTGACAATCTCAACAACACACGAAGGAAAAATGAGAGATATGAGATGGTCAAATAGTTTTAGTTTTGAGTATACTATTTTGAGTAAAAGAAGTAGCTGTAACTATGTACTTTTAAGGAAATGCTAACCACTTGAGTGATTTCATTTCTTGTGTTGTTATTCAATGATTTTCTAAGAAATACTGCAACGCATGAGAAGTAAGCCTCCACTATCAATGTTGCTTCTATCACCAGAAGCAGAAGAAAACTCTAGTTAGACTCAGGAGTGCCAGATTTGTTTAATCATTACCCTAATGTCCAAAGATTACATTAACATTCAACTATTCCTCTTGTCTTTCTTCAGAGCAAACAACTTGAAAACAACTCTGTAACAGGTAAACTTGTATCCAGAAACAATTACTGTTACCCATGACTGCCCTAAGAGAGAACGGGAGCTGGGAAAGTTGTCTACCTTGGCCCAAGTGCTAAGAGAAGAAGCGATAGAACCACTAATTTCCTTTTCACTGCTTGTACTCTCATAAGTAAATCACTGTCTTAAGAGCCTGGATGTTGGGTACTGAGCTACGCCTATTCTGGGATAGTTAGTTCCTATTCTGAGCTCAGCGTTTGTTCTAGGACGTAAGTTGCTATTGTCCTCAGAGGAGGCCAAAGCCATTGGGCCTTGAGTCCTCCTCAGAGTGGCAACGGTAGAGGCCTATGACCTCAATTACCCAGGAATGGCATGAAAGACTCAGCACTCAGACTGGCCCAGCCAATGGGCAAGGGAATCCCTTGAGTGTGATTTATGCATGGGCTTTCAGGAAGTGGTTACAAGGATTCTGTCTCTTGTTCCTCTAAATCTATGCTACCCAAAACACACAGTCACTAGAAACGTGTGGCTATGTAAATTATTTAAAATTAAATAAAATTAAAAATTTAGCTCCTCAGTTGCACTAGCCAAATCTCGAGAGTTCAGTAGTCACATACTGCTTAGCGGCTACCATATTGGACAGAACAGACATAGGACATCCCTTCGCCACAAAACATTCTCTTGGACATTGCTGCTCAAAATGTAGACAATTCAGGGACTCTAGAACAAAAAGTTGTTCTCTATAAAGCCGATCTTCTAAAATGGGCAATCTGCTCATTTTAAATCTGTATCTGAACAAGAATCTTTCTCAAAAATCTTCCTCTTTCCTTTTGATCAAATGAGTGATCGATTCGTCTCTGTTTTATGGCTCAGCTGCATCCTGCCTACTCACACATTCTCTGGATATTTTAGGTACTCGGGTTGAGTGTTACTAGAATTACTTTACAGCATCAATATGTTTTGTAAATACGTAGTTTTGTGTCTGTAATTTTTTTTAGTAAGAATAAATTTTCAGAGGTAGGAAACCATGTATTTGGGGGGGGATGTAGAATTTCTTCATCCCTTGTCTCAAAACACTCATATACAACCTAATCAATACTCAGAATGTCAGAAGGAGTCAACACACCAGCTAAAAATGAGGGTATAATGAGGTTTTTATGGTAGATGCTACCCCCAAAGTTTTGTAGCTCCCATAGTGATTTCTAGCAGAGTAGACACTGTGGTTCCCAATCACAGGCTCATAAAATCAGCAACAGAATATTCATTATCTTTTGATTTTCAAAACATTTAAGTATTTAAATTAGCAAATGAAATTGTAAAATCTTACCATGGTCTCCATTTTTGTTCATCCTTTTTCTTTATTCTTTAAGAAGAAAAAAATCATTTATGATGCTTTGCCCTGTTTCTTTGACATATTTACTGAGCATTTGTCAAATAACTTGGAAATTTCTCATCTAAATCTGGGTACAAAAATAATGACACAGAGAAACAATCTCTCAGAAAGAAGGGGCCCATGGAGAAGGGGGTGTAGGTATGTACCCAAAACCTAGGTTTTCCTAAGATCATGGGAACAGGTCCCAACAAGTAAAAGTTTGAATACAGAGAAAGGCCACAAATTTACTAGGATGAGGGTTTTTTCCCTCTTCTGTCTTATGAGAAGGAGAGAATCTCAGAAAGAAAATGGTGATTAAGAAGGTATTGACTTCTTTCTCTGCTTTCTCTGCTATTTATGTGTAAGTAGTGAGGCAGGTACATGGAGGAACCAGTAAGAGTCAGCAATTTGAGAGAGATCTTGAAGCAGACAGCAGAGAAAGCAACCTAAGCCAGAGAGGGTAGAAGGCAGAGAATACCAACAAGAACAGTGCTGGACACATTGTGAGCTTAGGAACAGAATCGTCTCCACCATCACCACCACCTCACATATAGATCTTGCATGTCTTTTGTCAGATTTATCCCTAAGTTTTTCATATTACTGATCCTAATGTAAAGGGTTTTTTTTAAGTTTCAATTTCTGAATGTTTATTGCTACTATATAGATATATAAATTGATTTTTGTGTATTGATCTTATAACCTGCAAAACTTACTTATTAGTTCTGGTAGCTATTTCATAGATTCCATAGGATTTTCTACATAGAATATCATGTTGTCTGCATATAAAAACAGTTTCTTTTCCGATCTGGATTAGATTTTTCTTTTTTTGCACAGCTAAATCCTTTAGTATAATGCTGAATAGAAGTGAGAAAGTGGACATTCTGTCTTTGTTTCGGATCTTAGAGGAAAAGGTTTCATTAAGCATGATCCAAGCTGTAGGTCTTTCATAGATACCCTTTATCAGGTTTGGGGAGTTTCCTTCTATTCTAAATTTGCTGAGAGTTTTCATGAGGAATAGACAATGAATTTTGTCAAAATGCCTTTTCTGCATCTATTGAAATAATCATAAGGTATTTCTGGTTTTAGTTTTATTAATTCAGCCAATTACACTTATTTGATTTTCTAATGTTAAGCCAACCTAGCATTCTTGGGATAATGCTTATTCAGTCAAGATATATTTTTATATATATTATTTAAAATTTATAATTTTTACAAATTGTTTATATATCATATTTTTATATATTATTGGACTTGCTTTACTAGTATTTTGTTTAGAATTTTTATACCTATGTTTATAAGGAATATTGGTCTGTAGTTTTCTAGCAATGTCCGGTCTGGTTTTGATATCTGAATAATGCTGGCCTCACAGATTCTGGAAGAACTCATGAGTTGAGAAGAATATACTCTTCTTTAATTGTCTTCAAGAATTTGAGTAAAATTGATATTGTATCTTCTTTAAGTGCTTGGTAGAATTCACCAGGAAAGCTATTTGGACCTGAAGTTTTCTTTATGGGAAGAGTTTTAACTACAAATTAAATTTATTTAGTAAATAGAGGGATATTCAAGTCATATATTTATTCTTGAATGAAACTGATAGCTTGTGTCCTTCAAAGACTTTGTACATTTCATCTGTGTTAACGTTTTATGCATCATTGTATTCCTAATATTTTAATTGTCCTTTTATTATTTGTGGTGCAACGTAATGCTATCACCTAACTCCTACTATTGATATTTCTGTCTTTTCTCTTTTATCCCTGACCAGTCTGGCTAGGGTTTTATCAATGTGATTGATCTTGAAGAATCACCTCTGGTGTCACTGGTGTTCCCTATTGTATTTCTGTTTCCTATGTAGTTACTTTCTACTTTGACCCTTATTACTTCTTATCTTTTGCTTTTTAGGGATGCAGTTTGTTTCTCTCTTTCTAATTACTCAGGGTGAAGACTAAGGTCTTCAATTTGAAACTTTTCTTCTTTTTGAAAATGGCATTTAGTGCCAAAAATTTCTCCATAGGTGGTATTATATCACGCCACATACAAAAACCCTATAATAATATAATTCCACTTCTCCTTGCCTGACCTTTGTGCTATTTTTGTCACTCATTTTACTTTTGCATATGTTATAAACCTCACACTCCATCATTATTACTTCTGTTTGAACAGCAAATTTTTATAGCTATTTAAGTAATAATTTGTCATTTCTGGTGCTTTTTATTCCTTTGGATAGATCCGCATCTGCATTTTCCTTCTGTTTGAAGGATTTCCTTTAATATTTTGTGGTGCAGGTCTACTAGTGATGGATTCAGCTTGTGTGTGCTTAAATGGTTTTACTGTGCCTTTGTTTTTGAAATGTATTTGCACTGTGTATAAGATTCTCGGTAGACAGATTTTTTTCTTCTTTTAGTATGATGTAGATAAAATTCCACAGTTTTCCAGCTTGCATTGTTTGGGCTCCATCTCATCATGTCGGGAAGTTCACTAAACACTGCTGGGTCACTCTTCCCTGCAAGTGCTCTCATATCAGTAAACAGGAGCAATTATAGGATTGTCCCCATTTGTTTCCTGCCTCTCAGTAATCACTGGTCTTCATTAGCTAATATGCAGTATCTTATAAATCCTGGTTTCATGGATTTTGTCCAGTTATTGGGTTGTTTCTGGTGAGAAAGCAAATGCAGGGCCTATTAATCAATCTGGCTGACAGCAGATATCTGCTAGCATAGTTTCTAGTTTATCAGAGAAGATGCCTGAGGTTCTTATACACACCAACTTTTTTTTTTTTTTGAGTTGGAGTCTCACTCTGTCGCCCAGACTGGAGTGCAGCGGCCACTCCCGGTCACCACAGCCTCGACCTGCTGGGCTCCGGCGATCCTTCCGCCTCAGCCTTCCAAGTAGCTGGAATTACAGGCACGCGCTACCATGCCCGGCTGATTTTTTGATTTATTGTAGAGATGAGGTCTTGCTGCCCGGGCGGGTCTTAAACCTGCGGGCTCAGTCAATCCACTCACCTCAGCCTCCCAAAGGCGCGGGATTACAGGCTGAGCCACCGAGCCCGGCCAACTTTTTTTTAAACTTAGATTTTAAAAGATTTTCAAATCTTTATAAACCATAGCCTAGAATTAATAAAGAAAAGAAGGAGGGAGGGAAGGAGGCATCTGAAGACCAAGACCCAATTTACTATCTGCAGGATTGTCAAACCCAAAAATTTAGAAAGGAGAACAAGCAAATATTACTGGAGATTTATTAGGAATAAACTCATAATGTGATGTCATTTTGGGATAAGGAGATTTCTGGTAAGAATGAACCAGAATTTTTGGCTAAAAGAGCATATACCAGTCACCACAGCTGATAAATTCCTCATTCCAAAATCACCACCAAAACCACATTTAAAAAGCAGGATGTTTCTGCACAAACACTCCAGTCTAAATTAACCAAGTGGGAAATACATAAATAACTTGATCTCTCTGTGATAGGACAGCAAATTTAGTCAACGTAGTGAAGAACTATTGAGAGCGGAAATCTAAACAGTACTCAAAGATAATAAAGGACTTAAAGGAAACAAAAGGTCAGTTTGCAATAAGTTTCAAAACATTCTTTACGCAAACTCAGAAATGTAATTATTGTCGTGCCAAAGTGGTTCTGTTTCTCCCCATTTTTCATTGTTAAAAAGTTTTCTCCAAACTTGAATCATTTCCTGTCTTGATAACTGCCATATGTCTTTCTCATTCCTCCTACACAACTAAAGTCTAAATCACTATTTCCAAAGAAATTTCCCTCCCTCATTGCCAAATATGTACCCTAGGTCACTAGATATTACATACATGCGCGCGCGCGCACACACACACACACACACACACACACACACACACACACACATCTCCATCCCATCTGAAGTCCCTACTCGGGCTTCCTAGCACATGTCACCATCTAACTTATTATAGATATGACTTCTTTGTTTTATTTCAGTAGCTTTAGGGGATACAAATAGTCTTTGGTCTGGACTTTAAGAGGATACACTATCCCCAACTGTGCACGTTGTACACAACAGGCAATTTTTTTTGTCCCTCCACCCCCTCCCTCCTCTCCCTTCTGAGTCTCCAGTGTCCATTATACCATTCTCTCTGTCTCTGCATATCCTTAGTTTAGTTCCCACTTATAAGCAAGAACATGTGGTGTTTGGTTTCCTGTTCCTGAGTTAGTTCACTTAGGATGGATGATGTTCTCTAATTCCATCCAAGTTGCTGCAGTAGACATTATTTCCATAGTGTGTGTGTGTGTGTGTGTGTGTGTGTGTGTGTGTGTGTGTGTATGAATAGTATTTCATTGTGTGTGTGTGTATGTGTGTGTATGAATAGTATTTCATTGTGTGTGTGTGTGTGTGTGTGTGTGTGTGTACACACACACATTTTCATTATCCACTGATTGGTGGATGGCCATTTACATTGATTCCACATCTTTGCAATTGTGAGACATGCTGCAATAAATATGTGGGTGCAGGAGTCCTTTTTGTATATGACTTCTTGATCTTGTTTATTAGTTATGTATCCCTAATAGAATATAAGCTCCAAAAGGGCAGGGTTTGTGTCTATTTTATTCACTGTTGTTGTATTATCGCTATCTTGAATGAAGTCTGGCATGACGTGGTACATGCATGTTTATATACCGGGGCTACCAAAAAAATGTATACACCTTTTAAGAGATGCTATCTATCTGCTACTTTCTGAAGTTAAATTGAATTATGGTAGCAATGTGTAGTATGATGTTCACTCAGAAGATGGTGAATGCTAGCGTCACCATGCGACAGAGAGGACAGTCAAAGAAAATGGTGGAAGCGTGGCTGTCATTTGAGAAGACCATTTTGAAGTCATCTGCTGGGAGCCAGCCTTGGAGGCCCTCCTGATTGACAGGGTCCTGGTGAGCCAAAGACCCCCGGCCGCAGGGCGAGCCTGGGAAGCTGAGGGCCTTCTGTCTTCCACCTTTGCTGTTTGATACCGCCGAAGAATTCTGTGCAGTCGTGGAAGAAGAAAATGGCATGTTTATGTGAAGTACTCACAGCTAACCTGGAAATGTCATGGTTTATTTTTCCATTTCCCACTATGCTATTTGGCCTTTTCTAACATATGCAAGGGTTAAACTCTGAAGCACATCAAGAATGCTTTCTTTCACTTGGTTATAAGTTACTAGATATTGCTTAAGTAATAAATGATATAAGTATATTCACTCCTTATTTGATTTAGAATTATGCAGTTTAGTGTTTAGACATAAGGATTTTTAGAAGTATAAGTTTACAGTAAGTTCATTATGAATTCATTATAAGTTCTAACACTTATCTAGGAGTTATGTAGGTGACTTATAACACTGTTTTCACTGACTTAGGATAAAGATTAATCATTAAGGTTTTTACTTAATTCAATAGTTAAAACTCTAAGTTAACATTTATAAAGTAGGTTTTCACTGAACTCATAATATAATAATCAGGCACTTTTATGATAGATCAGCGAAAGACAGAAAGCAACCTTGGGGGGGCCTGGGAAACGTTACTAAAAGCTTCTTTTGAGTTCTCTTTAGAAACAGGCACTGCAGGATAAGAGAAAAGTAACGAGGACATCTGGACAAGGGAGGCGAATCACAAGACTCTAAAGGACATAAAAGCCTAAGATGGGAAAATTCCTGACACATGAAGAAATGTACACTTAAAGAAACTTTCTTGAGACATTTCAAGGACTGTAATTCGGGACTTTGGACTGAAAGTATCATTGTTGGCTTTATGAATAAGACTTGTTGTCTAAATGTTTATGGGAATCTTGGTTTGTTTGCTACTAAGACCACTAGATGGTAACTTTTAGAAGATATGTACGTGAAGGAATTTTCTTTGTCTTGCCCCTTCACAAATGGTATAAAAGCTCTGTGTTACTAACATTAAATTGTCATCTGTTCAAGAAGCAGGTGTCCGAGTCTATTATCTTCATCTTTCGCCTATCCGTCTCTCCTTCGGGACATCTCACGACCCTTGCGGGGCGGGCCCCCGCAGTGATCCTTTGAAATTTGAGAAAAGTGTGGAAGTACAACGACAATGGGGGCATGAGTATGCAATGGAGCCTCCAACACACCTAACAACTGCACACGTTTGTGGTAAGTTTGAGATGCATGGGTACTGTGTGTGATGTGTAAAAGGGAAGATCCGGGAGGCACTGCACAGCATCAAGTCCTGTAGTAGTTCGCGGTAATCAGAAGTGTCTGGATGCTGCTGGCAACCACTTTGAGCACCTCTTATAATTGCAGAAGTCAAATGTGACCTGTATTCATCTTTGGTTATCAGTATATATTGAGTATTACACTTTTAGCATGGTTTTCTCCTTAAAATGTGTATACTTTTTTGGGCATCTGTATTTAGCGAATGAATAAATGGGTAATTTAACTCTGTCCATGAAAAATCCTTGTATTTTATTTCACTATTTTTCAATCTCGCCCCTGAATATTTTCTCTTCTCTCCCCAGCTCTCTTCCACAACAAGATAATTCTCTCCTCCGTCTTTGCTTCCTCTCACCACGCACTGCCCATGAATATCCAGATGCTAATTTAGGACGACTTACCCAAACTGGATCCTTCTGAAGGTCAGTGGGGAGCCAACTCAACCAATAGGACTTCAAAAGATTGAGACCTGAAGCAACAACTTTCTCCCTCTTGACAAAGTGGAGGGCCTGAACATGACAGTGGACAAAGCAGAGGATGGGGAATACTGAAGTCTGGGTCATCTGTCATATCATCTCCAGGACTGCCACAGACAAGGGCTCACAAAAAGGGTTTTTGCACAGGAGCTTAGAACAGTTGTTTAGTTTGACAAGTGGACTTCTGCATTTAAAGGGCTAAGAAAAAACGGACACATCACTTGTGATCTAGTCAGCAATAAGTCTTCTAGAGAGAACCATTTCCCATGCTAATGCTGCTAAGGCTATTCACTGAAACACAGCTCCTTCAAACCCAGGCTGGACAGCCACCAGCTGAAGATATGGCAAAGGGACCTGGTGAGTCAGAGAGAGGGGTGGTTTGCATCAGTGGCCCCCAACCCTGGCTGTGCTGCAGGATCTCCCGGACATTCTAAAGTCCTGCATGAGCAGACTGCCTGGAAATCTGTATATTTAAAGAGCTAAATCTGTATATTTGAAGAGCTACCAACTGCTCCTCAGACCAATATCTGGTAACCAACAAGCCTGGATAGATCCACAATGGGCCTTTCTAATCCTGTGACTATAAGATAGTAGATCTCCATGGAAGTGAGACATACCCTAAAGGGGGTTTCAAATATAGGTGAGGGTAGTTTTGCTTGTCTGTGCTTGGGAGGGTGCTTTATTTAGCAGACAGAGTTGGGGTTACTAGACATTCTTTAATAACCAGTCTAGTACTGCACAACAAATTGTCTCTATCCTAGAAAAAACTTTACAGTATTTCACCAAACCTAAATGTAAGCAAATCTGAATCTGGAACTTAACTTCTCTCTCACATAAGCACAAGTATTTTTTATAGTTTAACATATATTGAGTTTTCCACAAATGCAGCTGCCATGTAAATCAAGGAGAAGTTGACTTTATTTCTTCTGGAATTTCCTGAAAGATTTTTTACCACACAGGGATAATCACATCTCTGATGGCAGTGCCACTCGTGATATTTGGATCTCCAATGAGGTACCAACTGTTTCCGTCTGCATTTGCAGCTTCTGTGTTAGAGACTTGTCTGTGTACAGCTGCAAACATCTGGAAGCTGCTTTATCCTTTAATTCAGCACATGTATATATAAAACTACACTCCTCTTTACATTATGGTTAGGGTAACATTTAAATTTTTAATATGATGCATAGGTAGGTTGAATTATAAATAGATTTCACTGTAGTATAGTAAAGAGGATGTTGTAACATATTTATTAAGAAAAAGAGCATTATAAGTCTGCTGAAGTTAAGAAGCACTGACTTAAATAATCTAATTCGTCCCTAAAAACAAAGCTACTGGTTGGAGCTGAAGACTGTGTTTTCTTTGATTTATCCTGATTGTCCCAATTTGACTTGTTCACCCTTGACTGTATCACATTTCTCATCCCTCACTTGTGATCTTACTCAGCCATAAGTCCTCTAGAGAGAACCATTTCCAATCCCATGCTGTATTGCATCCCAGGCATCACAAAAGAGGATTTTTGTTTTCTTTTCTTTTGTTTTCATGGATGAGCCCCTCGGAAATTATGTATTACAGCCCCTCTTAGTTTTTTAAGCTTTCCTTCTGACGCACAGATAACTATAGCCTTCTCATAAGACTTTGTTTTTATTAATGTGAGCTCTGCTTTGAAACATTATACCCAAGACCACAGGAGGGCTTGGCTCAGCCACGTCAGCTGACATTCCCAGCAGTAAGTGCCACAACGGGGCTGAAAAGGTTTAACATTTTGTGCCTCCTTCTGCTTTCTGAACTCCTCCCTTAGTCTCTGTGTCTCACCCATGTACCACCGCGTATATTCTGACTGCTAAGTGTGACTTCACTCCGAATACAGCTTTGTGGGTACCATCAACTTACAGCAAAAATTCTTCCCTTCACTTCCTTGGGAAGCTCTCTTGGTTCAAGAAACCATAGAAAGGTTGCCAAGAGTTATGACAAAGGAGAAACGGAGATATTGTTTGTGCCACACTAAATCCAAACTTAGAATTCTTCTTTTAAAAAACAAACAAAACAGAATTTCACTCTGTCACCCAGACTGTAGTACAATAGCACAATCATGGCTCACTGCAGCCTCAAACTCCTGGGCTTAAGCGATCCTCCAGCCTCAGCCTCCTGAGTAGTTCGGACTACAGACACGCACTTCCATGCCCAGATAATTTTTCTATTTTTGTCGATACGGAGTCTTGCTTGTTTGCCCAACCTTCTCTCAAACTTCTGCCTCAAGCAAGCCTCCCATAACAGCCTCCCAAAGTGCTGGGATGAGCCACTCTGCCCAATCAGCTAAGAATTATTCATGATGCAGGGAGGGGAAGAGTAAATTATCTTCTGTGGTCTTCCTACCAAGCCGCTTTCCAGCGAGAAGACAGCACTTGCTAAACAATCTGGGTCTCTAGACTCCTGTGAAGTACTCAAGGAGGCGCCTTCAAGAGAGACCCTCCGGGCTATCAGCCTGCAGAGCCTCAAGGGTAGCTGCCCTGCAATCCTCACACCATCCTGGTCCAACCTCTCCCTGCCTCAAGAGTAGTGAGAGTGGCATCTGAAAACTCTCCTAAAATGATCTTACCCAATCAACGCTTTTCTCCTCTCTTCCCCTCCCTCCTAGTCGCTATTTTTCTAACAATTTCTTTCTTATCTCCCTCCTTGCTCTCAACCAAGAAAATTCCATATGAGGTACTGTGGCCATATTTTTATATTTTCTTAGAATTTCACTAGTGTGCATTACTCTAAGTTGTAACACTTTGTATGTAATACACATACATATCATATATGTAAAATATATGGAAAGTATTCTATTGGTATAATTCAGAACTATTTCCCCTAGCCCTTTCGTTTACGAGTAATATTTATGATGAGTCTTGCATTTATTTACTCAAATTTAGTCTAAGCATGGAACTCTGGAAATACCTCCTTCCCAAAAAGATAAGCGTATTTATAAGAAAATTCAGCTTTCTTCTCAAAGTGAGCTTCATAATACTTTTCCTTTAAGATACAAACACCATTTCACGGACATTAAGGGCATGGTTTTGGTACATCTGCTGTAAAATCTTTGGTTGACAGAAACTTGACATATATTATCCTTTGAGTCAATGCACATTGCATTGAAATGCAATGTCACCTTAAGGAAATTGAATAAATATACTACATTCAACCTTCCACCATTTATACTGATGTGTTTAGGTTGCTGTCTACTCAATATGCCTCTATTTCTTAGGAAAGTAAACCCGTTTTCCTGACCTCTGCCTCCAGTCTACAGATGTGAGCCTAAAATATACCGTTCACCACGACTGCTGGGGCCAAGAGTATTTGCTAGACCCAAAGCTAGGGAATTCACATGCTCTCTTCCAGGAATTTTCCATAAAAACTGAAATACACAGAGTTAACCCTATGTGTTGTAGATGGAGTCAAAACAGAGAAAGTACTGTTTAGCTTTGACCTCCAATTCTGAAGTGCAGAGTGACTGTGTTTTTCTCCATATAAATCAGAGAACCAAAGACAGCCAGTTTTCAGAGAGAGAAGAGCAAGGGGTGGAGACAAGACTCCTTCCAACCCTGACAGACAACATCCCAGGTTGGCCCCAGTTCTTGTGGAAACCTGGCTGTGGTCCTTGTTGCTATAATTTTTTGCTTGAACAAAGCTAGCCTGTACCTGGTCCTGGTACTCAAAACTGTCAACTTTTAAAGCTTCATTCAAGTCACCACCTCCTAACTGAGGGCCCCTCACTCACTCCTATTAGTAAACATTTTTCTTTTGCTCCGTTGTTATTGCAAAGTGTGGCATTCATCTAGCTCGTGTCTGCTTATTCATTGTGGGGAGGGGGAGGAAAAGGGTGGGGGAACTGACACAGAAAACTCTGACCTCAGTACAGTAGTTTTAGGCCTGGATCTCAGCAGGACTGACTCAGAAGTTCAGGCTTCTCAGTGTCTCACATTCATAATGCTCTCAGGAGACAGGCATGGAATGGAATTCTGACTTAATAGCCCAAAACAAAATCTATAACTGCCAAATGGCCAAGCTATCCATATTGACTGATGACCATGTCTTCTTCTTCTAAAAAGGCCAGGCCTTTGAGAGATGGACATGTTTTCTTATTTTAAATGTATTTCAAGGGATCACGTGGAAGCCAGCCTGTTGCCTTTAGGTGGTCTGATTCCATTTGTGCTGATTCAAAGAGTGGGAATTATATTTCTGAGTATGAAAAACAAATGCTCATTCTTCCAGGGTTACCCTTTAATTGTTTCTGGTTGCCTGGTAGTTTCATACCTTTGAAGGAGGAGCATTCATCACCTTGAGGGGACGAAGTTGAAGGCTAGAACAGAGAAGATATTGCTCATCTGTGAACTCCAGTATAGAGTTTAAGTTCATGGCAAAGCAATGACCTAAGCAAGAATGTCACTAGTTGTAACATGTACAGTAGAAAAAGAAAAACTACCACCAACAAGTAACTAGGACTTATTATCTATTGCAAGATACTTCCTAATTTCAGAGATGTTAAAACATCCTTTTAAAAAATCAGTCATAGCTGGGCTCGGTGGCTCAGCCTGTAATCCCACGCTTTGGGAGGCTGAGGTGAGTGGATTGCATGAGCCCGCGGGTTCGAGACCCGCCTGGGCAACTTGAAGAGACCTCATCTCTACAATAAATCAAAAAATTAGCTGGGAGTGGTAGTACATGCCTGTAGTTCCAGCTACTTGGAAGGCTGAGGCGGACGGATCACCGGAGCCCAGCGGGTGGAGGCTGCGGTGGCCGGCAGCGGCCACTGCACTCCAGTGTGGGTGACAGAGTGAGACTCCAATTCAAAAAAAAAAAAAAAAATCAGTCATAAGCAGACCTTGAACAATTATCATAATACTGTAAGAAAGGGATTGGCAGTAGTGGAAAACTGCCGAGTAGCGGAAACACCTCATCAACAAGGGTACCTGCATAATGACCATTTGTATTCCTAACCCTGAATTGTACCCCTAACTTTTTTTTTTTTTTTTTGAGTTGGAGTCTCACTCTGTCGCTCAGACTGGAGTGCAGTGGCTGCTCCCGGCCACCGCAGCTTCGACCTGCTGGGCTCCGGCGATCCTTCCGCCTCAGCCTTCCAAGTAGCTGGAACTACAGGCGCGTGCTACCACACCCGGCTGATTTTTTGATTTATTGTAGAGATGATGTCTTGCTGCCCAGGCAGGTCTCGAACCTGTGGGCTCAGGCAATCTACTCACCTCAGCCTCCCAAAGGCACGGGATTACAGGCTGAGCCACTGAGCCCGGCTACCCCTAACTTTTAAAATTAAGTTAAATTAAAATTTTTTTTAAAAACTACCTCGAGGCTCTGTTGTGAGAGAAAAGAGAATTTTTTTGAACTCTCCAAACTGGACTTCACTTCTCAAAAGTCATGAAAGAAGACTGGACCTATAAGCCATAGAATTAGCAGGGCTAGACTAGGACAGTGGAGACCTTTCTACCACACACCCAGAGAGGCCCTTCCTGTGGCTACAGGGAAAAGCCACAGAAAGGGAAAAAGAAAAAGCGGGAGTTCAGCTCTTATGGTCAAGTCTGGAAAGGGGAATAGAAGCTGAGTCATCGGGCTGGGGGCCTCTTGCCCCTGAAGCATCAGGAAAACAGTCATCCCCTTGGAGAAGGCAGTCCTCAGTGAAACCTGAAGTCCCTCCAGCAGAGCAGAAGAAGCTGCCAAGACTTCTTGGGCCCCTACGAGGGCGATAGAAGTTGCTGGAAGGTCCAGCAGACCAGAAGATACCTGAAGAGGAACCAGGAGGCCAGAGTCTGGGAATCTCACATCAGCAGGCAAGGACAAAGCCCATGGTTACCAGCACTGGGCAGCTTGATGCCCTAAACTCCTGGTGAGGCCACAATCGACACGCAGGGGACAGGACACAGCAAGGACCCAAAAACGGGGCACGGCCTTTGATCACGCAGGATGAGATGCCTCACCAGGAGCCAGCTCTACAATGCCAGCCTGAGAGGCAACCACTGCAGGATGCCAGGTCAAAACTAGGGCCTGGGAGGAGCAGGAGGAAACTCTGAGAAGCTACTTGGCAAGACTTAACCTCGACTGTGACAAAAATTATAATACCTACATTTAGCTGAAAACCTTGACTTGGATCGCACATGCTGGAGCTCATGTGTTCTTACATTTAATCGTTAAACAAATTTCACTGACCACACATAAGGCAGTGCTATAGGTGCTTGACATGTATTTGGGAACAGATCAGACAAAAAACCTACCCAGGGGAAGCTTACATTCTGCAGAGTCTGGAAAGACAATAAATGGTACACCGAATAGAGGAGGGGTTACATAGAAAAAGCAACTGTGGATGAAAATACGCGTCTGCCTCAGGAAGCCTTAGGTTGAGAGCAAATTTGTGTTTAGTTACATGACACGTCTCCCATCTGAGACCCCGCAGTTTATGCCAGCATTCTTCCCTCTGTGTAACACTGAAGGATGGAAAAATAAACACAAAATGGGCCCTGCACTCAAGGATTTCACAATCCATCTAGGAGTTTATACAGTGAGCATCACAGGGGCAGGAATCACATTCTTTCCTGCATGTAACAAATGTTTACTAAGCACCTAGTAAATACATGGCACGCACTGGGCACTTGCACACAATGCACACATAACACACATCCATGCAAAACACGCTCATCCAACACTCACAAAACACACATAACAAACATGCACACTCACACAACACACACGATACTCATACACAGCATACAGTATACACTGACTCACACACAAAAATCACACACAACATACACACAGCACCCACACACTCACACAGTTCATACACTCACACAACAGTGCATGCAAAAATAAAGGCTGCATGCTAAAATATTTGCACTGCAAAGACCACAGAGAGATGTAGGTTGATCTAGCCAAACAAGTCCTGAAAGTCAGTGATATCCCAGTAGTAAATGAAAACTTTGAAACCCTCTGGGGGAGGGTTTCAGACTGAGTCATTTCAGGATAACACCATTAGTCCACCTGGGTTCCCAGAGGGGCCATCACAGAGTTCTGACAGGGATTAATGGTCATGAGAATGATTTACAGAAAGTAGAATGGTAGCAAGAGCAAGGGGTTACCAGGAGATGTTGATCAAAGGGTGCAAATTTTCCATCAAGAGATGAATAAGTTCTAAGGATCTAATATTAGAGCATGGTGACTACAGGAAACGATATTGTATCGTAAGCTTGACACTTGCTAGAAAGGGTTGATCTTACCTGTTCTCGCCACATACAAAGAAAGAGGTAACTACAGGCCAGGTTCAGTGGCTTACGGCTGGAATCCCAGCACTTTGGGAGGCTGAGGCAAGAGGATTGTCTGAGCCCAGGAGTTCAAGACCAGCCTGGGCAACATAGCAAGACTTCATCTCTACAAAAAAAAATCAAAAAATTAACCAGATGTGGTGGTGCACACTAGCAGTCCCTGCTATTTAGGAGGCGGAGGCAGAAGGGTCACCTGAGCCCAGAAGTTTGAGGCTTAGTTGAAAAAAAGGAAAAAGAAAAAAAGAAAGTGGTATTGTGAGCGGTGAGTGTGTTAACTAGCTTGATTGTTGTGATTATTTTACAGTGTGTATACATAGATCAAATCATCCTGTGGTGTATTTTAAATATATACAATTTGTCAATTATACCTCAACAAAGCTGAAACATAGAGTAAAGAAAGAATAGAAAGTCTACCTGTGTAACCAAAAGCTATCATTCTGGGCTTGTTCTGAAAATTTCTGCTAAGGCTCTTCAAACTGTCTCCCTGCTAGACTGAGAAAGCCCTCTGGCCCCAGATGCCCCATATATCTTAAACAAATGTTACAATAGCATTTTGAAATTATGTCATTGGAGTCTCAGTTCCAGAAGTTCACAGCATGCAGACAAGTTTAAAACAATAACTTACTGACCATACAAAATGTGTCTTCTAACTTTCAACAGACAAAAGGAAGGGCAATTTGGTTTCCACAGCAAATACCTCTCAAGGAAGTACAAAGTGTTTTAAGAAGAATAACCCTCTGTCGACAGCAAAATATTTATGAAGTGCAGTCAGGAGCTTATGTTCTAACTAAGCATGCGTGAATTATTGAAAGAAACATGCAACCTAACCTCAGCATGAAGTTAGTTTTTACCATTAGCCTCTTGTACATACTTTCTTTGCTTCTTACCGAGCTATATGCTTATTCTGAGCAATCTAAAGATATAAGTGAGAAAGATTAAAAACAAAAAAAAACTATTTTTACTTTTCTGTACTCACACTCCCCACACTTCTGTGACCAGATGTGTAGGGTTTTCTCCCCCCATCACAGAATTCTCTCACATAAACTGAATTTCCTACAATCCCATTCAGTTCTGATGTTATCTGGAGTTAGCACAGACCTCAGATTAATTGTTCGGTTTTAACCCAGACGTTCTTCCACTTCTGAAACCAACTTCAAGTGCCACATTGCCACCTATACATCTGGCTGACTGGTTATAAGTCAGGGTTCCTACAACCTTCTCCTCAAGTTTCATAATTTGCTAAAATGGCTCATAGAACTCAGGGAAACTCACTTACCAGTTTACTATATAATAAAGATTATGCAGATTATGCTAAAGGACACAGATGCCGAGCCAGGTGAAGAGGCACGGAGAGCTAGGTGCATGGGCAAGAACGTGGCACTTCCGTGTCTTCTCCAGGTGAGCTACTCTCCATGCATTCAGCAACCCAGGAGCTCTCCAGACCAAAGAGTTTCATGGAGGCTTCATCACATGGGCATGGCTGATTATTAATTCAATCTCCAGCCCCTCTTCCCTTCCCAGAGGATGGTGGTGGAACTGAGAGTTCCAAGCTTCTAATTGTGGCTGGGCTTTCTGGGGACCAGGCCCCATCCTGAAGCCGTCCAGGAGCCCACTCAGAGTCACCTTATTAGAAAAAAAGACGCTCCCATCACCCAGGAAATTCCAAGGCATTATGAGCTCTGTGCCAGGAACCAGGGACAGAGACCAAATATCAGAACAAAAGATGCTCCCAGGACCCCAACACTCAAGAAACTAGCAGGACTTTAGGAGTTCTGTGTCAGGAACCCGGGACAGAGATCAAATATGTTTTTTATTATGTCACTTCATATATATGTATGTGTGTGTGTGTGTGTGTGTGTGTGTGTGTGTGTGTGTGTGTGTGTGTTTCTTTTCTGGATACTTTACAAACACATTCTTTGCCTTGCCAGAGGACTGATTTTGATGGAAAACTCCCAGGCGATCACAGCTTTGGTTCTCTTCCAAGATCCTAAAAATGAGGGTAACTTGAAATTTAAGTGCTCGGAACACTGGGCAGAGTAAATGTTTTCTGCTCAGTCATGTTCCCACACACACAATCGCCATTTCTGAGAAATCCTTATTAGACCTCCCTGAGGGGATTGAGGAACTCAGACTACATTTAAACAAGCAACAAGCTCCCTCAAGCTCGCTTTGGAATAAGGTGAGATTTACCTTAATAAACAAGCAGAGAACAAGCCAGAAGAAGGAAAGAGATTCCAAAATGGCTCTTTGAGTACAGAAAAAAACAAAGCAAAATACTGGCAGCTCTTTGAGGATCAGAGAAGCTGGAAGTATTCAAATAGTAATATACGCATCCATTTTATTTTGTAATGTCAACAAGGCAGCTAAGTAGCAGGTGTTCATGCCACAAACAGTACTCAATCACTGATAGGGAGGCCGCAGTGTATTTCAGCCCTCTCTGTTCAGTCACGCTTTCCCAGCCTCGCTTCCATCGACTGTTCACAAGGATGACAATATCCACTTCGCAGGATGGTAGAAATAGAGACAAGAAGCTTATTGCTGTGGTCTGTGTCGTCATTTGGTCACCTCAGGAATAGTCTGCAAAAGGAGGCACTGTGGTTGCAGGCATTCCATCAGCAGAGCAAGTGTGTCTTCCTTATCCAAAACTGGGCGTATGGTTTGATGAGAAAAGGTGTAGATATGGAACGATATTGCCCAATTTTTAAAACCAAAGCATTAACACTAAGACCTTTCAACGCTTTGTTTTCTTACTTAGTCATGTGTCTAAAATTCATATGTCATTCAACATTACCCTTTAAAAGTGATTTCTTTCTCTTCCCCATTTGTCACCAGATTATTTCAGACTCAGTCAGACACGTCACAACTGGATTATGAATTAACATGAGAACAGTAAAAAGCAGAACTGGGAAACTATAGACATGCAAATTTTGTCGAGAACAATGTTAGCCTGGTCATGAAGAAAACCAAGAGTAAGAAGTGTCCAAACACGATTTTACCATTTCCCCCAAAGGGAAGAGAGGGAACCACCCAGGAAGAAGAGGTTTTCAGGATGGTGGATAGCCTTCCTGCTGTTTTTGGTTGTGTCCTCTAATATTTCTAACACAGTACAAAGCACTCAATAATGCATTTGGATAATTTAAAATCAGACTTAGAACATGATCTCAACTGTAGAGAAGTTGATCTCTCTCTACTCTCCTTTTAGGCTAATCACCAGCAGCACTTACAAACGTTTTTATAAATAAAATTCTCAGGATACACTGAAGAGAAATTAGATGCAATAAAATTAATCCACAAATGCAGAAGAGTCAGCCATGTATGCCTCAAATTTGGCTGATCCTTAGCTTTTATCTTTATATTTTGAAAAGAAAAAAAAAAGCAGTTACCATATTTACTTAAAAGTCAGTGCAGAGCCGGACTCAGTGGCTTAGCCTGTAATCCCACACTTTGGGAGGCTGAGGTGAGTGGATTGCCTGAGCCTGAGGGTTCGAGACCCGCCTGGGCAACTTGGCGAGACCTCATCCCTACAATAAATCAAAAAATCAGCCAGGCGTGGTAGTGCATGCCTGCAGTTCCAGCTACTTGGAAGGCTGAGGCGGAAGGATCGCCAGAGCCCAGCAGGTCGAGGCTGCAGAGGCCAGGAGCAGACACTGCACTCCAGTCTAGGTGACAGAGTGAGACTCCAACTCAAAAAAAAAAAAAAGTCAGTGTAGACAAAAACTAAGTTAATACTGTGCTAACAATCCAACATCCTAACAGCCACACTTTTTCTAACTGCAAGGTTTCACTGTTATTCCTTGCCAAGATTATGTGGAGGAAAAATAAAAAAGATCTTAATTCTCTTTCTCAGAAAGTCGACTGGAGAGAGAGACAAAGAAAGTGGTAAAGAAAAAGAGAGTAAGCCAGGCTCGGTGGCTCAGCCTGTAATCCCACGCTTTGGGAGGCTGAGGTGAGTGGATTGCCTGAGCCCGCAGGTTCGAGACCTGCCTGGGCAACTTGGTGAGACCTCATCTCTACAATAAATCAAAAAAATTAGCCAGGCGTGGTAGCGCGCACCTGTAGTTCCAGCTACTTGGAAGGCTGAGGCGGAAGAATCGCCGGAGCCCAGCAGGTCGAGGCTGCGGTGGCCGGGAGCGGCCACTGCACTCCAGTCTGGGCGACAGAGTGAGACTCCAACTCAAAAAAAAAAAAAAAAAAAAGAAAAAGAGAGTGATGGCTAAGGCAGTAGGGCATTGTGGGAAGTCTGAACTATTCTAGTACAGCACACCTCCTGTGTCAATTCAAAGCTGAGGATGCTGCAATCGCGCAACCTACACGGGCTCCTTTTCCACCTTGTTAACCAGACAGTGAGAAAAAAACACAATTTTCTCGTTAAACAATCCAGATCACCCAGATAAATAGTGCTGACAAGGCCCCTACTTGCTCTTTGTTTCAAACTTAGATGTCAAAATCTTCCATGCCAGGGTTCCCCACTGCCTCCCAGACAAAACCCAGACCACTCAGGTTGGCACTCCAGACCCTCCTTGATCTCCCTTGACCTTCTTTCTTTTTTTTCAGAGACTGAGTCTTGCTCTCTCGCTGAGGTTGGCGGCATGATCATAGCTCATCGTAAACTCGAACTCATGGCATCAAGTGATCCTCCCGCCTCAGCCTCCTAAAGGACTGGGATTACGGGCATGAACCACTGCCTGGCTCTGCTTTTTTGAACATATTTCTCTACCTGCCCTAAGTGCATCTAGGCTTATTACATACCAGTGTTCTTGAGAGTTTTCCTAATCGACGCCACTGTCCTGGCTTGTGCAGGTTCCTCTACCCAGAATACCATCCCTCTTTACCCTCTAGTTCAAGTCCTTCGCCTTCTCCTTGTCCCTCTACAAGTCCCATCCTAAATACTGCACCATGACTTCCCAGGATTGCTCTAGGATTTTCTTACCCCACCAGGAGAAATAAGCAACTCTCTCCTGTTCCTCTGAGACCTTGTGGTTCTTTATCTTTTTTTCTCTGATGGCACTTGGCACCCCTACTTTGTGTGCTTGGATTTTTCTCTCCCTTCCTACCCAGTTATGATGCTTAGAAGCAGGCTGTATCTCAGATGGATTGTCCCTAGAGCAGATGTTTAAATATTTGCCAAATGGATGACAGTGCCTACATTTACACTACTTACATTCACAGCGCCTTTAAAAAAAAAATGATAACACACTTGTGAGGTAGAGAGATTTTGGTAAATTCCAGTGACAAAAATTTCTGAAAAAGGGGGGTGCAAATTCCCCCAGGAGGCAGGATTTGGCCATCACTCCAAACAGCCTTAGTCTAGCCAGCTTCTTGTTTACTTGGGTAACTTACTGACTTGATGACTATCTACTTCCCAGGTCAGTAGTTCTCAACCCACATTATGCTAACTGCACAATATAATCATCTGGGGAATTCTAAAAACCCAGGCTGCATTCAGACGCAGAACATCAGAACCTCTGGGAGTAGGTCCAGTCTCCCCAGGAGATTCCAACATGCAACCAGGGTTGGTATAAGCACTGGCCAATATCACAGACTGATTACATTAAGCAGACATTTGACCTATTTGCATGTCACTAATTCTACTCACCAAGGCAGCAACTCCCATTTTCTTTTCTTTTCTTTTTTTTTTGAGTTGGAGTCTCACTCTGTCGCCCAGATGGGAGTGTAGTGACATGCTCCCGGCCACCGCAGCCTCAACCTGCTGGGCTCTGGCGATCCTTCCACCTCAGCCTTCCAAGGAGCTGGAACTACAGGCGTGCGCTACCACGCTCGGCTGATTTTTGATTTATTGTAGAGATGAGGTCTCACCAAGTTGCCCAGGCGGGTCTCGAACCCGCGGGCTCAGACAATCCACTCACCTCAGCCTCCCAAAGTGCGGGATGACAGGCTGAGCCACCACACCCAACTAGCAACTCCCATTTTCAACACTGACCCAGCAAACTGGGACCAGGCCAAGGAAGAGTTCAACTCCAAGGACTTATTCACACATATCAGGTTTCCCTAGAGCAATAATTTATGATCTGGACATCAGCTCCAGGCTAAAGGAAATGTTAGTCTCTATCTCCAACCCTCACATTTGACACTTTTCTATGAAACTTGTTTCCATAAAGTGTGTCACTTACCTTACTAGCTTTCTTAAAACATTTCTACTGGGAAAAAAGAAGTTTAGTTTTCTGATTTTGTAGTTGCATAAATCTCAGAGTTTAAGGTTGGCAATAAAGATTCAGGCACGGTGAGTGATGCCAGCGGTAATTTCCCACATTATTACAATAGCAAAACTGTCACCAGCCTTTCTTCTTGTGAGTCAGCTCAGGAACCCGGTGTGTTCATCTAGAAAAATGCTTAGACCTTGAGGGAAGTGTATTCAAAGAGGTCACCATGGCAAGTTCACATGAGAATGTTTTAAAACCAAATGAGTTTTGGTATGCATTCTATCACCGCTGACTGTAGTCACACATTTTCCCTCTGGGAAAGAAATCCTGTGAATCTTTGCATATGGTTTTGTCAATTTTTTTTTTTTTTTGAGTTGGAGTTTCACTCTGTCACCCAGACTGGAGTGCAGTGGCCGCTCCCGGCCACCGCAGCCTTGACCCGCTGGGCTCCGGCGATCCTTCCGCCTCAGCCTTCCAAGTAGTCAGAATTATAGGCATGCGCTACCACGCCCGGCTGATTTTTTGATTTATTGTAGAGATGAGGTCTCGCTGCCCAGGCGGGTCTCGAACCCGCGGGCTCAGGCAATCCACTCACCTCAGCCTCCCAAAGGCGTGGGATTACAGGCTGAGCCACCGAGGCCGGCTATGGTTTTGTCAATTTTTTAACAGACACATGATACTGTTTGTGCAATCAAGTTCTCCCACCTACTTCAAGCAGGGTGTGTTTAATCATTTCGGAAAAATGATCAAGTCCCTATTATACTTGAATTGGTACTTTATTGTTATGTATGTTTCATTTGTATTGATTTTGGCTTAAATATCTAATGACCATTTCAGCAGCTAAAAAATAATACTTGCATATGACGTGTTTTTAAAAAACTAGCTTACAGATACCATGTGCCAATTTGTATGGTCCTTCTTAGAAGTATCAGAAGAGAACCTGAATTACCTGCTAGATATGAATAGACTTAGGGAAATGTCGGTGCCTAGATAAAAATCACTACCTCAACAACATCGTAAAAGGAACTAGACCATAAACTGGTATTTTCCGTCTTCGGTTCCCTTCATTGTTTCAAAAAAATGACACGTAAAGAGGTTTGGAAGTCCAATGGATCTGTGTTCAAATCCTGACTGTGTTATTTATTTGCCACTATCTGAAGAAACTCACCTGCTATCTTTAAGTCTCCGTTTCCTTAGAAACAAGTTGAAAATAATAAAACCTGTGAAAGGAACACAGGGAATGTTGGAAAAGACCCCAGATAGCTCTAGGAGTAGATGGATGGTTGCTGGTCCTAATTCGTTCTGGAACAGCCAGATGACATGAGCATTTGGGCAGGGAGGCTGAGTGCTTGCTAGAGCCTCCAAGACCAGGGCACTTGCTAATTAACTTCCGCCAGAGCAAGCAAGATCAAGGCACCAGCAAACAAAACTGCAAACAATAAAAAGTCTAAGAGTAATTGTTCCAGGATTTCCAATAAGTTCTACCCTCTCACTAACTCCAAGAATAAAATTAGAGATGCCACACCAATCTCGGGGGGCACGCTCATGGCTTTGGAATGTGTTGGTTTCGGGCTCACAATAGGAGATGTTATTGGCATACATAACAGAGCAGCTTCAATCATCAAAAGCAGACAAGACAAGAAGAGACTCATCCTTAAGGGGTTCAGCATCTTCAGAGAAAAGGCAAGGGGTAACACAGAAGCAAGTTCACTTCCAACAACCTCCTCTCAAAAAATAAATGAAGAAAAACTTCCACAAAAGACAAACGTGCCGCCATCTGGTTGCATAACAGCATCTCACTCATCTGTTCATTGGCTCAAAAAACATAAAACTTGCTAAAATCCTTACTGAAATTTTAGCCTTTAAAGCTAGGCTTACCGTTGTCATGGACTGATTCAATACAGCTTGGGCTGCTGTAACAAATTAGGGCAGGATGGACTGGGTGAAGCAATAAGCATTTATTTCTCACAGTCCCGGAGGCTAAGGTATCTACAATAAAGACACAGGCAGACTGGGCATCTGGCGAGGGCCCACTTCCTGGTTTGCAGACAGCTGACTTTTTCTTGTATCTTCATAAGGCAGAAAAAGAGCTGGTTAGGTCTCAGCCTCTTTATAAAAGGGCACTAATCCCATATGAGGCCCCCACCCTCCCAACCTGATCACCTTCCAAAGGCCCTATGTCCTAATACCAACATACTGGGATGAGGATTTCAACATATGAATCTGGGGGAGACACAAAATCTAGTCTATTGCACACAGATAAAGGAAAACCAAAAGCCTAAAAATCTGGGAATCCTTTTATGTTTTATTTAAAATTAGTGCAAACGCATTTCAAGTTTTATAAACATGCTTCTAGACTTTCTATGTAAATATTCCTTTTGCTGCCTCTTTTACCTGGCATTAGCATTTGACACAGAGAAGGTCAGAAAAGACCCCAGATATCTTGAGGAGGAGATGGAACACCAGAACCTCTGGGGGTAGGGTCCAAGCATCAGGCTGTTAAAGACTCCCCGGGAGATTCCAATATGCGGCTGGGGTTGACAACCACTGGTCCACATCCAGAGTGATTATATTCAGCAGACATTTGACCTATTTGCATGTAACTTAGTTCACAGCCCATTCCCCATGCAACATCTAATCGGGCCGATTCTGTCTTGGTGAAATTCACCTGGAGGGCCCCTTTTTCTCAGAAGCGACCTGCCCTAGTTTCCCTGGACCAAGCAATGATGCTTACTAAAGTGTTAGCTGCCCTTGCAGTCTTCCCACTTCCTGTCCAGACATCCCTTCCTCCATGGAAACCTGGTCCATTAGCACCTCCTCAGGTCGGGCAGTTCCTGAGTCCTTCCATCCCAAATACCTCCCCAACACACACACACACGCACACACACGCACACACACACTAATTCCCTCTCTGTGCTGGACATAGATGACCATTTATGACAGTTTTGCCTTAAAGATGGATCTGGCCGGGCTCGGTGTCTCAGCCTGTTATCCCGCGCCTTTGGGAGACTGAGGCGAGTGGATTGACTGAGCCCGCGGGTTCGAGACCCGCCTGGGCAGCGAGACCTCCTCTCTATAATAAATCAAAAATCAGCCGGGCGTGGTAGCGCATGCCTGTAATTCTGGCTACTCGGAAGGCTGAGGTGGAAGGATCGCCAGAGCCCGGCAGGTCGAGGCTGCGGTGGCCAGGAGCGGCCACTGCACTCCAGTCTGGGCGACAGAGTGAGACTCCAACTCAAAAAAAAAAAAAAAAGATGGGTCTGAGTTTATGATCAACAATATTTTGTCTTGGTCTCCCATGTTCCTTCACAAGGTGGATTCACAAGGTGGAGTATCTCTGGACATAGAGCCATCAGGCACCTAAAACTATGGTCCAGTGCATACCTCTACCCTGGGGCCCTGCCAACATGACAGACCCATAATCAAACAGCCCCATGGTCAAAGAACTAGAGGGGCCAGCAAGAAAGATGACGCATAGTAGAGACAGACCCTCTACTCAATGCCTTCCCCAAACGACAGGACTTCAGGAATTTTGTTGAGTTCTGAAGCCCAGAGAGCCTTGCCCTCGGAGGGGTGGAGGAGGGAGTAAAGTCCCAGCTCCACCTTTGCCCACTGAGTGGTCCTGAGGAAAGCTCCAGAATCTTCCACTCTAAACCTAGAAAGACAGCGTACCTTCATCTGGAAAAAATGATATAAGAGAATCTCTCTCTTGAGCCTTCAGTCCCTGAAGGACTCAGTACCCAGCAGGTCCTTGAGGAAGATTTACTAGAGGCCACACAGGGAGGCCAGAGCTCTCATCTGGAACCCAGAGGTCACTGGGTCCTCTTGGCTATACCCTTCCTGCCTTCACTTTGACGGTTTCCATTTGATTCTGTTTCACAACTAGACTGTAAACTGCTCCAACTTTTTTTCATCTTTCTATTTCCCTTTCCACTCCTCTTTCTCTCATCACCTAGAACAGAGCTGAAAGAGGCAGGACATGCAACAATAATATGTCAAAATAGTCTATTTAGTAATTTATGAGAAAATAAATGAGAAAGTCCTTTGTAAACTGAGTTTTAGTTCCAACAAAGGTAGAATGTATTTTTGTGAAACCTCTTCATGGCCACATTTAGGCAAAGGTGTTGTTGCTTATCTCACACTGAGGTCAGGGATGGACAAGAGATACAGTGTCAGGCTGGGCACGGTGGCTCAAGCCTATAATCCCAGCTCTTTGGGAGGCCGAGGTGAGGGGATTTCCTGAGCCCATGGGCTTGAGATCAGCCTGGGCAATTTGGCGAGACCTCATCTCTACAATAAATCAAAAAATTAGCCGGGCATGGTAGCGTGTGCCTGTAGTTCCAACTACTTGGAAGGCTGAGGCAGAAGGATCACCGGAGCCCAGCAGGTTGATGCTGGGGTGGCCGTGAGTGTGCCACCGCACTCCAGCCTGGTCAACGGAGTGAGACTCCAGCTCAAAAGAAGAAGGAAAAAAAAGAGATACAGTGTCACCCCCATCATGATCTCTTGAGGCAAATACAACTAAGTCCAACAGGTGCTTGGGCATAGGAACGATGCCTCCTTGATATCATCCAGGTGAGCATTTACAGTCTACAAGGTCAGAGCTTCCAGACCTTGGCACCATCTTCCCAGCCCATGAAGAATGTCTGCCTGAAACTCACAATAAAACCCCAACTCTTTTCCCTGGCCTTAAATGCATCAACCACGGACTGGCCTCTGCCTCTGCCTCCAGCTCACCTCAGTCTCACTCCTGCTCCCTTGGCCAGCCGTGTATAGACCTTATCTCTGCTCCTCACACAGGGCATCGAGGCTACTGTTCCCACTACCCCCTGCCTGCTTGGCTCCTTCTCCTGCCTCAGACCTCACCCCTTCACCTCTAGGAGGCCCAATCATGAGGCTAGCATAGTCTTAAGCTCCTTAGTCACTGTCTCTGCAACCCACCTATCGCTTTCATGCTATTTATCACATATGTGCCAACTCCTGAGGTTCCTGTTTCATGTAACCCTTTCGGGTACCCCTCAACCCTGTGGCATCCCATGACTGGACACACAGCAAGGCCTCAAAACACAATCGTTGAATGAGTAAAAGTTATGACCCCAAATGGTGCTCAGACATGATATAAGGAAAATTTAGAAAACACACTGAGTTTACCGCTTTCCCTTTTAAGACTGCCTAAGTTTAATAAAAACCAACTTACTGGCATATGGTGTTCACAAGAATGTGATCTCTCAAACATTACTGATGGGGGTGCTAACTGGTACTACCTGTCGCGGGTAGATGGGAAGTTCTGAAACATATATGAAAATCATGAAGGCACTTAGCCTCTGACCTGGCAATTCTACTTCCAGGAATTTAGTTGCAACTTGCAAACACTTCTGCAAAATGACAAGAGCAGGCTGCAATTCATTGCAACACTGGCTGAGATAGCAAAAGGTTGCCAATGATTAAACATCCACCAAGAGGCTAAAAATGCAGCTCGTTCGGTAAAGATAGGAAGCAAGGTACAGAACAGTGTGGACTGTTGAAAGAAGTGGAAACAAATGCTAGAAACGATGATTAAGAGTTACCTATTGGTAAGGAAGAGAGCCAGGGAAGAGAGGGAGACGTCGCTGAAGAGTCTTTTGAATTGTGTTTTATCTCTTCAAAATCGTGTGTCATTCACTCAAAAAAAATTTTTTAATTCCAAAGGTTTATGGAAGATCTTAGCCAAAAAATAAGTAAACTTAAATTTTATTCTTATCCCCATTTCATAACTGGAACAACCAAACAAAGAGAAGACAGGTAAGTTGCCCAGAAGAAAACAGACTATCCCCTACTCCCAAGTCAGCACTTATCATTCTCTATTCTAGTCTCCTTGTAGACATTCTCTGAGCTTCCTTGGTGTGGATTTGGGGGATCAGTGGATAGGAAATATAAGGAAAATGTCTCCCAGTATTTTAAACATACACCATGTCTAGGTTGACATGATAAATTGGATGGTCCTGCCAGGGAGGAGTTGATCTGAAAATCAAATTCAGGTAACATTTCACATGGGCACACGTAGATTCAGAGAGACTGAGCCCCACCTAACCTCAAAGTTGGGGGAGAGGGTGTCTTGATTGAGTTTCCAGGCTCAACACCGCCAAATGCAGCAGAACTAGACTCTCAGCACCTTTGCATGGAAGAACCAAGCACATCAGCACTCACTTGTCCAGGCCAGTGTGACACATGGGCTGAGAAGCGAAATAGACTTGAGACGGATTGATGGATCTCTCAGCACTAGCTGGCAACTTTGAACTTACTGAACTTCTCAGGGCCTCAGCTCTTCTGGCCCTAGAGCTGGAATAATGATACCAACCTTGCAAGTCTGTGAGAAAGATTAGAGATAATATATGTAAAGAACCCAGAATAGGCCGGGTGTGGTGGCTCATGCCCATAATCCTAACACTTTAGAAGGCTCAGGCAGGAGAATCGTTTGAGCTCAGGAGTTTGAGACCAACCTGGGCAACACAGCCAGATCTCATCTCTACAAAAAAAGTTTAAAAATTAACCGGGTGTGGTAATGCACACCTATAGCTCCAGCTGAAGTAGAAGGATCGCCTGAGTCCAAGGGGTCGAGGCTGCAGGGAGCTGTGACCGTGCCACTGTACTCCAGCCTGGGTGACAGACAGCATGAGACCCCGACTCAAAAAAACAAAACAAAACAAAAAAAACACAGCAGAATAGTGCGTGCTCCCTTTTGAGAAACTCAATAACTGATCATTAAATAACCAAGTAAAGAGCACAGACATCATCAGTTGCCCTAAAGCCACCTGTCCATTGTCTCTAGAATTCAGTCAGACCTACCCTCACCAACCATGGACTCTAGAGTGAGCCTAGATGCATCATAATTCCCTCTCTGCACTAACTACTGCAAATCACTTTGCTGTGCCTCAGTTTCCTAATCTGCAAAATAAAACAATAGCAAATATTTCATACATAAGGTACTTTGAACCAGGCCTCGTCATACAAAGTACTGGGTTAAGTATTAGCTATTATTATTACAAGTTCAAACCATGACTAAATGTCAGTTTGATCCTGATTTTTGCAGCCCAGCACTGAGCTGGGAGTTAGGGTGAACATCTGTGCCCCCTGAAAGTCTTTCATATACATGCCAAGTCCATGAGATTTGTACTTAGAAAGACTGTTCCCCGTCTTCCTGGTTCTTGCCTTGGCTTGCATTCATTTACTTAATATCCATCAAGCATTTTTAAAATTTACTCAATAGAAACTGAAACACGCCCAAACTAACTAAACCAATAATTTGCACCAGTAGAGCTTCATATGGGTCAGTTTTTAAAATCTTCCGTGACTCCTTTTTGGAATATTCCTTTCTCTGCAGAATTTATCGATGCCCCCACTGGGTATCAGACTCCCAAATCAGGCCTGGGAGAGGGAAACACATATGAAACTAGCCACTGTCTTTGAAAAACAAAACACATGAATGACAACAATGAGAAGGGTGGTCCGCTGTCCTGCACACACGTGGAATAAACAAGCAACAAAATAGAAAACATTTTAAATCTAGCACATCCCTGTGAACATGCCAAATGCTGCTGCTGAATCTAAAAGCCAAGATAAATGTGGTCTCACACACACACACATTTAGAATTAGAAGACAAGTTTCCAAGGTTAGAATCAGAAGTTTCCAAGTTGAGAATTAGAAGGCACTGTCAATATTTCAGCATGCAGTTTTCCAGAAATTATATGTTTTAGAAGGTAAGATTATAAATGAACTTTATAACTACAATAACAATAACACCATTCTGCAGTTACATCTTCTTATTCAAAAAGTTTTCCTCTATCTTGCCTCTTTCTAGTCCCCGTACAATCTTGTGAGGTGGATAGGACAGGCCTTCCCTCTAAATGTTATAGCTGAAAAGGAGATAAGATCATAATGACTGAGATGTGCTGCAGGTTATTGAATCAGCAGAAAGTCGGAGTCAGTGCAAAAGCATCCTGGTCCCCAAACACTCAGCAGACTATCTGAGCAACACCAAACGAGGTCAAAGTGCTCAGAAATTAGGTTGGCAGGAGTTAACGTAAGAAGTGACTGCTCTGGCAACGAGTGACTAAAAAAGATGAGAAGCTCAACCCAAAAAGACAGAATAGGAAGCCAGCAGGTTTTGCGAAGGATTTCCTTAAGATAAATTAAGACAGCAAAATATCTTTTCCTAATTATCTAATTAGCATACTTTTTTTTTTAAATGGCAAAACCCAATGCTATTGAGAGGTTGGAAAATGGTATTCATATAGTACTGATGGACACATAAATTAACAACACCTTCCTAGGATTAATTTAGCAGCAGATATCTAGTGTTTTTAAAATGTTCACGCGCTTTGACCTCACAATTACACCTCTAGGGATTTATCTCCAAGTAAAGACGCATGAAGAGATACAAAGGTTTGGCTGCAAGGATGTCAATTTTAGATTTATTAATAATAGAAAATATCTGCCACCAGGATTTAATAAATTATGTATGCAATGAAATTAAAAAGCTTTTGTAAGAGGAAATTCATTGACACGGCAAGATGCTTACAATATATTTCTGAAGCAAGTCATCAAACAGCATGCAGGGCATGTTTCTTCAAAATGTAAAGGTTTTCACAGATAAACATACCCAACAAGATGTTAAGATTGTTTACCTCACAGTGATGAGCTTTTATTTCCCATCTTTCAAAATGATCTATATGTATTCTTTTTAAATGTTATTTTTGACAGTAAGCGTGTGCTGTTTCTGTGTCAAAGAACATACTTTGGAAGAAGTTCTTCACCCCCATTCCTTGATCATGCCTGTCAAACTTCCCTCCCAAGTAAACTAGCAGGCTTGTGCCCAAAGGGGCAAAGACTAACAACCTCATGTTGTGTTGAGAAAGACTGCAAGAATCTTTTTAAACTCATCACCACTCTACTAGGAAGATCAAATTCATCTCAAAAAAGCATTCCTGGCTTTTTCTGAGTAACGCTAACTTCTTCCTTTTCCTAACAAAGCAACACATTTAAAATGAACAAACAAGCCGGGCTCGGTGGCTCAGCCTGTAATCCCATGCCTTTGGGAGGCTGAGGTGAGTGGATTGCCTGAGCCCATGGGTTCGAGACCCGCCTGGGCAACTTGACAAGACCTCATCTCTACAATAAATCAAATATTAGCCGGGCGTGGTAGCGCGCGCCTGTAGTTCTAGTTACTTGGAAGGCTGAGGCGGAAGGATCGCGGAGCCCAGCAGGTCGAGGCTGCGGTGGCCGGAGGGGCCACTGCACTCCAGTCTGGGTGACAGAGTGGGACTCCAACTCAAAAAAAAACAGAAAAAGAAAAAGAGAGTGATACATTTCCCATCAATTCCATAGGCTATCTTCTGTAAAATAAAACATAGGCGATCACAGGTGGTCTCTTAATCCAGCTCACACGCACATCTTAAAGTTAAGTGTGCCTACAGAACCAGCCTCATAACTCCCAGGAATCCTTTAAAATCTTGTTTCAACAAATAGCATAACATTATTTTTAATCAGATCCCATTTGTTTTTCCTAAATATCTTATCATGTAAATAAACCCCATAAAAAGGAGGAAAAAGTACAGAAACAAAAAACCTGAAGTGCACTTCTCATCTTACCGTGTCTGTTTTTCATCCCTGGGGCATCCGGGACCAGCTGGCCTCCTAGGAGGTAATGACCCTCAGGATCATCTGGCGGGGTTTCCTCTCCCGAATGCAGCCTGCTGAGTTGACACTGGTTACTAAAAACAAAAGTGAGTGCTCCAGTCAGTCCCGGAGAGAGTGGCTGATTCAGGTCTGTGACGCAGGAGTGTGACAGCTCACATCTCAGACACCCAGTTGGTGTGAAGCCTCAAGGAAGGAGAAAGTGGGGTCTTGGGGACGCCTGTGTGCCAGCTTCTTGGGGCTTTAATCCCTCTGCAGTGACACATCTGAGGAACAACGAACAGGAAACTCAGAGCCGGGCAGACAGCCAGATCATTCAGCAAACGTGCCAAACCCTTACGAAACCCCAGTGGCCCTCACTCGCGTGTGAACCTCTAACATTCCGAGGCCGACGCTCCCTCCTCACAGGACTCCGGGTTGAACCTGGGCCAGGCCTGCAACTGTGTCCAGTCTGTTAGAGTGATCCCACCATCAGAGTCTTGACGGGCAGGGCCGAGTCTGGGGTCTTGGGTCCTGAACCTCTGCCCATCTCCAGTCCTCAGAGCAGTCTCCACAGAGGCCAGCCCAGGCAATGTTGGAGGGTTCTTCACTGCTTTCTGCTCCTGTCCCAGACCCTGGAGGGTGCCCACCACCCCTGGCATGTGCCCTGAGAACACTGGAAGCCTCTCTTCTTAACATCCTGGAGATGGGGTGGCCACATATCACTCCTCAGCTCAGGGGGTGATGCTCTGGGAATGGCACACAGAGCAGGGAGGGCTCGGAGGGGTGGGAGCCATTGCCGGAGCCACTGGTTTCCATGCGTGCAGCCTGATCCACCCACGAGAGATGGCACTCTCAGGTCACCTCTTTCATTTCTCCGACAGCCCCTCCTGTGCCCTTGTGCCCTGCATTCAGATGAATGTTCTCAATGTGATACAGAATCCAGCCTCACAGGCTGCTGCTTCAAAATCTTCAGCCTGGGGAGAAAGATGGCCAAAGCTCCCACGCTGGCACTCAAGGACCTTGGTCAGTTGGTCAACACACCTTTCTGCCATTGTCTCCACTACTCTTTCCAAAAACTCTTGTGCTAATCGGCACAGGCCACCTACTGACTTTAGTAGACACTGTTCAAACCTCTGTTCTAAAGCTCTGCAGCCCTTAGTCTGCAACTGTCTCTCCTTACCCTATAGAATGTGACCCTGCCCAGCATGACACCTTGCCTCCTCTCTGTCCCCTCCCCTAGTGATCCTGGGGCAATTCTCCCTGCTCTGCACTCAGGACTTCTCTCTGTGATGATAACAGAGACAGAGAGAATGGGCACTTGTATGTGCCAGGCATTCGTCTAGGAAATTTTAATCCTTTAGATCCATTGTACAGAAGAGGAAACCGATTAAGCTTAAGTAAGTACCTTCCCCAAACCCCCTTAGCCAGTCAGGGCTGGAGATCAGGTAGATCCCAGCCTGGCATTACTCCTCATCTTACCTGGGATCAGTGTAGTTTATTTGGGAACAGGGCTTATCTACTCAGGAACAATGCAAGTTCCTAGCACCATTGTCTCACACGTCTTGGCATCTTTTCCAGAGGGCGTCCCAGAATGCCTTTCCATTCTAGGTCATTACCAAGCAACTGTGATTAATTGGTAGATTAATGAGCTGTAATTGAGAAACCAAATGTTTCAATTTGGCCATAGAGAGGTATTCCAATTTCAGATAGGCATTTCAATAACATTAGGCTTGTGCAGATTGGTCTTGAGGCTCAAAGCAATGTTCCTGCCATGGCTTTGCTGACATTTTGAACCTATCTATAATGAGGATGTTCAGATCTAAAGCAGCTGATGAACCAACAGCTATTGAAGACCTCTCTCACTGAAACCTCTGAGAAAACTTGCAAAGGCTGGGTGGAACTTTCTGCCTTCCTCTACTGCAGAGCAGCTGTGAGGCTTAGGTGAGACTGACTCCACTCCCAACTCTGGGGACGGCCTTGCTGGCCTGAGCCAACCAGGGCAATCCCGCCCTTCTTTCCAAAGAGACAAAGGGATGGGCACACCTGGGGCAAAGCCCAGCAGCCCATGATATCCTCCCAGCCATGGTAATGGACTCAGAGCTGGTCCAACCAGAGCAAGGCTTGGGACTTTTGCTTGTCCGTGGTGGGAAGCCAGCTCAAGAGAGTTTAGGACACAGGGAGAAAAAAGCTTGAGGATGAAGCCCACCCACAAGGTAAGAGCTTCCAGGGAACTATGAAGAAAGTGCTGGAAACTCATCCAGCCCATATTATCTCTGTACCATTCCTGTCTGCTTCTTATAAGCCAAGTCAGTAGGGTCGGGTTTTCGTTTCTTTTTTTTTCTTTTTTTTTTTTTGAGTTGGAGTCTCCCTCTGTCACCCAGACTGGAGTGCAGTGGCCGCTCCCGGCCACCGCACCCTCGACATGCTGGGCTCCAGCCATCCTTCCGCCTCGGCCTTCTGAGTAGCTGGAACTACAGGCGCGTGCTACCACGCCGGGCTCATTTTGATTTATTGTAGAGATGAGGTCGCACCAAGTTGCCCAGGCGGGTCTCGAACCCGCAGCTCAGGCCATCCACTCACCTCAGCCTCCCAAAGGCGCGAAATGACAGACTGCCACGGAGCCCGGCTAGGGTCGAGTTTCCAATGATCTGCAACCAAGTGTCCCGAAACCCATCACAGAGAGCAATGCCAGCTGGGAAATCAAAGGGAGGGACATGTGTGAAGGAGCCTGACCTCCTCTTCCTCTGCACAAGAAGCTTGCCATATTCCTGCCCCTGGCTCCTCCCTGTTCCTGCCTGTTTCTCCTTCGCCTCCCTCGCCACCCCTTCCTCCTGCTCCTCCTGTCTTCTTCACCCCTCTTTCTCCTCCCCTCGCCCCTCGTCTTGCCTCTCGCTTCTTCTCCCCCCTCTTCCCCTGTCCTGTTCCTCTTCCTTCTCTTTTACACGCTCTGGATTGTTCCTCCCATAAAGAAAGAGAAAACGGACTGAGAGGGCCTGTGTGGACATGGATGAATGGGCTGGCGAGGAGAGGGAGACGTGGTGGTTTGCAACTTTCAGGCAGATGAAATACGGAGGTGGGACCCTCTCAGAAACGCGTGTGTCCTCCAGGCTGCTGGCCAGGAGCCTCTGATGCAGAAGGTGAATGGGCTCCCTTCGAGAGATGCTCTAGACCAGGGGTCCTCAAACTACGGCCCGCGGGCCACATGCGGCCGCCGAGGACATTTATCCGGCCCACCGGGTGTCTTTGCCGCCGCTGCCTGTCCTGCCGAGCAGCCGACCGGTCCGGGCCCGCAGTGAGCATGTATGGAATGTGTGTCGCACTCTCCCACTCCCCTCCTTCTCTCTGTCTCTCGACTCCTCCCCTCAGTCTTGCGACTAGCAGTGACAAATATGGAACCAGACATTGACCATCTCATTAGCCAAAAGCAGGCCCACGGTTCCCATTGAAATACTGGTAAGTTTGTTGATTGAACTTTACTGGTTCTTCATTTTAAACATTGTATTTGTTCCCGTTTTGTTTTTTCACTTCAAAATAAGATATGTGCAGTGTGCATAGGAATTTGTTCATAGTTTTTTTTTTTTAACTATAGTCCACCCCTCCAACGGTCTGAGGGACAGTGAACTGGCCCCCTGTATTAAAAGTTTGAGGACCCCTGCTCTAGAAAAAAGAAAGAGATCAGGAAGACCTGGACTCCAAGAAGCTCATTCTCTAGGAGACCGGCAGGCTGTAGACGAGACACTAGCAGGTTTTAGCCACCACAGTACTTGACTCCCGAATAGCAGTCTGTTACCCTAATGTTTCTTTAGTGTGGCTCACCCTCCACGTGCTATGGGCCATTAAGAAAAAGGCAGTAAACCTCTGTTTTACCAGGTCCAGCAATTCTGTAATTAAAGAGATATTGACCGAGGCCCCAGAAAACCTAGGTTAAAAGAGCTTCAGTTTCATCTATATGTCTTGTGAAAATCACTTCCCCTCCCTAGACCTCGGTTTCTCTATCTGAAAACAAATTATTATTACCCCAATTATTGTTTTTCCTGAATAGTGGGGAGGAGAGATTTTATTTCAAGGGCAGGAGTTTTCTGGTCCTCTTTTCTACTGCTGACAATCTCTTCTCCCTTCTCACTTCTAACAAGGAGAAAAAATATCAGGAATCTGCACTGTTTAGTTAACATGTGTGAACACACACACACACACACACACACACACACACACACACACACACACTCCTGTCTGGGTTTCATCAGCTTCACAGTTCTCCCACAGAGTTCAGGGAAAACAGTCGTAGCTGGCAACAAAAATTCGATACCAGAAGTTAATGGAAAATCTCCCAAAGTTCAGGGTCATTTATGTATGCAAGAGCATAGAGTTCACTGAGCCAAGTCCAGGGCTTTCAATATTAAAGCAATTAGAAGACACTATTATAACACAATTTTATTTGTAACATGGTCTTTGCAGGACTTTCTGATATCTATATTTGTATGTCAAAGTTCAGAAATAACTTGTGTATTTCCCCGGAATATTCTTACAGAAAAGTTCACACATTCAGAATTGCATTTAAGAATATCTTTAGCAGAGCTATAACTCATGGGTTTCCTACACTTCAGAAATGATCAAAAGAAGAATATGAAGTAGCAAGTGCAGGATATGTGTGCATTTGTGTGCACAAGCATGTATGCATGTGTGTACAAGTGTGTGCACTCCTGGAATCGAATCTTGGCTCACCCTCCACATGCTATGGGTCATTAAGAAAAGTCAATAAACCTCTGTTTTACTAGGTCCAGCAACTCTGTAATTAAAGAGATAATGACCTGGGACCCAGAAGACCTGAGTTAAAGCGCTCCAACCTCATCTATATGTCTTTGAGAAAATCACTTTCCCTCTCTAAACCTCAGTTTCTATATTTGAAAATAAAACAGTATAGTCTCAATCCTTGCTACCCAAAGCGTGGCCCATGAGCCAAGCACATCCTCAGGGAACACGTTAGAAATGCAGAATCTCAGTCCCCACCCCAGAAATAATGCACTGTACTAAGAACCCCAGGTGACTTGTGTCACATTAATGTTTGGGGAGCGCTTGTCTGAATGATCTCTGACATGCCTTCCAGTGACACATTCTGTTAGCTTAACTTTTGACCCTGTACAATGGAAAACTTAACTTTTGACCCTGTACACCCTGCCTAACGAACACCTCGCAACCTTTATGGTCAGACCCCGGGAGAAATTGGCTTGATTGTTTGCCTGCGATCTTCCTCCTGTTTTAGGCCATGGCACATAAACAATTCAGATCATCCCCATAACTCTCCCAGGCTAGCAAACCGCACTGAGTCTTCCAGCTTCCTACAAAACCTCCAGGGACACTTCATACTTCCAGACAGACAGCATCCACATCCATTGCTGGGTTTGAGGGATTTTGCAAGAACAGATTAGGCAACAGGAAAGATTCTAGATGAATTATTGTAGGATGGTCTTTTAGCACTTCATGAAGTCATGATTGCTAAGAGAAGCCTGAATTGGCTATTTCTAAACCAGGTCTGGTGCAGCTCATTCAATTTTGTGTTTGATAGAGTTGTTAGATGGGAAATTGGGAGGAACGCTGTGGGTTTTAGAGAATCGGGACTTCACGAAAGCATTTTCAAACATCTGCCTTGGGAGCAAAATGAAGAATGTGGTTAGTAGCACTGAATACATTCACAAACGCCACACTCTAGGACAAATGGGTTTATCTGAAGAGTGAGCTCTCCTGGAAAGCCTCAGGCTCAGCACTTGGCCCCATTCTTGCTTTCTCCAGGAAAGAGGCGACAGGGCTGGGTGTGGCCGGCCATGGCCACTCTTTAGTTGTGGAGGGTCCAGAGCAGAGAGGTGCAGGAAAGGAGGGAGGGTAGAGAGGCAGGAGTATATTTTCCAAAAGAAAATTTGGAGTTAAAAAGTAGACCTGGAAAGCCGGGCTCGGTGGCTCGGCCTGTAATCCCGCGCCTTTGGGAGGCTGAGGTGAGTGAATTGCCTGAGCCCGCGGGTTCCAGACCCGCCTGGGCAGCGAGACCTCATCTCTACAATAAATCAAAAAATCAGCCGGGCGTGGTAGCGCATGCCTGTAATTCCAGCTACTTGGAAGGCTGAGGCGGAAGGATCGTCGGAGCCCAGCAGGTCGAGGCTGCGGTGGCCGGGAGCGGCCCCTGTGCTCCAGTCTGGGCGACGGAGTGAGACTCCAACTCAAAAAAAAAAAAAAAAAAAAAAAAAGTAGACCTGGCATCTGAAGCCAGAATATGATGAAATGAGCACTGGCAAAAGGAACCAGAGGTGGTTCCTGGTCATCTCCCCGGAGACCAAGCCAGTGGGGAGAGGGAACTGGAAGGTGCAGGACAGGTTGGGATAGCAGAGGGGCAGAACTGGTGTATCTACCGCATCCTAGAAGTCCTGAGGACCCAATGGACTGCGAATTTGCTGAGTGAACAAGTCAGGATCCCAAAACATCCTATTACGATGAAACCACAGGCCAAATCCAGCCCCATGAAACTGAACACAGACACATCTAAAATTCCATTCTTCTTTCCCAAACCTAATTTTGTAAGTACCAGCCAGGGGATACAAAAAGAAAACCAAAGTACTGGTGAAAACAAAACCAAACACCAGGTCTTAATTGACTAAGACATTCCCTGTGTATTGAGTGTGATAGCAGACTGTGTGTTTAGCTGTCAGGGTAGAAGTGTAACTTCTAATATGAAAGAGAGTGGTCACTCTTGAGACTGTCCCCAGAGCAGTGTTTTCCAAACACTGCCCCACCATGGCAGGCAGAGAAAACAATTACATGGGCTGCTCATGGCCAGAGAAGGCCAGCTAGCAGTCCTTAGGCTGGGCAGACTGATATCTGTACACCTAGATGCCATCAGGCCATGCTGGGGGCCACGGTTCCCTACCCTAGAGATGGAATGAGGGCAGCACAGTAGAAAGTTCAGAAGATCAATGTAAGAAAGAGCTTTGTAGCAATAGAGCACCCAGCAATGAAATGGACCAACCCAAAGATGGTACATCGGTGTGTTGGCCCCATCCCTAATGTACCCAAATAAATGCCACTTGGATGGGTGTGAGCATCTCATGAGAACTGCTTCTCCCATCCCTTCTGGGCCCTCTGATTTGGGGTTCAGTTTGGGGGTTCTTTTGTGGTTTTTTTTGCCCTCGTGACAAATCAATGTGTTAGGCAGGGAATTTTCTGGAAACTGAGGCTAGTATAGTCATAACCAAGCTCAGAAATTTTGATCTACAAACTTGATTTAGCTCAGTTCATTTAACTTTTTCTCTGTCTTGGTACCTAGCTGTACTGTTCTGTGAGCCTTGGGTGCGGTGCCATTTTCTGTTTTTTCAGTGAACAAGGAAGTTTTTGTGTTTAAGAAGGCAAGATGATATATTACTTGTATTCATTATATGTCAAGTTCTAAGTGTGAGTCACAGACCACTAAATGTGTCTGATTACTGTGCAGTTAAACATTAGGTGAAACCATATTGTCTTCAACCGTTCTTTCACACAAGTCAACTAGCATCACAAAATCTGCAGGAAGATTTCAAAGGCCCTGATTCGTGCCGATTTTTGAAATGCTTTGGTCACATTTTTTTTAAAAACCCAATACAGGAGATAAGAAAAATCAAGATTTAAAAGTTATTCATGACCTTGTCACTTAATCCTCATCAATGTTTTTGCAATATTTTTCTTATCTCCTGTATTTGCAATGTATTTGCAATGTTTGTGCAATATTGCACTTTGCAATATTTCCATCTACTCTTTATTTCCTATGCACATATCTTTGTCATCTCTTTCAACTTCACATGACACAAGTGGATTTTATGCTACATGAATTTCATAAACATCGTTTTTCAGTGTTGTGTACTGTGCTGTTAAGTAGAGATTTGATGAAACACAATTTATGCCAGAATTTTTGACTGTCAGATATGATCCAGCTTCTCAGCAGTAAAACCCAAGCAGGAGACAGACTCTTGACTGTCACTTACGAGTCACCTGGATACCACTGCAGCTACATGTGTGACTCCTATTCTGACACACTTCCTCTTCTTCATGGTCTTAACTCTCTTTATGACTTATGTTTTACATTTTGAAAGTTAAGTCGTGCTCAGTGGCTCAGCCTGTAATCCCGTGCCTTGGGAGGCTGAGGTGAGTGGATTGCCTGAGCCCGCGGGTTCGAGACCCGCCTGGGCAGGCGAGACCTCATCTCTACAATAAATCAAAAAATCAGCCGGGCGTGGTAGCGCACGCCTGTAGTTCCAGCTACTGGGAAGGCTGAGTCGGAAGGATCGCCGGAGTCCAGCAGGTCGAGGTTGTGGTGGCCAGGAGCGGCCACTACATTCCAGTCTGGGTGACAGAGTGGGACTCCAACTCAAAAAAAAGAAAAAAGAAAGTTAAAAGACTTTTGTCCACACACTATGTTTTAAAAGTGTGGAAAGACCTTCACCGTCTCCATAGTGGTAATTTGGGAAGAAAGGAATTGTTGCTAACACATGGATGTCTTCTTCTATATTCTTTTGGATGTTATAGATATTTCCCAAAAGTGTGCATTACTTCTCATAAAAAACTTTAAAAACCTATAGAATATGAAATAAATGCTCAGGCACTACAAATTCAACCCTACTGTGCTCTGGATCCCTTCTATAGCTAGTACTCAAAAGGGCTACAAATATCATTGCAGCTGATACAAAGAAACCAACAGATCTTATATTAGCTTGAATGGCTTAATGTTAAGAACCATTTATAATTGGATGCGCTGGGAGGTATGTGTGCATGTGGCCAGAAAACAGCATGCTCTGTATCGATTATACCTACGTCATCGTAAATGGAGAGTCCATGAGCAAAAAACACATTCATTTTCTGGCTTACTGCACACATAATTTCAGTTATAGTAATCACAAAAATTAAAAGCTCTTTAACCGTACCTAGTGGTTAACAAAAGCCACGCAAGACTGCATATTTATTCAGTTACTCAATTTCAAACCCTGTTGTTCTCTTATAATGAACAGTTCTCCTTAAAAAAGTCAGTTCAATGTCATTACTTCAACTCCTGTTCCTTCTGTGTAGAGGAATCCTAAGAAGATATGTTGCCTTAACAATTCTGACTTTAAAATGATGCTTTTGGATTTTCCTCAAACTGGCTCTCTAAAAAATGTCTGAGTCTTTTTGCTTAAAGGGGTGATTCTTTAACAAGATGCTCTCATGATATGCTACCTTCTCCATTACCAAGAGACAAGGCCCTTACCTGGAAGGAGAAATTGGATGCTCACTACAGCCCATTGACTATGGTCAGGAGACCCTGACGAGTCTCTCCTGGTGCCTCACCACCCTCTTCCGTAAAGCAAGGCACTGAGTAGGGTAATCCATTAGAGTTTCCAAGCTGAGAATCAGCCACAAAAGTCAGCTACTATGATTCATTTACTTCTTAGAACTTGAGTTCATTGATTTTGAGGTCAAACAGCTCAGCTTTACCTCTTACTAGTTGTGTGTCCCTGAGCAAGTTTCTTAGTCTCTCTGTGCCTTAGGTTTTTCATCTTTACAAGGGCAACAAATATTTGTATTTATATCACTGTGTTATGGAGAATTTTAGGTGCAATAACATGGAAAGCACTAAGAACAGAGCCTGATATGTATGATTCACATCCTTTGTAGCTTTCTTTGTTATTCTTAAAAAGTAATCCACTACATAAACACAATTAAAACAAAATGATCCCGTGGGAGCATTTGACTGGATGTATAGTTTCCTTCTACATTGACTTTCCTTTCCCCTCTCTGAGTGCCTCTCCTTCTGTCTTCTGAATCAATTGGGATGATGCATAAACCTGTAGTTTTTCACTTGCCCGTGGAATGCAAATACCGCATGATAGTTGACTGATCACCGTTCATCACATTTGCCAGTTCTCGGATTGACTGATGTGGATCATCGTGGATTAAAAAGCATTTAAAGTCTTCATCAAAGTCAAAATGATCTTCCTGAATGTGGAGAAACACCCAGATCAAAGTGAGTCTCTTTGAAACGACAAAACCATTTTCTTGCCCTGATTTCCCTGATGGCACTCTCCCACACATGGGCACTAATGTTTCGAGCCAACTTCACTGCCTTCTCTGTTAAACTCAAACAGAAGAATATGCCAGAAGAATATTTTCCCACTTGACATTCCATCTTCTTTAACCCACAGATAGCACTGACTTTCATCAAAACAAAATGCAAGGCATATTCACAAACACAACATTTTCACTCTAAATAACAAATGACACAAAAAACAAACTCCTGACACCACAGAGGTGCCGGGCCAAAAACAAACGCTATGGATTTATGCTTAATCTAATACTTTCCCCTCCTAACATTTAGCTGCCAAGACTCCCCAAGAATCGCGACTGCCCAAATCCTGAGCTTCTCGCCTTCACCCACCTACCTCATGGCTTCGACCAGCATCCTCTGAAAGGATGAGGACTTAGACTGTATTTCCAGCCCAGGATCTGGCGAGTTCGGGACAAATAGCCACCTGCTGGGTGCTCCTTATTCAACACTCACCTACTGCAAGTTTGTGGGTCCTGGGCTGGGCCTGAGAACGCACCCTGAAACGCTGGAGCAGCTGGGAATGGAAGAGTCGCCACAGGATCATCTTGCCTTGCGGAGATCCTGTCTCCCACAAACTGACTCTGGACCCAGACTTTCTTTGTAACTCTCATCACCAGGAGCCATTAACCCCCCTTTCACTCTCCCATTCTTTTCCCCTCACCCCATCCATACAGTTATTATAACTCTTTTAGTTTTCTTTCATTTCTGTCTTTACATTTGATTCTTTAAGTGCCAATGAATAATTCCCCAGTAAGCTTGATTTTATCTCACAATCTTTCTTCTAGACTAGTGAGAAGGAAAAAAAAACCACCTTGTTCAGTCACCATTAATATTTTATGTATTAAAAGATTGAAACAATGTAATAATATATAAACAAATATTGGTGTATTTAATAGTTTCTATGAAAAGCCAGTGACCTGGGATTTCTACCAGATGGAATCAGGAACCCTTTGACTAGCAGACTAACATTTAAAGCCATGGGATGAAAACTAGGTTAAAGACATCTCAAATATAAAGGTAGAATTTAGAAAGAATGAAATCCTTCAAGAAAGTATGAACTAGGAAAAAATCCCAGAGGCAGAGAAAATTGGTCACCTCAGCCTTGTCTCTAGGTGCTGGTTGATAAAGATGTGTAGCTCCTGACACACCCTGGCATGAGTTTGGATTTATAGGTGTTTGTATGGTCTGAATAACCACAAGCCTAAGGCCTGGCAGAGGAGAATGTAAATATTCCCGGGGATAAATGTACTCGCAAGCTGGACCTCAAAATTTTTCAGTAATAGGTTTAAAACAAATATGACTTCACAGTCAAAAACCAAAAAACACACAAATGTGAGTTTTCCAACATCCATAGAAAAAAGACTAAGAGAACCAGGCTGTTAAAAAAAAACACCTTCAAATATTGAATGATCAATATATAGAATATAAAGCAAATAACCATGTGTGTGTATTTGTGTGTGTGTGTATGCATATATAACTATATTTAAAAATTTTAAGAGAAAGTAAAGCATAGTAAGAAGCAAAGAATACCAAAAATTACTCAGGTAGATTTTTTTTTAATGTGTACTGTTTATTAAAATTGACCATGTGTCAAGCTATAAGACAAATTTAAAACAAATTTCAAAATATTGTTATCAGATATAGACTCTATTGTTTTACTACAATGCAATGAAGTAAGAGTTAAATCAATAACAAAGAAACACACATATTTCCAAATGTAAACATAAATTTCTACCCAAATCTTGGGTAGTAATTGAAAATAGTCTACACTTTAAATTAAATGATAATTTTTGAAGGTACATATTAAAATTAATAGGACATAGAGACGGCATTTTTTTTTTCTTTATTTCAATAGCTTTAGGGGGTACAAATAGTTTTGGTCTGGTCTTTAAGTGTACCCACCACCCCAACCTGTGCACATTTTACTCAACAGGTGATTTTTTTCATACTTTCACCCCTTACCCTTCTTTCTTCTGAGTCTCCAGTGTCCTTTATACCATTTAAACAGGGCATTTTTAACCTTAAGTGCATTTATTAGAAAAGAGGCTAAAAATTTATGAGTTCAGCATTCTACTTAAGAAGTCAGTTAAATTATATAGAAAAAAGAGGAAAATAATAAAATAATAAATATATAAACAGAAAGTAATAACATAGAAAACTGAATTAAAGGACAGCAGATCAACAATGCCCTAAACAAATGACTAGCAAAACTGACAAACTTCTAGAAATATTGATGAAAGAAAAAACTTTGTAAAATATTAGGAATGAAGAGGGACACATGACTGTAGATGTGGCAAAATTTAAAGATAAGAGAATATGAAGAGCCACTTTACGCCGATAAATTTGAAAATTTGATTTAAAAAAAACTCTAAGAAAAACATAACTTACCAAAATTGACCAAAGAAAAGGCTAAAAAAATCTGAAAAGCCTTAAATAATATTAAATAAATAATCCATAGTCCAAATTATTTTTACAAAGAAAATATTTTACCTAAATGATATTCTTAGTAAGTTCTGCCAAATATTCTAACAACAAATAATCCCAATCTTTCACAAAATTTTCAGAAGATAAAAATTTGAAAGGAAACATTTTCTAATGTATTGCATAAAAGTGCAGTGAAATTAACACCAAGTTAGAAAAACCCAGCATAAAAAATGAAATTATATTTCAACCTAGATGTACAAAGCCTAAAATTAATAATCAGTGTATAGTCAGTGGTGATTTTAAAAAGATAGGAACCCATGACTGTGTCAGGATTATCTCAGGAATGTAAGGATGGCTTAATCTCCAGAGAACTAGTAATATTAATCATTATTGTTAAGGGGAAAGTACTGAAATTAATAAACGTGAAAATAGTGTTTTTTATAATACCTAGTATTTATTCTTGATACTCTGATGGCAAACTAGGAACAGAAGGAACAGAAGAGGTCATTCTTAATGTGATAAAGGATGCCTACAGAAAACTTACAAGTAAATGTTATACCCTATAGGACGTTGGTTTTCTTTAAGTCAGGAACAGTACAAGAATTCTTCTCAATTATTTTGTTCAGTGTTTTACTGGAAGTGCTAGACAATGCAGTAAGATAAACAAATAAAGACAAAAAGCACTGTGATAAAATTTTTTAAAAGCTGTCATTATTTGAAGATAATGTGTCTTGTCTACATGGCAACCCCAAAAAATCTCCTGACTAAATATTAGAATTAATAAGAAAGTTGGCCAGACTGGAGGATCCCAGCACTTTGGAAGGCCAAAGTGGGAGGATCACTTGAGCCCAGGAGTTCAAGTTTGCGGTGAGCTGATCACATCACCATCATTGCACTCTTCAGCCTAGTTAACAGAGCAAAAATTAGTTACGTTTCTATTCATGTAAAATTGTTATGGGTGAAAAAAAATGATGAGAACCAATGTGAAAATCTAGCCAAATAATAACAACACCTTTGTAAGACAAAAATAAAGCTTTAATGGAAAAATCTTAAAGAACACCTTAAAAATTGATAGGAACACATTAATTACAAAGATTCTAATCCTCCTCAAATTGATGGGGATAATTTAATAAATAAAGTTGATGAATAGACTTAGTAATTTAATCCTATAGTCGTTTTTAAAATAAAGGAAATGTATAGGCTGATTTTAAGTACATGAAAGAGATAGAGCCAAAATGGCTTTTAAAAACCATGTGAAAAAGAAATTAGAGGACTGGTACAAGCAGATATCACAGCAGATATCACAGCTTATTGTAAAGTTTTATAAGGTATTATTGCAACAGCATACAGATAGACCAGGAACAGAACAGAGAGACCAGAAAGAGACCTACACTTAGATGATATGGCAGAGACAGTTAATGCTTATTAAATATATATACGTTCTCCAAATTTGATAGCCTCCCACTCTTTGTCCCCATATGTGAAGCCAAAAAGAAAGAATTCCAAGCTTGTAGGATTGCAGGAAGGAAGCAACCTGGGTCCCTGGGAAAGTCTCCATTTCAAGAAAGCCACCCCAAAGGGCAACTGACCAGTCTCAGACTTAGCAAGTGTAAGAAATAAACTTTTGTTATGCTATGTCACTGAACTATCAGACTTTGATACTGCACTGCAATGTTTCCTATCCTGGCGAATATGTGTGGACAGTTTAGTCCCTAACCGAGGTGGCAATGTAGGCTGCTCGATAAAAATTCCTGGGATGACAGGTGAAACATCTGCTGAGGAAACAGAATTGGTTCCTTATCTCACACCATGCAGTGAAAAATATATATATAAATATAAAATATATATATAAAGGTAAAAATCCCCACCTTTAAGAATAGCATATAAAAGAACACATTTATCTAAAATAAGAACATATCAGGATAATAAACAAAGTTTTTTAAGACTCAGAGGTTTTAAAAATATATGAAAATTAGCCGGGCTCGGTGGCTCAGCCTGTAATCCCGCGCCTTTGGGAGGCTGAGGTGAGTGGATTGCCTGAGCCCGCGGGTTCGAGACCCACCTGGGCAGCGAGACCTCATCTCTACAATAAATCAAAAAATCAGCCGGGTGTGGTAGCGCATGCCTGTAATTCCGGCTACTCGGAAGGCTGAGGCGGAAGGATCGCCCGAGCCCAGCAGGCGAGGCTGCGGTGGCCGGGAGCGGCCACTGCACTCCAGTCTGGGTGACAGAGTGAGACTCCAACTCCAAAAAAAATTTAAAAATTAAAAAAAATTAAAAATAAAAATATATGAAAATTAGTACGTTTGCCTACATTATAATTAAAAACTTCTATTCATCAAAAGACATCATAAAAAAGTGAAAGACAAGACAGAAGCGGAAGACATTTGTGATTTCAATAACTTACAGAAAATTAGTATCAAAAGCATGTAAAGAGCTCCTAGAACCAGTACAGAAGAAAAAGGCAAATAAATATTAAAATGGGTTTGCTATTATGAAAATGGACAAAAAAGATTTAAAACAGGCATTTTACATAAGAGAAAACTTGAAAGACCATTAAGTCAAATGAAAAGATACCTAACATTAAAACCTATGGAAATTGGAAGCACAAATGAGATACTATTTTACATTTGCTAAATAAGCAAAAAAAGTTAAAGCCTAACAAACCAAATGTTAGCAAGAAATAGAAATTCTGTTTGATGTGATATAAATCATTACAATCACTTTAGAAAACTATTTGATCACGTACCTACCTGAAGACTCAGTTTATACTTTGCCTAAAGACTATCTTGCATGCACACCCTATGAGGCCAGTACGAGAAGACTCACAGAAACATTTTCATAATAGCAAAAACCCAATAAAAGCCCCAAAACCTACCAATGGATAATGGGTACACTAATTATAATATATTCACACCTCTCAATATGACACAGCAGTGAAAATTAAGTTCTGCTATGTGTAACAACGTGACTATAGCTCAAAAACAAAAGCAAGAACAGTTCAGTATTTCCAAAATAACAAATAAAGCAACATAATGTATTTTTGGTATGCAAACATATGTGCTAAATCTATAGAAATGTAAACATTCAAGAGAGTAGCTGTCTCTGAAGGGAAATCAGGGAGATGGGACAAGGGCTTGCAGAAAACTTCAAAGATGTTGATGATGTTTTATTTCTCAAATTACTTAGCCAGTTCATGAGGCAGGTTTTTTAACATCACACACACACACACGCGCGCACGCACACACACGTATATATCAGGGGGACCAAAAAAACTGGGATTGTTTTTGGAGGGGTTTGTTTTGGATTGTTTTTGCACCCTTGTAGTGCAAGCTTCCCCCGCGGGAAAGTGTTCTAGGAACCCATTGGCATCAGTCTACCAGTTAGCATTGTTGTGAGGGCCTGTATTTGGCTTCAGAGAGGTTTTTTTTGGGGGGGGGGAAGATTCTTTCCAACACATTTGCCCATTTCTTGATGGATGATTTACAAGCACACCTGCCCACACCACACTGAGTGTTCAGCAGTTTTCGACCAAAAACAGCATGACCCCTGTGCCCTGCCTTTCCTATTCACCCAATCTTACTCCAAGCGACTTTTTGCTTGTTTTCCTTCATGAAAACAGTCCTCAAAAGGTAACGTTTTGCTGACATGGAAAAGACGAAACAAAAAACAGGTATCAAAATTGATGAGTTCAAAAATTGCTTTGAGCCGTGGAAAAAGTGTCTGATAGGTGTATTGCATCAGACGGAGAGTACTTTGAAGATGACTGAAGTTTCAGCATATAAGAATAAATATACTTTAAATAAACAGATTCCGGTTGGGGGGGAGGTCTACTTTGTGTATAGTACACTTATTCTTTGTAAGTTTCCATATTATTTTATTTAAAGCTTAAAAGTTAATCAGTGCCCTCTTTTGTCTTTTTTTTTTAAAGAAAAATAAAACATTTTATAGTAAAACTCTGACAGATAAAACCATTTATAAACAAGTCAATTTTTTTTTTCTAGCAGATAAATCAGTTTCCTTTCCTGCATTCTTTACCATTACCGCAACTTCTTTTTGCCACAAACAGAAGTTGGGTGTTTTGGTTTGTCTTTTTCCCATCATTACCACAAAAAAAAAAAAAGAAAAGGAAAGAAAAAAAGGGCACCATCACTACTTGCTGTGCAAGAATTGTGTGTGTGACTCAGAGGAAAGACAGGCCCATGATGGGGCAACCAGTTAAGGCCACTGTGTTGGGGGAGGGGTCTGAGGTTCCGAGGTGATACTTTTGGGAAACAGCAGTGAGCTAGAACGTCTGTTCAGTTTTGTCACGTATATAAACCCATGAAAGCATCATCACCATCAAGATAGTGAATGTATCCACCTCCCTAAAGTTTTCTCACTCCCATTTTTAATTTTTTCCCCTTGCCCCCCCCCCCGGTTCCTCCCCAGGCCACCACTGATCTGCTTTTCTGTGACTAGTGAATAGTTTGCATTTTCCAGAATTGTATATCAATGGAAATATATAATGTGCATATATGTCTGTGTGTATGTGTGTGTGTGTATACATATCCTGTCCAATAAAAAATGTAAAACCTGAGAGAAGATCTATTTCTATTAACCAATCCTGTATCTGTAGGCTGGTCTCAACCCCATGACACACACATAAAGTAAATTTTCTAAATCAGTGAACAGTCGGCCTTTGATATAAGAGATAATGACTTTATTTATGGGCTTAATATACCACTTAATTACTAAGATATTTGTTTATAGGATGATGAATGTATAAAATAAATGTTTTCCTTTCAATGGTTTCCTGTAAAGAAAAAACATTTTAAAACAGTCATAACCATAGGACAAAATATGTACTATTAGCAAGAATAGTTCAAGGTTATAGTAAGCTAAGATTGCATCCTTCGCTCCAGCCTAGACAACGGAGCAAGACCCATAATCAAAAATAAAGTAATTAAAATAAAATTTTTTAAAAAGAATAGCTTGCATCTCATTTAGGAACATGTGACTTTTGCTTCGGTGTTAAAATTTTGACAAAGAAGGTTTTGAATAAAGTTTCTTTATAACCCGATGCCATAGATATCGGTTTCTCTGACACTGTAATTTAGTATATCACTATTGGGTCTAAATGGAATTCTGCAAATGCTTCCATTGATATGAACCATGATCATTTGACATCTATAAGAAAATTATAAAAAGGTCATACATCCCTCATGAGACAATTTTGAGTTTGCTCTAGTATTTTCTTTTTGAAAATTCAGTTGAAGACTAAATTATTTAGCATGTTGAGTTGCTTTATTTAGCAAGTGAGTGAAAATATTGAAGTATTTGCATAATAAAATGAAATGGCAGTATTTTGTCATCTCCTACTCCATTTCCTATTAAAGTTTTATATGATATATATAACTCCGTGCAGACAGCATCAGGCCTGGCATCCTAATGCCTGGCATTGTGATGCCAACTCCATGATGCCAGCACTGTAATGCCCAATACCATGATGCCCAAGGCTGTGATGTCCAACACCATGATGTTCAACACCAGCGATGTCCAACCCTGTGATGCCAGCACCACGATACCTGTAACCTTGATGCCCAAAGCTGTGATGTCCAACACCATGAGGCCAAAATCATGTTGCCCAATGCCATGATGCCTGGAGCCTTGATGCCCGGCACCTGGTTATGGCCCACTCACTCAGGCATCGCTACTGCATGGAAGGTGGGGACCAAGGACACGTGGAAGTCACTTGCCCATGGCTTCCTGCTGGCCACCAGCACATCGAGGACAGCCCACCTGCCGATATCCCAGCACACAGGCCCTTGATGGTGAGGATGTGGCACAGTGCACGCTGCGGGAAGAGCTCCTGGTGTACCTGGTGGGCCCTGCTCCCACTGGGCAGGTGGGCCAGGCCAAGGGGTCCCGACGGGGCACTATCCATGAGGCTAACGTCTGCTGACCTGGGCCAGTCTTGAGTGGTGTTCTTGAGGATAGAGAATTTTCTGGACGGGGACCCCCGCCTCCCTTGTTTCCTGGGCTCGCTCAGGGAGCTGAGTGGCCTGCCTGGCTCCCACTGGCAAACCCCTGGGTTTCAGCAATGGCCACTAGAGTGACTTTTGGGGGCAACGGTGCCAGAGCTGGGCAGACCGGGTTGCTGAATCTTGGTTCAGCGACCAAGATGCTGAATCTGCCAGGTTTGCTTGGAGAGCAGCATCTCAGGGTTCACCATGGAAGGCAGTGACGGAAGGGAGAGGACTTTCAGGGGGTAAGGAGGAAGGTTATGGTGAGGTACCCCCAAGCCCACTGTGTCTGTGGTCTGAGTCCACAGCACTTATGGACATGGCAGGGTGTCCAAGTGGGATAGGGTGGGTAGGGACTCATGGGCACATGGGGGGAGCCCTAGGCCCTCAGAGCACCTGCTACTTCTGGGACCTGGTCTAACTGTCACGGGAGCTGCTGGGAGACGCAGCCCTTGTGATGTTCAAACTCACAAGTGACACCAGGCACAACCAGTGATCATCCTTAGGTAACAGATAAGAGTATGTGCATGTGTGTATGAGAAACATGTATGAGATATAGATACCTTCTGTCTGTCCTTTTTCACTCAGAATAATTATTTTGAGATTCATCTATAGTATGAAGTCTGTCAATAGTTTTTTTTAATTGCTGAATAGTATCCCATTGTATGGAGATACCATTGTTTGTTTATTCATTCAGTAGTTGATGAACATTTTGGGTAGTTTCTAGTCTGGAGCTATTGAAAGTAAAGCTGCTAAGAACATGTGTGTACAAGTCTTTATAGACTTTCATTTCTTTTCGATAGATACTTTGGAGTAGAATGCCTCAATCAGTTAATAGGTATATTGTTAACCTTTTGGGAAAATACAAAATAGTTTCCCAAAGCACTTGTACCATTTTTACATACCCACCGGCAGTATTTGAGAGTTCCAGTCCCTCCACATCTTCTCCAACACTTGGCATAGTTAGACTTTTTCATTTTAGCCAGTCTAACAGGTATGCAGTGGTATCTCATTCTGGCTTAATTTGCATTTCCCTAAGCACTAATGATGTTGAGTAATCTTTTCATGTGCTTATTTGCCATCCATATATCTTCTTTGGTGAAGAATCTGTTTAAATCTCTTGCCTATTTTTAAACTGAATTTTTTATTTTCTTATTGCAGTTTCAGAATTCTTTATACATTCTGGATACAAGTCTTTGTCATATATAAAAGTTGCAAGTATTTCTGTGGTTTATGTTCTTTGGAAGAGCAGAAGATTTTTAATTTTAATGATGTCCAATTTATCCATAGTTTCTCTTATGGGTTGCGCTTTTGATCATACCTAAAACAACTTTGCCTAGTCCAGGATCACCAAGGTTTTCTCTTTTGTTTTGTTCTAGAACTTTTATCATTTTAAGTTTCACAGTTAGTTCCATAATTCATTTTGAGATTATTTTTATAGAAGGTATGAAATATGGATCAAAGTGTGTGTGTGCACTTTTATTTTGCATCTGAATGTCCAATTGTTCCAGTATCATTTGTTGTAAAAAAAAAAAAAAAAAAAAAAACTATCCAGTCTCCATTTGTCTTTGGAACTTTTGTTCAATATCAGTTGTCCGCCGGGCTCGGTGGCTCAGCCTGTCATCCCGCACCTTTGGGAGGCTGAGGCGAGTGGATTGCCTGAGCCCGCGGGTTCGAGGCCCACCTGGGCAGGGAGACCTCATCTTTACAGTAAATCAAAAAATCAGTCGGGCGTGGTAGCACATGCCTGTAATTCCGGCTACTTGGAAGGCTGAGGCGGAAGGATCGCCGGATCCCCACAGGTCGAGGCTGCGGTGGCCGGGAGCGGCCACTGCACTCCAGTCTGGGCGACAGAGGGAGACTCCAACTCAAAAAAAAAAAAATCAGTTGTCCATATGTGAGTACCTCTCTCTCTGGACTCTTTTCTCTGTCATGTAGATCTGTGTGTCTAACTTTACGCCAGTCCTACATTGTCCTGATTACCTCACTTGATAATAAATCTTAAAAGCAGACAGTTTATAATGTGGCAATAAGAAAAGGTACTGCAGAGGGTCAGGGGAGGCAATGTTTTTGGGAAATGACTGCTTTCTATTCTTCTGACCACTCCGCAGCTTGTGTGCATGTGGGGATCAGGATATCAGAAAACTGATGGCTATCACTTTGCTAAGTAAAGTATTTCTTCTAGGAAGTATTCTTTTACTTATCTCCGCTACGAATCTTTAATGATTGTCTCTGAAAAGCAGTCAAGTATAAAAACTGCATCACCTTCATCATTTTAAGTATAAATATAGTATCTCTTCACACATACACAGAGTGACCTGCATTTATGTGGCCAAGTCACATGTTCTTATTTCTGGATGTAGCAACATTTGCAGTCATTTCCTGTATTCAGTATGGAGTAACAAAGAACTTTCTAAAGTTTTGGTTTGGGAATCAGTTAATAGTTTTTTTTTTTTTTTTTGAGTTGGAGTCTCACTCCGTCACCCAGACTAGAGTGCAGTGGCCGCTCCCGGCCACCGCAGCCTCGACCTGCTGGGCTCCGGCGATCCTTCCGCTCAGCCTTCCAGGTAGCTGGAACTACAGGGGTGTGCTACCACGCCCAGCTAATTTTTTGATTTATTGTAGAGATGAGGTCTCGCCTGCCCAGGTGCGTCTCGAACCCCTGGGCTCAGGCAATCCACTCACCTCAGCCTCCCAAAGGCACGGGATTGCAGGCTGAGCCACCGAGTCTGGTAATAGCTTTTTCTAGGTAACAGCATGACAAACCCGGAGACCTTGTTGATCTGTTTTTCTAGTCAAAGAGCATGCATTATCTTGCACACAGATTTTCTGGAAGAGACCTATGCTAGCTTTCTCAATAAAATGAGTTAGAGTTGATGGCATTTTCTTTTTTGTCCCTTAAAATGTTTTTTTTCTTTTGATACTTCACCCCTTACTTTCTTCCTTCAGTACCTTCGACCACCAACTACCTTGAGGAGTTTTGGCCCCAAGAACCTAAGTCCCTACAAAGGTTCTACACTGAGTTACTTGAGTCACTTGAATCCATTAAACCAACTTTTTTTTTTAGTTGGAGTCTCACTCTCTTGCCCAGGCTGGAGTGTAGTGGCACGCTCATGGTCACCCCAACGTCGACCTGCTGGGCCCTGGCAATCCTTCCACCTTAGTCTTCCAAGTAGCCAGAACTACAGGCACGCGCTACCACGCCTGGTTAATTTTTTTTTATTTATTGTAGAGACAAGGTGTTACCAAATTGCCTGAGTTGGTCTCGAATGGGCTCAGGCAATCCACTCGCCTCGGCCTCCCAAAGTGCTGGGATTACAGGCTGAACCACCAAGCCCGGCCTATTTTTTTAATCAAACTTTTAATGAACAAAACAGGAAACCAAATAATATTTGCCCTCTCGTTGAAAATTCCTGATAGCACCTTCAAGTCTCAGGGTCCTAGAGACATCTGTATGTAGTTTAGGTTTAGGTATAGAATAATCTCCCTTTCTAGCCTCTGAGTTTTCTTCCCTAAATGCATCTTAGCAAAATTTCACTTGAACCTGAGTAAATCCTTATTGACAAAATGAATTATTCTGGCTTCAAAAAAGTCAGAGTCATGGGACTGGAGAGTGGAGAAAGATTTTGCTACACCATCTTCTCAGACATTCACTTTGACTTCAGTCTTCTCTTGTTTCCCTCTTGCCAACCATCTTTTGCCAGTAAACCTCAGGCTAACTCACTTCTAGAGGGACATTCTATGTTTTAGAAGAACTCCACTTCTAGGGGAATTTTCTATGCGTGCAACAAAATATCATGCGTGCCCCATAAATATATAAAAATTAATATACGTTTTACAAAAGAAAAAATAGAGTACCTTGTAAAATCACCTTGTTGACTTACACTGTTATAATCAAGACTACAAAATCGGCTTTCAGAGAATAATGACCAATAAAGTGAATGATTTTCAGAGACTACTGTAAACCATAAAGAGACCATGCTTGTCACGTCCATAGGCATAAGCTATCCAAGAAGCAGTTAAAGACTGTTAATAATTTTTTTAAAATCTACTAGAAGCAGAAACCCTACTTAAGCACATAATCTATTTTTTTCATCAAAATATTGGCCATATTTTTAACTTATGTGGCACTGAGCACTGGAGAGCTGGGCTATCAATCACTAGAGGGTATAATCTGTTTCTCTCACAAGTTTCCAGAACCAAGGCAACAGAGACTAACAAGAATTTCTATGAAAAAAACCAGAAAGCCTCAACGAAGAAACAGGTGTAACCCAGGGCCTAATGTGTCTTTCTAAAACTAAAAATTTTCATTGGATTCACTTTGCCAATACTTCATATCAGCTGTTGAACAGGAAAAGAGGAAGCTCTCTATAATCAATAATAACATCAACTGAAGCAGACTCTAATGTCCTCTCATGAACATTTACTGGCAAAATTTAAAATATACTGATGAAACAAGGAAATATGACCAATAATCACAAGGGGAAAAAGCAAATGATAGAAGCAATTCACTTATGATCATGGAATTATGGATAGCATCTTGAATATACTCAGGATGATAGAAATAAAACATGAACTAAATGGGTAAAAGATAAAGATTATCAACAAAGAGTTGGATTTAAAAAGGACTCTAAGAGGCATTCTAGAACTGAAGAATATAATATCTGAAATAAAAATTCAGTGTGTGAGTTCACAGCAGATTGAACACAGCCAAGCACAGGGTTAATGAATTAGGAGGTAATTTAACAGAAAATATCTAAAATAATTCATAGAGAGGAAAAATAATAATAAAGACTGTAAGCGACGTATAAGATACACTCAAAACATCTAAAGATATATAATTAATCTTAGAAAAAGAGAGAGCAAGTCAGAAGCAATATTTGAAGGGATAATGGCCAATAACATTCCCAAAACTAATGAAACACATATCATGGGGCTTGGCAAACTCCAAGTTTGGAAGTTTGATGGGAAAATAGTATTTGATCGGACGGACTTACTTGTTATCAAATACCTCGAAGTAGAACCTTTGTGAGACTTTCGTTTCCTGGGTCCAAAGCTCCTCATGGTAGGTGGTGATGGTAGTAAAGGAAGGGATAAGGAATGAGAAGATCAATTTTTAAAAAGAATATGGCAACCCCTCTGGGTCCCCTCCCACTGTGGGAGCTTTTCTGTCCTCTCAATAAACCCTGCTTTCTAGAAAAAAGAGAAAAGAAGAGAATAAACCAAAGATAACTACACCTGGACCAATCATAATGAAACTGTTGAAAACCAAAGACAAAAACTACAACAGCTTAAAATCAGTCAGAGAAAATGGTTTATGACCCTCACAGGAAGATGCATAGCTGACTTCACAAGAGGAACAATGAAGACTAGAAGACCATGAAGTACACAGGTGTACCTTGTTCTATTGCTTTTTGCTTTATTGTGATTCACAGATATTGCAGTTTTTACAAATTCAAGGTCTGTGGCAACCCTGATTCAAGCAAGTCGTTGCAGGTCTCTGCTTCACATTTGAGTAACTCTCACAATATTTCAAACTTTCCCACTATTCATCTATTATGATACAAGGGAAAATAAAAAGTCTCAAGACCCCCAAACTTATTATGCCAAAGGGAGAGTTAAGTCTCGTAACCGAATCAATTAACACTACATTCCTTTTCCTAAACAGAAAGCCATGACTTCACCATCTAGTGTTAAAACATTATTTGTTAGCCAGCCATTCAGAAAGATGAGAAGCCTCATGCATCTCCTGATGGCTACTCTCACAAATTGTTCACTAGAAAAATTTTTGATGGACCCTAAGTCTTCAGGATGTATAACCTTGTATAAAACAAGTACTTGTCAATTGTAACTTTAGGTCTGCAACCTATGCTTAACTCCTAAAGCTATGGTCTGCCATATTTCACACTGACAGTTACAAACTTATTTTCCCAGGTACAGAACAAGAACAAGGTGAGATAAATCATTCCATTGCTTATTCCAAGAGGGCTACATAATTGACTCTTTTACCACTTCTTCCAATGTTCATCTTATCTTACGTAAAATGTATATTTACTGGGCATTAACTAGAGCCTCACAAGAGTGTAGCTATTTGCCTCACTTCTGACCACCACTCCTTCCTGCCTACCTTTTCCTCCTTAAAATGTGTAAATAATAAGCCTCCTATAAACATCTTTGGAGAGCACAGGCCACAGATACTTCTGTCACCTGTGTTTTTCCTAGACACACCCTCAAACTCTGGCTCAATAAACCTCAAATGATTGAGACTCTTGCATCAGTCTCTCATTTAGGTTGACAATGGTGATCTGTTATCAGTGATCTTCAAGTTACTATTCTAATTGTTCTGAGATGCCACAAACTGTACCCATAGATAATGACAGACTTAATGAGTAAATGTTGTATGTTCTGTCTGTTCCACTGACCAGCTGTTTCCCAATCTCTCTCCTTCTCCTCAGGTCCCCCTTTTTCCTGAGATACAATATTACAATTAGGCTAGTTAGTAACCTTACAATGGCCTCTAAGTGTTCAAGTGAAAGAAAGAGTTGCACATGTCTCTCTTTAAATCAAAAGTTATAAATGATAAAGTTTAGTGAGGAAAGCATGTTGGAAGTCAAGACAGAAAGGTCAAAAGTGAGGCCTTTTATGGCAAACGGTCAAGTTGTGAATGCAAATAAAAAATTCTTGAAGAAAATTCAAGAGTACCACTCCAGTGAACACATGAATGATTAGAAAGCATGATGACATGGAGAAAGTTTGAGTGGTCTGGATAGAAAATCAAACACTCATGACTGACTTTGAGGTATTCAAGACTTCAGTGGAGAAAGTCACAGCAAGTATGGTTGAAACAGCAAGAAAACTAGAAATAGAAGTGATGCCTTGAAGATGTGACTGTATTGCCATAATCTCCAGATAAAAACTGAAATGCATGAAGAATTGTTTCTTTATTTAAAAATGGTTTCTTGAGATGAAATCTACTTCTGGTGAAAGATTCTGTGAACATTGTTGAATTTCCTAAGCCAAAGCCTAATTCAGAGCAAGGCACTAACTCTTCAATTCTATGAAGACTCAGAGAGATGAAGAAGTTGCAGAAAAAGCGTCTGAACCTAGCAGAGGTTGGTTCATGAGGCTTAAGGAAAGAAGGCATCTCCATCACATAAAAGTCCAAAGTGAGGCAGCAAGTGTTGATGTAGAAGCTGCAGCAAGTTATCCAGAAGATCTAGATAACCTGATGAAGGTAACCAGATCATTGATGAAGGCAACCACAACAGATTTTCAATGTAGACACAACAGCTGACAGTAAAATTCAATCAAATAGCATCACATACTACAGAGAAATATTTTGTGACAGGAAGAAAACATAATTGTTTTCTTATTTTAAAAAATTGCCACAGCCATTCCAATCTATTAGAAGAAGACGCCACCTAGGACTTTCAGAGCTAGAAAACAGAAGTCAGTTATTGGCTTCAAAGCTCAAAGGACAGGATGACTCTCTTTTGGGGGGGCTAATGCAGTTGGTGACTTTCAGTTGGAGCCAATGTTCATTTAACACTCTGAAAATCCTAAGGCCCTTAAGAAATATGCTAAATCTACTCTAACTATGCTCTATGAATGAAGTGATAAAGCATGGATGGTAGTACATCTGTTTACATGAATGAATATTTTTAGTCCACTGTTGAGACCTAGTGCTTAGAAAAAAAAGACTACTTGATTCCAACACTCATGAATGACTTTGAGGTATTCAAGACTTCAGTGGAGAAAATCACAGTAGCTATGGCTGAAATAGCAAGAAAACTAGAAATAGAAGTGATGCCTGAAGATGTGACTGTATTGTCATAATCTCACAATAAAAACTGAAATGCACTTTTATTTAAAAGCGGTTTCTTGAAATGAAATATACTTCTGGTGAAAGATGCTGTGACTATTGCTGAATTGACAGCAAAGGATTTAGAATATTATCTAAACTTAATTGATAAAGCAGTGGCAGGGTTTGAGAGGACTGGCTCCAATTTTGAAAGAAGCTCTGCTATAAATAAAATACTGTCAAATAGCACCTCCACAGGCTACAGAGAAATATTTTGTGAAAGAAGGAGTCCGTCAATGCATCAAACATAATTATTTTCTTATTTTAAAAAATCGCAGCCAGGCTCAGTGACTCAGCCTGTAATCCCACACCTTGGGAGGCTGAGGTGAGTGGATTGCCTGAGCCCGTGGGTTCGAGACCCGCCTGGGCAAATTGGTGAGACCTCATCTCTACAATAAATCAAAAAATTAGCTAGGTGTGGTAGCGCATGCCTGTAGTTCCAGCCACTTGGAAGACTGAGGCGGAAGGATCGCCGGAGCCCAGCAGGTTGAGGCTGCGGTGGCCAGGAGCAGCCACTGCACTCCAGTCTGGGTGACAGAGTGAGACTCCAACTCAAAAAATAAAAATTAAAAAAATAAAAATTAAAAATCACCACAGCCAGTCGAAACTTTAGCAACTACCACCTGATCAATCTGCAGCCATCAGCATTGAGGTAAGACCTACCCCCAGCAAAAAGATTACAACTAGTTGAAGACTAAGATAGTTGCTAACATTTTTAGCAATAAAGTATTTTTAATTAAGGAATACACATTTTTAAAGACATAATGCTGTGGCACATTTAATATTCCACAGCTTTGTGTATTCATAATTTTTATATACACTGAGAAACCAAAAAGGTTGTGTGACTCACTTTATTGCAATATTCATTTTACCGTAGTGTTCTGGAACTGAACCCACAATATCTCTGAAATATGCCCATAATATATTTTAAACATGAAAGGAAAATAATTACAATACTAGAATTCTGCACCTTGAAAATATATTTTTTTTAAAATGTAGATGACTCTTAGTAGATCCAGATGTTGTATATACGTATGTTCAAAGAAATAAAGACAAATATATTCAAATAATTTTTTAAAAAATACATTGGCTGGGCTCAGTGGCTCAGTCTATAATCCCAGCACTTTGGGAGGCTGAGGTGAATGGATTGCCTGAGACTGCAGGTTTGAGACCAGCCTAGGCAACTTGGTGAAATCTCATCTCTACAATAAATCAAAAAATCAGCCAGACGTGGTAGCACATGCCTGTATTTCTGGCTACTTGGAAGACTGAGACAGAAGGATTGCCAGAGCCCAGCAGGTCGACACTGGGGTGGCCATGAGTGTGCCACTGCACTCTAATCTGGGTGACAGAATGAGACTCCAACTCAAAAAAAAAAAAAGATATTGATGTGTGAACAGATATAGAATATTTGACAGAAATATGGTAATGATATAAAGTGAAAAACAGCTGGAAAGAACAAAAACTAAATTTACCAGGTAGTCCTCACAGCAGATAGGTAATAGAAAAAGTAAGAATTGGTGAACTTTAAGCTAGACAAATATGAATTACAAAGTTGGAAGATCACAAAGAAAAAACATTGTAAAAAAGTGAACAGAGTCCCAGAGAACTGTGGGATAACATTAAGCTGCCAAAATATACATACTTAAAATCCCAGAAGAAGAGGAAGAAGAGAAAGGGATAGAGAAATATTTGAAGAAATAATAACTGACAGCTTCTCAAACTTAGTGAAAAATATTAATTTCCATATTCAACAGTGCAACAAAGAGTAAGTGCAAGCTGGGCTTGGTGGCTCAGCCTGTAATCCCGCGCCTTTGGGAGGCTGAGGTGAGTGGATTGCCTGAGCCCGCGGGTTCGAGACCCGCCTGGGCAGCGAGACCTCATCTCTACAATAAATCAAAAAATCAGCCAGGCGTGGTAGCGCATGCCTGTAATTCCGGCTACTTGGAAGGCTGAGGTGGAAGGATCGCCGGAGCCCAGCAGGTCGAGGCTGCGGTGGCCGGGAGCGGCCACTGCACTCCAGTCTGGGCGACAGAGTGAGACTCCAACTCAAAAAAAAAAAAAAAAAAAAGAGTAAGTGCAAAGAAAGCCACACTAGGGCACATTATGGTCAAAGTGTTAAAAAAAACCAATGAAAAAGACAACATCTTGAAAGCTGCCAGAGAAAATGATACCTTACATACAGGGAACCATCTATGTGGTCAACAACTGACTTCTCATCAAAAACTATGGTGGTCAAACGACATTGAAACATATTTTCCAAGCAAACATCTGAAGAAAGTTAAACTGTCAACTAAGAATGCTTGCCCAGTGAAACCATCCCCCCAAAATTAATGCCATTATTTGCAGTGGCAAGGTTGCATTTCTGGAATATTCAAAAGTATCTACAATTATTAGAAGTAATGAGTGAATTTAGCAAGGTCACTGGATAAAGGATCAATATAAAATTCAATCCTATTTCTATCAACAAACAGTAAATGACATTCTTTAAAATTACATTATGTACAATCTCATTAAAAATAGCAATCACCAGCCGGGCTCGGTGGCTCAGCCTGTAATCCCGCGCCTTTGGGAGGCTGAGGTGAGTGGATTGCCTGAGCCCAAGGGTTCGAGACCCACCTGGGCAGCGAGACCTCATCTCTACAATAAATCAAAAAATCAGCCGGGCATGGTAGTGCATGCCTGTAATTCCGGCTACTTGGAAGGCTGAGGCGGAAGGATCGCTGGAGCCCAGCAGGTCGAGGCTGCGGTGGCCGGAAGCGGCCACTGCACTCCAGTCTGGGCGACAGAGTGAGACTCCAACTTAAAAAAAAAAAAAAATAGCAATCACCTAAAAGTAAATCTAATGAAAAATATGCAAATTCTCTACACTAAGAAATTATAGAAATTGATAAGAGAAATGAAATAATATCTATATAAGTGAGATATATACTATACCATGTTCAATAATTGAAAAATTCAATGTTGTAAACGTGTTAATTCTTCTCAAATTGATTATAAATTTATTGCAATTCTGATCAAAATCACTGCAGAGTTTTTGTAGGAATTGACAGATGATCTTAAAATCCGTATGGAAATATAAAGTACAAATATGGAAGGTTAAGGTGGAAGATTCACCTGAGCCCAGCAGGTTGAGGCTGTGGTGACCGTGAGCATGCCATTGTACTCCAGCCTGGGCAACAGAGTGAGACCCCCAACTCAAAAAAAAAGGTGCAAATAATAGTCATGGCAATCTTAAAGAAGAATAAAACTGGAGAACTTACCCTGCCAGATATCAAGTCTTATTTTAAAGCTATGGTAATTAGGACAATATAATATCAGTTCAAATTTAGACCAACTAACCAGTGAAATAGAATAAATAATCCAGAAGAAAGACTCACACATACAGTTACCTGGTTTATGCCAAACAACACAATGAAGTGAAGTGAGAAAAGTATATTCTTTTCTATAAATAACACTGAATCATTTGGATAGTCAAATGGAAAAATGAAAAGTGAACCTTGAAACACCTCCTAATACCATATGTAAACATTAATCATGGGTGAATTGCAGATATAAGTGTGAAAAACAGGCCGGGCTCAGTGGCTCAGCCTGTAATCCCACGCTTTGGGAGGCCGAGGTGAATGGATTGCCTGAGTCTGCAGTTTCGAGACCTGCCTGGGCAACTGGACAAGACCTCATCTCTACAATAAATCAAAACATTAGCCGGGTGTGGTAGCGTGCGCCTGTAGTTCCAGTTACTTAGAAGGCTGGGGCAGAAGGATTGCCGGAGCCCAGCAGGTCGGGTCTGTGGTGGCCGGGAGCGGCCACTGCACTCCAGTCTGGGCAACAGAGTGAGACTCCAACTCAAAAGAAAAGAAAAGAAAAATGAAGCCATCAAGTCTTTAAAGGAAAACATAGAAAATCTTTGTGACTTTGGAGTAGGCGAAGATATGTTAAATTGGCGCAAAATATTCTAATCATGAAAGAAAGAATATTGGTAAATCAAGATCTGTTCATTCAAGGATACCGTTAAGAGAGTGAAAAAGCAATCCACAGAGCTGAAGATGGTATTTGCAATAGATGAAGCTGAAAAAGTGCTCTTACCCAGAATATATTAAAAACACCTGAAGGCCGGGCTCGGTGGCTCAGCCTGTAATCCCGCGCCTTTGGGAGGCTGAGGTGAGTGGATTGCCTGAGCCCGCGGGTTCGAGACCCGCCTGGGCAGCGAGACCTCATCTCTACAATAAATCAAAAAATCAGCCGGGCGTGGTAGCGCGCGCCTGTAGTTCCAGCTACTCAGAAGACTGAGGCGGAAGGATCGCCGGAGCCCAGCGGGTCGAGGCTGTGGTGGCCGGGAGCGGCCGCTGCACTCCAGTCTGGGCGACAGAGTGAGACTCCAACTCAAAAAAAAAAAAAAACACCTGAAAATGAGCAAGAAAAATCCAGACAACCCAACAGAAATATAAACAAAAAGACTGATTATACATTTAGCAAAAGAGAACCCTAAATGGCCAGTAAATATTTGAAAGTGCTCAACTTTATTGGCTGTCAGGGAAATGCAATTAAAACCAGAATGAAATATCAGGACATACTTACAAGAATGGTGAAAATTAAAAAGAGAAGAAATACGAAATGTTGGTACAGACTTCCAGCAACTGAATCTCTCAGACATTTTTGCTGGGAGTACATATTAGTAGAACCACTTTGAGCAACTATGTGGCTGTAGCTAATAACGAGGACCCCATGCATATCTTATGACCCAGTAATTTCACTCCCAGGTTTATGACCAACAGAAAATGTGCAACACGCAACTCCTTTGGGTCCCTTCCCGCAGTGGTAGCTTTTCTGTCCTCTCAATAAATCCTGCTTAAAAAAGAAAGAAAGAAAGAAAATGTATGCCAACGTTCACCAAAAGATATTACAAGAATATTCATAGCAGCTCTATATTTGATAGTCAAAAACTAGAAACTCCCCAAATGTCCATTAGCAGTACAAGAGATAAATAAATTGTAGCATATTCACAAAGTTTGATTTTGTGAAAATTCATTTTGTCCATGATGAGTTCACTTCTCTGTATAGCTATACTTCATTTAAATTTTTTTGAATCCATGTTATTTATAAGACTGGTCTACTTTGCACAGGGCAATAAAATCATATTATCTTCGAGGGTGAATTCTCAACCAGGATTTATACTATTGTCAGTTGCTTCAGTTGACCTCTAATATATTACAGGGCTGTAACCTATCTGTATGTATTTTAGTTATTGAATGTGTCAAACCAGACCACTAGGACAGCTTATTAGAAAATACTGCAGCATGGGACTAAAAAAAAAAAAAAATGCAGTCAGAATTTTGCTGCAATTCTACATGTAGAACAAATTTCTCATTCTCCAGAATTCCTGGAAACCAAGAAAGAAGTATACACTACTTCAACAGGCTGTGTTTAATTTACTTGGGCTTCATTGTAATGAGTTTTCCAGTTCAGGATTTTTATATGACCTTTCTCATTTGAGCTTCATGTTACAACTGCTAGATCTCAGTTCTGTTGGCAAAGAAACAGACTCAGAGCTTCAGTGAGGCCTCAGCCCAGGCCACGGAACGGAGTGGCCTGGACAAAGCAAAAACTAGTATTGAGCTAAATTACATAATGACTTTTCCGCCTTTACAAAGCATTACCACATCTTGTAACTGTTTTTGAATAACTAGTAACTGTAGTTACTAGGTACTTCAAAATACCATCAGATCGACTGAACTGTTTTGATACTTTCACTAGACATTGGACCAGAGAATATCCTGGAAACGGAGAAGCCCAGATCTTCTAGTGTCAAGATGAGCTCAGGGATTACCCTTGACTACTCAGACTTCCCAAGCAACCTTTTAAAAAGGAGCTAGTAGGATTATACACAAGAGGATGACATCACTCCACCCAGATATATCTCAGCACTTTGGGGAACAACCCATCCATCTGGGGAGAAGGTGGCGACCCAAAAGAGAGAAAAAGTTCAATTCTAGACACTGTCAATGCGAGTCATCTGCTGATGGAGAGCAGAGTTACATCTGTCTTGCATTTTCTTTCCAAACACCCACTCAAAGAAACGATCCTCTAACGTGTAGAAATGAGTCAGGGCATGAATCTTCCTTTTCTGATGCAGTCCCAGAACTCTTGATGTCCAGAGCAGGACTAGGTGTCCTTAGGAAATCAGTCAGCGTGTGCTGCTGTGTACAGAAAGCCCCTTTCTGGAGAACTGCCAGGGTGCAAAGAGAAGCTTATAGTCCCATGGGTATGTTCCCTTTTGGTCCTCATGACCAGAAATCATGATGCTTCTGACATTGATCCTGTTTGCTCATAAAACTGACTGAGGTCCAAAAGCCAGCCTTGAGTACAATTCCTGAGAAGAAGTTGTTCTTCATACACAAAGCTCCAATTTCATATCACGGTCAGTTATTAGAAAACACTTTTTAAAATTCTAACAATCTCTGAGAGTACCCAGTCAGACAACCTCGTAGCCGGAGCTATCAGCCCTCATTTGCACAGACCAAACAACAACATCTCTGGCTACCAAATATCTTCAACATCTTCAAACATCTTCAACATCTTCAAACATCTTCAACATCTCTGGCTACCAAATATCTCTGTGAAGACAGTCCAGCTAATAGCATGCTCGCTTAAAATACTTTTTTTAAAAGAGACAGAAAGAAGCATCACAATAGGTCTTGGTCTCTAAGGACTTTTTTTCCAGGCAGAGTGGGTTGAATAAGAAAAAGTGGGTCGAATAAGTAAAGTTGTCTAACCAACACCTTTGTCATCATCGACCTCATGCTGAGTGTTCAGAATTATCATGACACCATTCCTAAGAAATTACTTTTACTTTCCACTGATTCTGAAGTTCTTATATCAAGTAAATTAATGATGCTTGAAAACTAAAAGAATGCAAATGCCTCCCTTCCATCTAAAGCACTCCAAGATGCACTGCACGTCCTTGGTTTTAGGACAAACCAGACTCTTGTGAGAAGATACCATTACTATGTTTCTCCTGTGTTTTTCTAGCAAAATGGAACTCATGAAAAAAATTTCAGAAATAATATTCAAATTCAAGGGCTAGATTGAAAACGTAGTGAAGGCAATGTAGAGGAAGGGGAAGCAAAGACAAAGATAGTTCTAAAACCGAGAAGAAACCCAAGAAAATTTGAAGAATCAAAAGGAGAAGAAGGCGGAGAAAGGGAATGGGAAGGGTGAGGAAATGAAGAAGACATGTGAGTGAATGCCAAGGCGCTAGATTGGATGCCCGCATCTACTGATTTAGAAACTCGGCTCAGACCCTGGAATTTATCCTCCAAAGGATTCTGAGGTGGGCTAACATTTGAGGAACACTGAACTAGAATGTTTTAGCTTCTTTAAAGGTGGAACTGTTTACTCTCTTTTGCACTTCCAAAGAGCCTGAGGCAAAGAGGCCATTCACTGACTGAGGGATTGTGTTACAGTCACAGAGAGTCACGTGAGAAAGCCACTGGAACTGCTGCAGTAAGTGAGCCCAAATCCACTACCAACCTGAGGTCCTTTGCAGCTTCCAGGGGTAGCCAGAAAGCGGCAACACAGTGTTTCTGCATGTGCTCTGTGATACTCCATGAGACTCAAGGTGACATTTGTGCCTGGTTTGTCCTGGGTTCTGAACAGGACTGGCAACTGCCCTAGGCTTCTTCTTTGGCAGGAAGCTGGACAACTCGCTGACAGTTGGGGTGAGTCCCAAACCCTGACCAAGGATGGAGAAGGAGCTGTGATTTCTGTCCCTGGTACCATTAGTCTAACTTAGTCCTCGTTCTTATTCTATTATGAAAACTTGAACATTTGCAGAGCAACGCCTGCAACTGCTGTGGAGCCAGATTGGTAGATGCCCTGGTAGTAGCAGGTTGGAAGATTTTATCCATAGGTCTTGGAGGAGCATATGTAAACCACTGGGTGTGGCTCAAACTCTTCCATCCCAGGCTCATTCAGCTGGTTTCAATTAACGCAGCAGATTTCTACAGGATTTTCAAAGATCTCTACATTTGGAAACAGATACTCTCAAATATTTTTATTTGTAATAAGAGTTTTACTAATATATCATTCACACACCATACATCCCCCTTTTAAGGGTGTACAATTCTGCTAGGCGTAGTGGCTCATGCCTGTAATCCCAGCATTTGGGGAGTCCAGGACAGGAGGGTCACTTGAGGACAGGAGTTTGAGACCAGCCTGGGCAACATAGTGAGATCCTGCCTCTACAAAATTATATCTATTAATGAATATATATTAATTAATTTAAAAGTGTACAACTCAGTGGGTTTCAGTGTATTCATAGAGTTTCCATCACCACTATCTGATTTCAAAACATTTTCATCACCCCTGAAAGAAATCTCATATCCACTCCCCCTCTTTTCAGCCCCTGGCAATCGCTAAACTACTTTCTGATTCTATAAATTTGCTTATTCTAAACATTCCATATAAATGCAACTATGCAACATGTGGGCTTTTGTGACTAGCTTCTTTTGTGTAGCCTAATGATTTCAAGGTCCATTCACATAGTACTATATATAGATAGTATTTCATTCTTTTCCACAGCTGAATTAGTAGTCCATTGTGTGGTTATATCGCATTTTGTTTGTCCATTCATCAGTTAATGGGTATTGAGGTTGTTTCCACTTTCTGGCTATTTTCTTTTCTTTTCTTTTCTTTTTTGAGTTGGAGTCTCACTCTGTCGCCCAGACTGGAGTGCAGTGGCCGCTCCCGGCCACCGCAGCCTCGACCCGCTGGGCTCCGGCGATCCTTCCGCCTCAGCCTTCCGAGTAGCCGGAATTACAGGCATGTGCTACCATGCCCGGCTGATTTTTTGACTTATTGTAGAGATGAGGTCTCGCTGCCCGGGCGGGTCTCGAACCCTCGGGCTCAGGCAATCCACTCACCTCAGCCTCCTACAGGCGCGGGATTACAGGCTGAGTCACCGAGCCCAGCTTCTGGCTATTTTCAATAATGTTGCTATGTACACCGGTGTACAGGTTGTTAAATATGATGGGTGGAATAGAATTGCTGAGGCATTTGGTAACTCTATGCTAAACATTTTTAAGAACCACCAAACTATTTTTAAATATGACTGCACCATTTTACTTTTCTTCCAGCAATAAATGAGTGTTCCAATTTTTCACATCCTCATTAACACTTAGTATTTCCGACCTTTTTGATTTAGTCATCCCGGAGGGTATGGAGCAGTATCTTATGTTTTGATTTGCCTTACCCAATGACTAATAATGTTGAACATCTTTTCATGGGCTTAGTAACTATTTGTATATCTTCTTTGAAGAAATATGTATGCAAATTATTTTCCCACTTTATAATTGGACTATCTCTTATTGTTAATTTATAAGAGATTTGTGTATAACATGGAAACATGTCCCTTATGAGATACATAATTTGCAAATATTTTATCAATTCCATGGGTAGTATTTTCACTTTCTTAAAAGAATACGTTAAAATATGAAAATTTTAAATTTTAGGGACATGCAATTTATCTTTTTTTGTTGTTGTTGCTTGTGTTTGGGTGCTATATATCTAAGGAATTGGGTGGCCTAATTCAAGGTCACCAAGTTTATATTTATGTTTCATTCCAACAGTTTCATATTTCTAGATCATACATTTAGGCCTGTGATTGCTTTTGAGTTAATTTTTGTATATAGTATGAGGTAGAGGTGCATATTTTTTCTTAGCATGTGATTATCCAGACATCCCTGCCCCATTTATTAAGATGAACTCTTTCCCTATTGAATTGTCCTGGCACCTTTGCTGAAATCAATTGGCCATAAATGTAAAGGATTATTTCTGGACTCTCAATTCTATTTTCCTTGATCTTCTATTCCTACTCTGTTGATTGTTCTTTTTTATATCAGGAAAAGGTATTAGGTTTTGTCAAATGTTTTGTCTGCATCTGTGACAGCACCACGCTGCTTTGAATATTGCAGCAAGTTTTAAAATTGGTAAGTGCGAGTCATTGAACTCTGTTCTTTTTCAAGATTGTTTTGAATATTTTGGGTTCCTTGAATTTCCATGTGACTTTTGTGATCAACTTCTCAATTTCTGTAATAAAGGCAACTTGGATTTTTGCAGGGATTGTGATAAAACTATCAATCCATTTAAGGAGTATTGCCATCTTCAAAAATTAAATTCTGATCCATGAACATGGGATGTTTTCCAATTTATTTGGCCCTTTAAATTTTTTTTCAACAATGTTTTGTGTTTTTAGTGTACAAGTCTTGCACTTCTTTTGCTAAGTTTATACTAAGTATTTTATTATTTTTGATGCTATTGTAAATAGAATTATTTTCTTAACTTCATTTTCAGATTTTTCATTTTCAGATTGTTAATTGATTTTTTTATATTGATCTTATGTCTTGCAACCTTACTGAACTTTTGTCTAGTAGTTTTTGTGTAGAGTTCTTAGAATTTTCTATATAAAAGACCATGTAATCTGCAAATAGAGCTAGCTTTTTCCAATATAAATTCCTTTTATTTCTATTTCTGGCCTAATATCCCTGGCTAACACCCTCAGTACAATGTTAAATGGAAGTGGTGAGAACAAACATCTTTCTCTTGTTTCTCATCACAGGGGAAAATATATTGTCTTTCATCATTAAGTGAATTATTAGGTTAAGAAACATTCTCAAGGTTGAAGAAATTCTCTTCTATTTCTACTCTGTTGATTGTTCTTTTTTTATCAGGAAAAAGTATTGGGTTTTGTCAAATGTTTTGTATGCATCTGTTGAGATGAAGATGTAATTTGTTCCTTTATCCCATAGGTTGTATTACATTGATTAATTTTGGAATGTTGAAACAACATTTTGTTCTTAGGATAAATCTAATTTAAGCATGGTGCATAATTCTTTTTTAGTATCTCTATTTGGTTTCCAGTATTTTGCTGAGGATTTTTGTGTCTACATTCATCAGGGATATTGGTCTTTATTTTACTTTTCATATGATGTTTTTGTCTTGTGTTGGTGGCAGAGAAATATTGGTTTCCTAGGAAAGTGGTGCTTCTACTTTTTGAAATCATTTTTTTGAAGAATTGGTATTAATCTTTTTTTTTTTGAATGTTTGGTAGAATTCCCCAGGGAAACCATCTGGGCATGAGCTTTTATTTGTGGAAAGTTTTTTGACTACTAATTTGATTTCTTTACTTATTATAGTTCTATTCAGATTGTTGATTTCTTCTTGACTTTCTAGGAATTTATCTATTTCAATTAAGCTATTTGTTGGCATACAATTTTTCATAGTATTCTCTTATAATCCTTTTTATTTCTACAAGGTTCCCTCTTTCCTGATTTTTGTTATTTTAGTCTTCTCGTTTTCATTTCTCGGTCAGTCTAGCTAATGGTTTGCCAATTTTGTTTATCTTTTCAGAGAACTGATTTTTGTTATGTTGATTTTCTCTATTTTTTTTTATTTTCCATTTCCTCTATTTTCACTCTAATATTTACTATGTACTTCCTTTTGCTGTTTTTGGTGTTTAATTTTCTCTTCTTTTGTTAGTTTCTTAGAGTGGAGCAATAGGTTATTTAAGACCTTTTAATATAGTTATTTACTTCTCTAAATTTTTCCCTATGTATTGCTTTAGCTGCATCCTTGATGTATTGTATTCATCTTCTTCCATTTCTTCCATCCACTTTCTAATTTCTTTTAATTTCTACTTTGACTAAATTGATATGTAATAGTGTGTTGTTTCATTTTCGTGTATTTGTGAATTTTCTAATTTTTATTCTCTTATTGATTTCTAATTTTATCCCATTGTGGTCAGAGTACATATTTGTATGGTTTCAATTTTTTTAAATCGGTCGAGCATTGTTTTGACCTAACATATGGTCTATCTTGGAGAATATTCCATATACAGTTGAAAAGAATGTATATTTTGCTGTTCTAAGGTGGGGTATTTTACATATGTTAGGTCTAACCCAAATGTAAAATTCACAATGCCAACAATTCAATAAAAATCACCACCAAAGAAGCAGAAAAATATAAAACCCATAATGAGGAAAAATATTAATTAATTAAAACTGATAAAAAAATAAAACAATATAGAATTAGCAAGCAAGGACATTAAAATGGTTACTATGACTATATTCCACATGTTCACAATGCTATAGGAAAGGTCAAATATGCTGAGTAGAGGCGGGAAAGATTTTCCTAAAGATCCAAAAGTAACTTATTGAGATAAAATCAACTATATCTGATATTTTTTAAAAATACATTGGAATAGATTTATAGCAGATTTACAGAAGAAAAGACGAGTAAACTTCAAGACACAGCAATAGACACTATCAAAATTAAACAGTAGAAAAAGAAGATGGAAAAAATGAACAGAGCATCAGTGAATTATGGAACAATATAAAGCCTTCAAATGTATGTGGAATGAAAATTCCCAAAGTGGGGATTAAGAGAGAAGAGTTGGTAGAAAAAATATTTGAATAAATAATGGCCGAAAAATTTCCAAGTATACAAACTATAAACTCACAAATCCAAGAAATGCAATAAGCTGTGCGTAGAAAAAATATGAAGAAGACTACAGCAAGGTACATCACAATCCTGCTTAAAATCTATGGTAAAGAGAAAATCGTAAAAGCTGCCAGAGAACAGTTGCTTAAAAAAAAAAAGATGATAGCAGATTTCTCAACAGAAGCAATATAAGCTAGAAGACCTTGGATCAATATTTTTAAAGTTAAAAAAAAAAGATTATTCTTGACCTACAACTCTTTCTCCAGCAAAAATATTGTTCAAAACGAAGATTAAATGAAGTCATTTATAGGCATACATAAACTCAACTAATTTGTTACCCTCAGATCTACACTATAAGATATATTGAAAGAAACCCTCCAGGCAAAAGAAAAACCATACCAAATGGAAACCTGGATCTACACAAAGGAATACAAAGCAATAGAAATGGCAACTACCCTGGCATAAAGATATTTTTATATTTAGATATTTCCAAAAGATAACTGTTTGAAACAAAAATAACAGCAGTATATCATGGAACTTATAACATACGTAGAAGAAACACATGCAGCAATAACAGAGACCAAAAAGGGAGAAAAGTAAGTGTTATAAGGTTTTTATGTCACACATGAAGTGTACAGTGTCACTTGAAATTAGTCTGTAATAAGTTTAAAGTGGGCATTGTCAAGCCCTCATGGCACAGATGGGTTGGGGGCTCTGATATACTGACAGTAGACAGTAGACAAGGCCAGTTGTACCAACCATTTGCTGGTTGAAGTTTAAGTGGCTCCTCATAATCACCTCCAGTGAAGTCTTCAGGCTTTACCCTGTCTTTTTGTTCTTATCAAGGTATACTTTACATTTACTGGTGTTGGGAGCCAGCCTTGGAGGCCCACCTGATTGACAGGGTCCTGGTGGGCCGAAGACCCCGGGCCGCAGGGTGAGCCCAGGAAGCTGAGGCCCTTCTGTCTTCCACCTTTACTGTTTGATACCGCCGAAGAATTCTGTGCAGTCGTGGAAGAAGAAAATGGCATGTTTATGCGAAGTACTCACAGCTAACCTGGACAATCAGGCATCTGTGAGGTGGTTACGCACCAGACACTTGAACCTAGTGAGTGGATAGGCAGGCAGTGAGTCATCCAGAAGGGCTCAAAAGGAAAGGCTTCCAAATTCAACTGTTCACAGTGAGTAATGGTGATTTTTGAAAGAACTAGAAACTGACCTTCCATATGACTCGGGGAATATACCCAGAGAAACTCAAGCCATTCTACCAAAAAGATACCTGCACATGCATGGTTTGTTGTAGCTCTATTCACAACAGCAAAAACATGGAACCAACCATGCTGCCCATCGAAGCTGGACTGAATTTGTAAAATGTGGTACATATACACAATGGAATATTGCGCAGCCATAAAGAAGGACAAACATACGGACTTCGCAGCAACTTGGGTGGATTTAGAGTCTATCATACTCAGTGATCTATCACAGAAACAAAGAACAGAGTACCATATATTCTCACTCATAAGCGGACCTTGAACAGTTATAATACCATAAGAAAGGGATTGGCAGTAATGGGAAACTGCGGGGGGGGGGGTGGGATTGGCAATTGAGGGAAACTGCCAGGGGAGGGAGGAGCACACCTCATCAACAAAGCTACCTGCATAATGAACATTTGTATACATAACCCTGAATTGTACCCTACATCTTTAAAATAAAGAATAAATAAATAAATGTATTAAATCTTTCTTTCTACAACCAGTTGCATGTAGTGTATATAACAAGGTTCTGAGATCAAGGACTCAGAAATTATGTATACATATGTATGAAGCACTCTGTAAGTGGAAATCTAACCTCCTTAGGAAGAGATGAAATTTGTTTTTTTTTCTTTTTTTTTGTTTTGAGTTGGAGTCTCACTCTGTCGTCCAGACTGGAGTGCAGTGGCACACTCCCGGCCACCACAGCCTCGACCTGCTGGGCTCTGGCGATCCTTCCGCCTCAGCCTTCCAAGTAGCTGGAACTATAGGCGCATGCTACCATGTCTGGCTAATTTTTGATTTATTGTGGAGATGAGGTCTCGCCAAGTTGCCCAGGCGGGTCTCGAACCCGTGGGCTCAGGCAATCCACTCACCTCAGCCTCCCAAAGCGCTGGGATTACAGGCTGAGCCACCGATCCCAGTTGAAATTTGTTTTTTCAAATAACTAGTATTCACCTCTTCAACATTTAAGGGCTTATCTCCCCTTTAACTGTGTTTTTAGCATTTGTTAAAATTTTGTGCATCACTGTGACTCCTCCACCAGCTCACAAGCACCTAAGAGTAAGGTCTCTATACTCAGACCCCCCTCAGTACCCATCACGACTAACACACAGCCGGTGTCACAAATATTATACATACTTGTTGAATGAACACATATTTGTACAAATTGAATAACAAGAAGGCTTAGTAAAGAAATGTTCTTCTGGGTTGGATGAGGTCAAGGAGTTGCAGGGATGGCCACTGGAAGAGTGTTTCGAGGTCATCTACTCAAACCTCCTACCACCAACTGCCTGTTTTATTTGCCTGTCCTGGGGACATCACATGACTGATTAACGTTAGCACAAGGTCATCCATGTATGACCACTGACTTTGCTGAGGTCCAACTCAGAAAACAAGTGAAAAATATGTAATGAGTATGTATATATATATATATATATATATATATATACACACACACACATCTGTATATGCACACACACATAATGAAAATATATATTTAATGAGCTAGATATATTGAGTTACATATATATGTTTCTTGAAATAGTATTGTTTTTCAGATTATAAAAATGATGCATTGAAAAACATCATGAAATGCAGAAATGCCTAGTGAAGAAGATTAGTAATAATCACCAAAACCCCTCCATCTAAGTAGGCTATGTTTTAAATGGCAACAAAATCCCTTCCTTAATAGCTTGACTTTATTCAATGCCATTGTGAAAATGATTCCTACCTTTTCACTTAGCAGAATGTCAGTGAGAAAGTGGGCGCCCCTCATTGGGCATGGCAGGGAATGAAAGAAGGCTGCAAATTCTTTGCCATGCTCCCCTTTGAGAGAGGGAGTATGTTTTCCTTCCCCCTCGAATTTGGCGTTGCTGCTTTACCCAGAGGAGGCAGAGGAAGAAATGGGACCAGCTCTGGTTCAGCACCTCACAGAGGTGTAGCAGCTTCCACGTCCATACTTTTGGGAGCTCTGAATTGCTGTGTAAGGAATAGGTTACCTTACTGAACAGAACACAAAGCTGCTTAGAGAGGGCCCGAGACTACCTGGAGAGAGAGAGAGCGGCTTTGCCATCTGAGCTCAGCCCCCAGCTGTCCTCACCCAAGCACCAGACACGTAAGGGAGCTGAATCGAACTTCACCAGTTCAAGGAAGCCCCCACGTGACTGCAGCTCCAGCCCACCTCACTTGGAACAGAACTGCTTTGTGGACCCAACCCACAGAATCATGAGAGAAAAGAAGACGGTTATTGTTTTACTGGATTGGGGGCTGGGGGGAGATTATTATACAGCAATAAATGACTAAGACAACAAGCAAAAAGCTTAATATTTGAGCTTTCTTGAGAAGTACCCGAGCTAAATCCCAAAAGTAAACCTCAGGTTCTATTGCAAAACTGGAGTTCAAGTGCTGGTCATTACTGACAAAAGGAAAAGAACACGGAATTTGAAGTGGTACAACTTGGGTGGAGCTACATAGGACTGACCTACTTATGAGTCGTTTGACCTTGAATAAACCCCTCGACCTGTTTGCTCTTCTCATTGTAAAAGAAGGGCATTGCTGATGTCAACGTTAGAGCGTTTTGGGAAAGGACAAATAAAACCCTACAAGAGGAGATACTTCTTACTGGGTAAGGTAAGAGGGGTTATTTTTTGCCTTTTCTTTGAGTTCAGATATTTGACCATAAACTGTGGCATTCAAATGAATATGCTGTTGTGTTCTGCCTCTAGGTTATTTAAAAAGCCTGTTATATCTATTTGGCATTCAAGAAAGAGCCCTGAGGGTAGCTCTCCCATGCTCAGAGTTTTAAGTGATATAACTGAGATTCTGTGGAAATTTGGAGCAAGGGGTGACAAAGGTATGGAAGAGGCACATGATGGGCTTCTGAGAAAACCACTGACACTTCCTCTTAAATCATCTTCTGTCCCCTCCAAACTGTGTCAACAACCATGGGTAGAACAGGGAAGGGAGGGTAGGAACTAATAGTGGAGACTTTTCCTAGGCAAGTGGTTGAATCTTGTTTTCTTTTCTATTTTGTGGGGGTCATAGTCCAGCCTTCCAACCCAACTTGGGTCAGAGTCAGCACCTTGCCTAATGGTACTTTTTTTTAGTACTCAAGTGAGATTGTTTATGTGTGTGTTTGCCATCTATTTCCTCTGGTAAAATGTAAACTACATGAGAATAGGAAGCTTGTCTGTGATGTGAACAATAGGGACCCTATTGGATCCATGGTCCCTAAAACGGTGCCCTGAACCCTCGTGAAATATCTACGGAATGAATAAATGTAGCATCTCACACACTTTGTCCCCAGACATACCACCTGAGGAATGGGGCCCTGGAGAGTTTTCCAAGGGGTTGATCCTCACGTATCTTAAGATTGAGAACCACCCGACCTAGTGCCTGGGTCAAGCAAGAACACAGTTAGAAAATACAAGGACAGGGAAAGGGAATCTTGGGATTCCAGACCCAAGAAGAAAGGGAGTTTCTATACCCACAGCCCCAGTAGTTGTTTACAAACAGGCTGGTCAGGCCACATGACTGGGCTCAAGCTCAGAGCTGGCCAGGAAGGGCCAGCACTTGGTGCATCCTGGACACATCCTCCCAGCATAGGGAGGACTTATCAGCACAACCTTAAACTCAGAGCCAGTAAAGGAAAATATCTTATAATTTAGCTACATGAAAGTTTAAAAGTTTTGCATAGAAAGGACAACTTGGAAAAAATTAAATTTGACAAATGAAAATTTAAGGAAAATTCTTGCAACACAGATGACCAACCAAGGTTTAATGCTCATAGCAAATGAACGATTCCCACAAATCCAAGAGAAAATGTGGCAAATAATATGCATAAACAATCCACAAAAGAAGGAAAAAAAAACACAGCTAATGAATATGAAAAATACATTCAAGATTCCTAGTGACCAAAGAAATGTAAATTAAGATAATGGGAAAATACAGTTTTGGCAGGGACTAAAATGTTTCTGATATCCCAGTAAGTGAGGTATGGGGAATCGGGTACAACTATTGTTAAGTTGTAAAATCTTCTATGAGGATAATATGCCAAAAATTTTAAATTTACATTCCATTGGACCTGGCAATATTATTTCTAGGAGCTTATCCTAAATAGGTAGGTAACTGCCCAGGTAAACAGTGCTGTGTGTACAGTATAGGAATTTTTAACAATATTTGCAATTTTGCAGAATGTGGCCCAGCTCTAAGGGCCCGTCATGGAGGACACATAGCCCAGAGGCTTTCAGGGAAAATGACCCTTGGGCAGCCAGTGGCTGAGGAGAGGACAATCGCACCCCAGGCCCACCGGGATGACTCTCATAACTCTTGCGTGACGCTTTAAGACACAGCACGTCTGTCTCTTCCCTGACAGGAGGCTGAAAAGCCTGGTGCTGCTACAACAACCATTTTGCTACCATGAGGGAAAATAATCTTCAAACAAAATTAACACACAGAGGAGGGCACCTGGAAGGAAATACCGAATGTAACATTAATGACAGCAAATGGAACCCACCCAGAAGCTGCCCTTCCTATGAACCTCGGTTACATTTCTCTGTAGTTTAAGCCAGTTTGGGTCATTCTCTGATAATTTCAGCCAAAAAGTATGATAAAACTGTCAATTAGGGTTAGGATTCAGGATAGGGTTAGAGTGAGGGTTAGGATTAAGATAATTGGGTAAATAAATTATGACAGAGCCATATAATAAAATACTATGCAGGTGATAAGACGTATTAATTTCCATTAGTGTTGTTAATAATGGAAAATGTTAGGGAATAATATGTATGATATCACCCCCCCTTAGTAAAAAAACTAAATTGAGCTATAGATAGGTATATAAATTAGATACAAATTAGATTCATAAAGGAAGTGGAAGTTTTTATTTCTTCCTTAACATACCTTTGATTTTTTTGAAGTTTTAGCAATAAGTATATGTCACTTTTAATATAGGTGTGTGTATAAATATATATTTCAGCTTTGTGACTCTGAAGTGCTCTTGGTAATATTCTTTTTAAAATCATGATGTAACAGATATTAATGTCATCTTCTTCAAATATCTTAGGATTTTTTTTTTTAATCTAAGACCAATTTGTATTACCTTTGCTTAGTTTAACTTCTAACCCTTTTGCCAGTTCTTTGGCTATCTTGAAAGAGAATGTGTGCCTTCATCTCTAAAAGCATAAAAATAGGTGAAAGCTACCTCTTACGTATACACCTTCCACAAGTCACCCCCACCTGCATGGCTGAGAATTCCACCTATAAAGACAACAACGTGCCTTCACGAGTGTCACGAGGGGCGAACACAAGGCATTCAAGGGCCCCAGGACAGGCATGACACAAAGCATCTCACCAGCTGTAGCTCTTGTTATTCAATTTTCTCAGAGGGAAGGGAGCCCCTCCAGAAATATATTTTTGCTTAGAGGTTCAGTGAGCCTTATTCTGGCATTACAGCTCTTCAAACACCGTAGGAGCAGCAACAGGTCTCTATGTCCAGCTCGGGGGCTTCTGACTCTGAAAGAGATATGGCCACAAACACAGGCCCAGGAGAACCAGGGAGGGCCCTTGAAGGGAACCTTCGACGCATTGGCTCAAACAGCTGACAAGGAGCCTTGGAAATCCTCTGGCCTTGCTGAACTCATTATTCACACGATTAGTCAAGACAAATGCCTTGGAATTTCCTTAAACTTGCTGTCGCCTCCTCTTTTCGATATGAAAAGATACAAGCAAAGAGTTGCCAGTGGGTGGAGTCTTGGGCCAGGTCCCTGGTTACTCTGGGCCAGATTGTTGCTCTCTGGGGGTGGGAGGGAAAAAGAAGCAGATCCAGCCAGGACTGCAGCCACCCAGAGGTCAGCAGCTCTGGGCTCTGAGCTCTGAGCTCTGCTTCTGGGCCACCTTCCAGCACCATTCCCAGTTTCATTCCAGTTTGCAGTAATGAATGCCATGCACATACAACACACACACACAAACACACACACACACACACACACACACACACACACACACACACACACACATTGATGTTTTAAAGAGGCTTCGATAAAACTTTAAATTGTTGTCAAGAGCTGGGCTCGGTGGCTCAGCTGTAATCCCGTGCCTTGGGAGACTGAGGTGAGTGAATTGCCTGAGCCCGCGGGTTCGAGACCTGCCTGGGCAACTTGGTGAGACCTCATCTCTACAATAAGTCAAAAAATTAGCCGGGCGTGGTAGCGTGCACCTGTAGTTCCGGTTGCTTGGAAGGCTGAGGTGGAAGGATCGCCGGAGCCCAGCAGGTCGAGGCTGCGGTGGCCGGGAGCGGCCACTGCTCTCCGGTCTGGGCGACAGAGTGAGACTCCAACTCAAAAAAAAAATTGTTGTCAAGTATTGCTTGTTATTAGTCTAGCAGTTCTTCTAAACGAAATGTTGAGCAAGACTGGATCTTGAAGTTACCCAGCTTCATGAGTGCTGCCCATCCGTGTAAAGAGGAATATTACTGTGCTTGTTATAAATGCACAACCAAGACTTAAGAAGAATATGAAGCTCCTTACAGATTTTTCACTTAGGGAGGCAATGTCTTACTGAAAATTTTATTATGTCCAAAAGAAACATAAATCGATCGGGCTCGGTGGCTCAGCCTGTAATCCCAGCATTTTGGGAAGCCAAGGCGAATGGATTGCCTGAGTCCACGGGTTCAAGACCAGCCCTGGCAACTTGATGGACCTCATCTCTACAATAAATCAAAAGTTAGCTGGGTGTGATAGCACATGTCTGTGGAAGGGTGAGATGGAAGGATCGCCAGAGCCCAGCAGGTCAAGGCTGGGGTGGCTGTGAGTATGCCACTGCACTGTAGCCTAGGCGGTGGAATGAGACTCCAACTCAAAAAAGTTTTAAAAATATAAAAAATAGAAACATAAGTTAGGGGCTGATATGCCTGACACACCAGAGGTGCTTAACAAATAATTGTGGAATAATGGAAATAATTATTTACTCTGCAGCCTAGAGCAAATGACTTGCCTTTGTAGGGCCCATTTTCTATGAATAGAGGTAAGCACACCTCCTCCTTGGGGTGAGGCTGAGGTGAAACGCGTCATCAGGTCAGGGAAAGACACGCTGTGAACAGGAGAAGACTATGTATTGGAAGAGGTAGCCAAGCTCAGCACCCAGCTGGGCTCTCAGAAGTCAATGGAAGATTAGAGGTGAACTGCCCAAGGAACTTCCCAGCTCTCCCACCTAACCTGCCCTGAAGTACTCAGCCTTCCCTCAGTCAGTCAGACACTTATCAGTGTCCCACACCAGCCTCTACCAGCTTGGTGCTTTGGTTCCTACCAGGCCCCTCCTCTGGAAGGACTCTCCAACCCATTCACCCTCTCTAAGCCAGAGCTCATGCTTTCTTTAAAGTCAACCTCTGGTCTCACCTCTCCAAGAAGACTTCAAACCTCCCTCCAGAAATGCATCTCTCTTCTGTTCTCTCCTGTGACTGCTGGTCCACTCTAACCCAACAAACCATATTCCCTGGGTGCCGCCCTAACAGGAGGGTAGGTGTTGGATTGAGTCAAGAAATTAATTTAAGGGCCATGTTGACTTTTCAAAACAGGTATCTTAAAAATCTTGCCTTTTAAGTCTGCCACTGGAGAGAGAAGAGTTTTTTTGTTGTTGCTGGAATTCAAGAGAACACCCTTATGGATCAAGATTCTAGAAGCCCAGGACGTAGATTTTATGCCATAAGTCAGAGAGTTTCTGCTCAAAGAAAGTACATGTTTGAAGCAGCACAAAATACAAGAAGTATTGAGGGAATAAGACGGGAGTTGAATTGCAATGGAAGTGGTAGGGGTGGACGAGACAAGGAGGAAACTCTGTCTTGGTTCCCAGGCTGCAACTAAAGAGACTGCAAACCCCAGATTGAAGTTCCGCCTGCAACATGAAGCTTGTGGACAACAGGGAGCAGGGGATGGCCTGGGGTGAAGGAAGCCCAAAAAGATGAGCCTGAGGAGAACCTCCAAGTTCAAGTGGCCCCAGCAAGCTACAGAGGGGTTCTGAAGTGTTCCTGAGCGCCCCTACAAAGCACATGTTTCCTGGGACCACACACAAGGCAGGACACAGAAATCAGCAGCACAATGCCAGTGACCAGGTCCACATCACTGGGCATCTCCCAGTGTGGGCAACACTGAGAGAAGGGAGGAGAGGGGACAGACAAAGGGTCTTGAACTTGTTTAAACCCTTGAGTAACTAACTACACATAAGCCTGAGAGGACCTGTGTTGCCTGAGAGGACCTGTGTTGCCTTGAACTGGGAAGACTGAATTTTTCCACCATAAGCAGAAGTAGGGATTTGTGAGCTAAGTTAAGATGAGTTCTAGAGAGATAATGTTCTATTTTGGTGTCATTGTGACTAAATGTCACACTGCCACCCTCAAGCTGATCCCCACACCTCCTGGATGATCAACCGTCATGGTTTGCTGAGGACTGTCCTGGTTTTAGCACGTAAAGTCACGCAGGCTGAGCAATCCCTCAGACCCAGGCAAACTGGGATAGTTGGTCATCCTACCTGGTACCCATGTATCATCTTTCTAGGAAAATATTCCAGTTTAATTTTAAGTAGAGTGAGAGTGGGGACATTTGACATTCAGACTCTGTTCACTCAACCACCAGAAGTGAATATAGTTGTCCCCACACTGAATTCTGATGGGCGAGAATGGCTAGCAAGCAAATAATTCAGCTACAGCGTGACAACGAGAAATGCAAATTAATGCAACAAGAGTGCACTGCACACCTACCAGGATGGCTAAAATTTAAAAGATAGACAATAGCAAATGTTGACAAAGTTGTGGAGCAACCAGAACTCTTATATACTCCTAGTGGGAATGTACAGTGGTGCAATGGCTCAGGGGGAAATGCTGGCACCTTTATATAAAACTAAACATGCACCTACCTCTTGGCTCGGCACTTTCATTCCTAGGTATTTACCCGAGAGAAATAAAAATATATCTGAAGAGTCGACTTAAGCATCATAGCCAAACTCACTGGAAAGTGCCCATCTGCCAGAAAACTGATAAACCAACTGTGATGCAGTGTGTTCACACAATGGAATAGTGCTTCTCAAAAAATGGAATGAACTACCGGTGCACACACCAGGATGAATCCCGGCAACATCACGCTTAGTGAAAGACACTGGATGCAAAAGAACACATACTCGATGCTCCATTTATATGAGACCCAGGAAAAGCCATCTAATCTATAATCATAGAAATCGGATCCGTGGTTTCATAGAGCTGGGGTGAGGGGTATTGACCAATAAGGGGCACAAGAAAATTTGGGCGGGGAGTATTGGAAATATTCTATCTCTTGCCTGTGGTGGTTGTTGCATGGGTTATATACATTTATCTACATTCATTAGACCACACACTTAAAATGGGTGCATTTTTTTTGTTTGTTAATTATACCAAAAGAAGTTGATTTCATGGCTGGGTGCAGTGGCTCATGTCTATAATCCTAGCACTTGGGGAGGCCGAGGCGGGAGGACTGCTTGAGCCCAGGAGTTCGAGACCAGTCTGAGCAACATAGCGAGACCTCATCTCTACAAACTATAAACATAAAACATAATAAAAACATGAGCTGGGTGTGTGGGCACGTGCGGGTAATTCCAGCTACTCAGGAGGCTGAGGCAGAAGGATCGCCCGAGCCTGGGAGGTCGAGGTTGCGGTGAACTCTGGTCACTGCACTCTAGCCCGGGTGACAGAGTGAGACTCCAACTAAAAAAAAAAAAAAAAGAGCTGATTTTTTTAAAAAATGTAGCACAATGTGATAAGCACCCTAACAAACAAGCACACACAGTTCCCAAGAGACTGAAAGGTGGCAGGAACTGGGTGGATGGAGAAGAGGGGGGAGGTGTGTGTGGGCGGGGACCTCCAGCGTGAGCAAGACAGGGAAGAAAGCGAACGGTGGGCTTCAGGAACCGTCCAAAGGTGGGGGGGGGGTAGAGGCCACTGTAAAAACACGAGAACAGAGAGGTAAGTCTGGGTGCGTCCGGGAAAGGCCTCACATGTTCTTCAAAGCGCCTCAGACCATCAGGACAACCGTGATGTCCAGACTCAGAGCAGCGGGCCGGTGCGGTACAATCAATCCGCTGCTAGTTAGGACTCAGGCCAGGTGATCCCTGACATGTCCCTGCCCCTCAGGTGCAGTCTGTGGTGTTTCTTGAGGGGAGGTAGGGGCCACGAGCCCCCAGAAGGGGGTGCTGTCCTCCAGTTGGGATCTTCCCCATACCATGGGGTGATAAAGAGCCAGGGAAAACTTGATCATGGGTGATTGTTTTCTGCCTCAAAAGGATGTCAGGAAGAGCTCTGTGCTTCAGAGGGGATTGGAGCAGGAGGGGATTGGAGGGGATTGGAGCAGGACAGACTAGAAACCTGGAGACCAGTCAGTGGTCGGGACAAGGCCTCCCGCCCCCAGACTGGACAACGGGCCTCTAGGTTAAAGCAGTGAAGGCGGAGGAGAATGCGTGTCTAACGTGTTTTATAAAGCAGATGCAACAGCACTGAGAAGCTGGCAGAGACTGTGAGCATTCACCTGGTGAGAGGACTGATCATCGCTCACAACAAGATGGAGAAGAGAGAGGGGAGAGGGAGTCGGGGGTCTCATGCTGGGCAGAGCTACCAACAGTGCTCACGCCCTTGGCCTTCCCTGCTCTTTGCCAGAGTCACTCTGTCTTTCCTTTGGGAACATTTGCGTTATATGAGGCGTCCTGGAATCGTGACCTCCTCCCAAGGGTATCCTCCCTTACTCCTTCCACCCAGACCATGAAATGAGAGCCTGAGACAGGGGATGGGAGAAGAGGTGCCCATGGACAAGAGAGCCTGTCACTGTCCCATGACCACACCCGCATCTGTCTCCACATCCGAGGTTGCCCAAAATGGTTCTGTTCACGTGGGACTGCACGCACCTAGCCTGATGCCTTTTAAGAAATCCAATTAATTCGCCGGGCTCGGTGGCTCAGCCTGTAATCCCGCGCCTTTTGGAGCCTGAGGTGAGTGGATGGCCTGAGCCCGCGGGTTCGAGACCCGCCTGGGCAGCGAGACCTCATCTCTACAATAAATCAAAAAATCAGTCGGGCGTGGTAGCGCATGCCTGTAATTCCGGCTACTGGGAAGGCTGAGGCGGAAGGATCGCCGGAGCCCAGCAGGTCAAGGCTGCGGTGGCCGGGAGCGGCCACTGCACTCCAGTCTGGGCAACAGAGTGAAACTACAACTCAAAAATAAATAAATAAATAAGAAATCCAATTAAAAGACCTACCCTCGGGCTACCTCTTTCAAGTCCCCTCCCACTGTGGTTGCTTTTCTGTCTTCTTAATAAATCCGACTTTTAAAAAAAGGGGGTGCCTATCCTCAGTGATCAGTAATGAATCCTAGCAATTAGAAACTAGCCACTCTGTAGGGTACTAAATCCTAGAGCTCTTGCTTCAGAGTAGTAGGAATAAAAGCTGGCCCTCGGGAATTGAGTAACCAGACTCTCCCAGCCCAGAGTTTCCTGGAAGCGAGTTCCAAGTCCAAGCAGTCCCATGGCTGTCTCCACATCATTATTAGCCGGCCTTCCTCGTGGGGATGCCGAGAAGTGATAGAAATTCTGGGGACATGGACCATGTATGACTTTGGTCATATATTTAACAACAAAATGAAGTTCTTTCCCTGAGAACAAGGAGGCAGCTAGGCAGGAACAGAAAAACACAGTTCAAAGTCGCCATCTGGAAAAGTCCAGCGCAAACACAGGGTTCTCGGCACCTCAGAGAGTTTTATGGTGGGAATGGCTGCACAGCCCACACATCTGGTGACTAATTCCCAAAGAAGAGGTGGGATTGGGAGTGAGAAATTAAGCAAGGGGTTGGCTGTCCTCAGCCTGGACAGTCACATGGCGTGACTCAGCATTCCTTCTGCTTCTCAGAAAGAAGAGGCTCTCAGTCCCCTTGACTCAGCATCCTCTCAGACTGCAGCCACCAGGAACCCTGGTCCCAGAGGAAGCTAGCCTGCCATGTCCTCCTAACCTGCTTAGACACCCTCCCCACGGGACCTGAGACCCTGCCTGAGAGGCAGGGAGGCCACAGCCCTGAAATGGGGAGCTCCCTGACTCTGAGAGGGACAGAGTACTCTGCAGGAAATATGTCCACAGCTTAGAAATGAGATGTTTTCACTTTTTCTCACCTTTCCCCGGGGCCAAATCAGCCACCAGAGGCAACCAGCAGGATAGGGACAGACACCTCTGATGTGGCAGTAGATGACAGAAACCGGGCTGAGAAATAAGAAAAGGAGACGTCAGACATTCTGAGCTCACAGTTTTATCTGTTGGAAAATAATGGCTAGACTTACGTTGCCAGGAAGAGGAAGGGAAAAAAACATTCCGTGTATATTCAGGGGCTTCTTTCTTATCACACAGTTCATTTTTAAAATATGTTGACTGGTTTCCCGGAATGAAGAGTCTTTGGAGCCAGGACCTCTCTGGGCAGTCCCAGTGATAGAATCAGGAATCTGTCTACAAGAGACAAGCCTCAGACTCAGGGCAGAGTTGACCCTTCAGGGGACCTTGGGCCTTTCTACGCCTCAGTTCCCTCATCTGAAAAGACAAGTGATGCATAACAGTGGAATCTAAGGCACAGGGTCCCTGTGGGGACCGTTCGTTTGCTCGTGCATTCCTGAGCACCTACTGTGTGCAGGCATAGTTCTGGGAGATGGTCTGCAACAGTGAATAAAACAGATGCAGATTCCAGCCCTGATGGTGAACGCAGTGGGTTAAAATAGAGCAGGGGTCCAGTGGGGTGAGGCCTCCCACTAAGGAGAGGCAAGCAGGTGTCTAGGGCCCAAAATTTCAGATGGCATGTGCACTACGGGCACCTGCCCAGCCATGAGAATGACAACTTGGGCACCTGGGACCACTAGGGGCAGAGGTGGAAGGGTGTCAACTTCAGAAGTGGTTGATTAGGGCAGGCAGAACACCCAGCACCGTGGCAGGGATATGGGCCCTTATTGAATATAAGATGATCTTAACAGCAATAGGAAGAGAAGGAAGCAGAAAAAACTCCTAAAGGAAAATACACATTCTCAAAAGTATCGACAGGATGGTCCATTTAGTGTCGTAGCAAACACCTGGACACACCCGGGGTCTCTGGTCACCAGCTCCAGCAGCAACTGAGACCCAATGAAAGCAAATCCAAGCAGAAGCATCGATGCCGGAGTCGCAGCAGGGCAGCCTGTAATCCCAGCACTTTGGGAGGCCGAGGCGAGTGGACTGCCTGAGCCTGAGGGTTCGAGACCAGCCCCGGCAATTTGGAGAGACCTCATCTCAACAATCAATAAAAAATTAGCTGGGTGTGGTAGCACGCCCCTGTAGTTCCTGCTATTTGTAAGGCTGAGGCGGAAGGATCGCCGGAGCCCAGGAAGTTGACGCTAGGTGGCCATGAGCGTGCGTGCCACTGCACTCCAGCCTGGGCAACAGAGTGAGACTCCGAAATCAAAATTAAATAAATAAATAAAAAGATACTCCTGCCAGGGGATCTCAGAGCACCACGTGCTGAGCCTCATGCTTTGGGCTTTCCGTGGATTACCTTATGTCTCCCACCCTCAGCCCCGCAGGGTCAGTCACTCCTTACCCCATCCACAGACGAGGCATCCGTAACCTCAGGATTTAAATCAATTTCTCAAGGTCAAGGTCTCTCAGCTCACCACCACCTTACACTCCCTTCTGCCACAGCACACCCAATAGCTGTTATTTTTCTTAAGCGTGCTAAATTATCAAGAAAATATTAAATGTGCGCCGTGAGCTCTGCTTGAGACCATGGGGCATGGTGAAATTTGTTTTAGAAACAATAATGGGCAAAATAGTTACAAGTTTCTTAGGTTGGATATTCAGAGCAGTGAGTTCTGATTCCTGGAAAATTCATTCAATAGCACATTCCTGAACGATGTCCAAGAGGTGAGCTGGGTCTGCTCTGTGAAGATGAGTCAGGAGCAGGTGAGAAGCGGAGGCCTTGTCCACTCTAACACACCAGAGACGGAACTCGGCAGCATGTACCCACTGTGGTCGCCCCTCTGAACCCACTAGGGAAAGTCTAAGAGGAAGCCTATGTTTCCGGAGAGGAGTTAGCCAAGTTACAAAGGAGTCCCTGAAGCTGGCAGGCCACACAGGAAAGAAAATGCCGGAAAGATGGAAGCTTCTGGCCACAGTGCTCTCACGCAGAACCATAATAATGAAAAGGAAGCTTTGGCAGCCATCCCAAAGCAAGCTCATGAGGAGAGATGGAGTCCCAGAACTGCTCAGCCATTCTGAAGTGACCATGGTCCTTGAAGAACCTGGAAGCCCAGGGAACACCTGCATCTTGCAGGTACGATCCAAGTCGAACGCTTACTCTCTTCTCCCTCTAAACTGTCACTGTAAAATCCACTCTGTCACTTACTAGTTGTGTGCCCTTAGGCGAGTTTCTTAACCTTTCTGAGCCTCAATAAATGGTGGCTGCCAGGCTCGTTGGCTCAGCCTGAAATCCCGTGCCTTTGGGAGGCTGAGGTGCGTGGATTGCCTGAGCCCGTGGGTTCGAGACCCACCTGGGCAGCGAGACCTCATCTCTACAATAAATCAAAAAATCAGGCGGGCGTGGTAGCACATGCCTGTAATTCTGGCTACTTGGAAGGCTGAGGCGGAAGGATCGCCGGAGCCCAGCAGGTCGAGGCTGCGGTGGCCGGGAGCGGCCACTGCACTCCAGTCTGGGCGACGAGGTGAGACTCCAACTCAAAATAAATAAATAAATAAATAAATAAATAGTGGCTAACGTTACTCTTTATTATTATTAAATGTGGTTAAATATTTACAGAATCACGTAAGGCACCATCATAATCATGTAGTACCCCATGAGCAAACTTTTTGTTAAGAATCAAGTAGTAAATATTTTAGACAATAAGCATATTTTACATATATTACGTATATAAAAACATATGTCATATTGTGTCATATACCATCTGTTGCATATTACATGTACGTTGTATATCGTACATTTACAATACGAATATAAAATGTCAGAGCTTCCATAGCAAGAGAGAATCCTCCGGCCACCTAGCCCTGTCTGCCCAGGGTGGGCCTTCCTGGGACAAGCACACTGCACCCTGTGCTTCCCGGAGATGGTCCCAGGAGGAAGAGCAGATGGGGGAGGAGGGGCCTGGTGAGCCGGGTCAGGGGGGTGGGGAGATGAAGGTGGCTCAGTCACCTTGGTCAGTTTCTCTCTTTGCCCTGGGACTCCTGGATCCTCTCTCCCTGGAGAGCCCGGCCGTCTGCCCTGGGACACTGACCGGAAGTGAGTCTGGTGAGTGGCCAGATCTCAGACTGAGATTCCACCGCTTGGTGTCCAGTAGTTGCATCAGCAGAGCCCTCACGATGTAGGAGGTGACCCGTGCAGGTCCTGGGTAGCGATAAGGTGAGTCGTCTGGCAGGGGAGGCAGGTGCTGGAAGCAGAGTGGGAACAGGGGCAGACAGGGGCGCCTCAGCTTGGGCTCCACAACTAACAGCGTTTGCTGGGTGCCGCTGGGTCATACGAAAATAGGTGCCTGTAGTTAGCCCGTGGGTCACAGTTTGCTGCTGGTTGGCAAGGCGTTGGGGAGAGCGACCGATGAGCACACCCCAGCCACATTCTCTAGAGCATAGCCTGTTAATAGGTTACCAAAGCACTTCACGGGGTCACCAACAGCATTTTCAAAAACCGAAACAGAGAACGAACCGTATGCAGGCTTTCGGTTGCATCCATATGTATACTCTGGGTACAACGTTTAATGTGTGGTCTACTGAGGATGGGACACCAGCCACACATTTTGGCTTCTGTATACCCCAGAAGAGGGGTTTTCCATCTATCACTCGGGCATTCCTGGAGCTTTCACTAGGAAAGTTTAAGGATAAGCTCTTTGAGGAAAGAGGTCAAGTCCTAGCCTTCTCTGTACCCTGAAACTTACCAGTTTAGCTTTGGGTAGGAACTGAAGGAAGGAAACGGAAGTTAGCCGGCATCTGGGGCAGATGTATGTCCCTGGGAGAACCCTGGAAGGGTTTTAGTAGCACCCCCAGATGCATCTCACACACTCATCAGAACATTTTAGAGATCCTCCAGCCAGTGGCTTTCAGACTGTGCTCCAAGAAACCCTAGGGTTCCTCCATGTGCCTTTGGAGGTGGCCAAAGGAAAGAGGCTCACGCCTTCCCTTCTGACCTCATCTGGAGCAGCTTTGCATTTACGTACCTATTTAAAGATGGTGTGTAAATTTCTTCTGGTCAAAGGGCTCCAATTCTGGGATATTAAACAACAAAAAAGGTGTGTGAAAACCTTTTTTTTTTTTTCAAACTAATTTTACACCCCCCCCCAAAACCGGATACAGTATCCAAGGAAAGTCAACGGCACAGTGGGGAGACTGGCCCGAGATCTCTACTCCCCACCCCGTTCAGCGATCCTTCCACCTCTCCACAAGAAAGGCCAGGCGAGTCCACTTCTGCTCTGAGAGCAATCCCTGGGGGACGCATCACAGTCCAACCAGACAATGTTGTAACAGTGAGTTCCAAATCAAAGGAAAACCAGGAGCGAACACACATTGTTTCACGCAGCTCTGAGAGGCTGCCCCCAGAATTGTTTGTCATGGTTCCAGCACAGACTAGTTTTGGAGTCTTGGACAAGACACTTCACTTATCTAGACTTTGACTTCTGAGGTCCTCTCTGACCCTCTGAGGTCCTCTCTGACCCTCTGTTCTGAGTCTCTGTTGAAATGAGAACAGATCTTCTTCAGAGAGCAAGGAGGTGTTCAACCTGAACCCACAGGTGACAACCATTTAATTCTACCACTGTGACATGCCCTCCAGGGAGTGATGGCAGTGACCACCTCCAGCCAGTCTGCAAAGTAGGATAAAGGCTCTTTGAGAAGTTGTGGAGATGGAGAGAGGGACTCCAGTTCCTCCTCCTCACCCAGACCAGCCCTACAGAGGACACAAGGGAAACCACACCTGAGGTTGAGAGCATCGAACTACACTGAGATACCACCTAACTCCAGTCAGGATAGCCATCATCAGTAACTCGAAAAACAACAGATGCTGGTGAGGGAACACTTCTACACTGTTGGTGGGAATGTAAACCAGTACAGCCTCTGTGAAAAACAGTTTGACCATTTGTCAAAGATCTGAAAATCAACTTTGATCTGACCCTGCAATAACCCTACTGGGAATATACCCAGAGAAATTCAAGTCACTCTATGAAAAAGATACCTGCACACGCATGTTTATTGCAGCATTGTTCACAATAGCATAAATGTGGAACCAACCGTGTTGCCCATCAAAAGAGGACTGGATTTTTAAATTGTATAATACACAATGGAATATTACGCAGCCATAAAGGACAAAATTATGAACTTCACAGCAACTTGAATGAACTTAGAGTCTATAATACTGAGGGATCTACCACAGAAACAAAGAACTGAGTATCACAAGTTCTTACTCATAAGTGGACCTTGAACAATTATTGTGATACTATAAGAAAAGGATTGGCAGTAGTGGGAAACTGCCGGGGGAGGCAAGGGAGAGGGGAAACTGGGGAGGGGAAACTGCTGGGGGAGAGGGACACACCTCATCAACGAGGGTATTTGCATAATGAGCACTTGTATGCCTAACCCTGAATTGTACCCCACATCTTTAAAGTAAAAAAATTTTTAAAGAAGGGATGTAGTTGTCCCTGGTGTTAAAGCAACTCTGCTGTTTCTCTTTTATAGTTGAAGAGGTTATCGGAGAGGTCACATGATTATCTAAAGGGTGTAAGGGTAGGGTGGAAGGAAGAGAGAGAGATAGAGAGAGACACACACACACACACAGAGAGAGAGGATGCATTTGAGGTTTGAGACCACCTGAGGTGGCAGGAGATGTCAGTTATCATTTGTCGACTGTCTTCCATGACAAGAACTTTACACATTTTATCTCACTACATCCTCACAATAACCGTGCAATGTAGGTATAATAGACCCCTTTTACAAAAGAGTAAAGTGAGGCTCAAAGAGGTTAAAGAAACGACTCCAGTCAAACAGCTATCAAGCAACAGCTCTGTCCTTCTCACTTGTTGTTTCTGATTCCCGAATCTTCGATCTTCCCACTCTCTCGTGATGCCTCAGGGCTGAGGCCTGGACTCATAGCTGAGATGTTCCTCGTTCCATGTTGTACAAGGACAGGACAGGGGGGAAGACGGTCACCAACACGTGACGTGAAGATATGGCATGCAAAGAGCCAATGATCAACCCAACGACAGCCAGAACAGCGTGATCTCTGATGAGACAGCCACCATCTGAGTGCCTCTGACCAGAAGTGCCGTCTCTGAGAGTCTGCTGTCCCCATAAGGAAAGGGTGGACATGGCAATGACTGAACCCCCTCCCCTGTCCCTAGCTCTTTGCCTCAATTCACTTCAAGACACAAGTGGCCCTAGGCAGTCTCACAGACTCTTTTTGCAACTTTCAACGGTTTCCTACAGAACTGTAACATTTTATGAGCAAGGGAATTTACAAGGGTTTCCACCATGGTGGGAAGAAGACAGGTTTGGGAACAACAAGTTCCTTTAGTCTTGACCTTGGATTCTTCACTGTCAAAATGGGGTCACAACCACACCTTCTACACAGGACGAGTATGAGGATCCAATGGCAATGGCATGACAAGTTCAGATCGTGCAGGTCCCTGTCCAGGTGTTATTTGGTTGTAGACCTGCAGGCAACTCTAGACATCCATTCAGCTGACCTGGGCTTCCAGCCTCTCCTGATGGAATGGCAAGGACCAAGGCCCCTCTAATTCTATGGCTATCCTTCCACTTGGCCCTCAAAGCAGCCCCAGAGATGAAGACAGCTCCCGGTATTCCCCCTTGACAGACAAGGAACAGGAAGTTTTTTGAAATCAATTAAGTACGCGCACTATGCCCAGTCAAGAAAGGCCCCAAATCTCCCTGAAAGATAGGTAGACGCTCCCTGGAAGCCGGGGGTGCACGCGTTGATACCCCAGCAGGCCTGAGACAAGCTCCTGGTGCCCCACTCGGGCTAGGGAGGTGCACAGGAATCCTGAGTCTGATGCTTAGCCAGCAATCAACTTTGAAACGGAATGGAAACCACCCGAGAGAAGGGGTCGTGAGAGAAGACGCTGGGTCTCTTGTGGGAAACCCCACAGACTCAGAATGTTGAAGTGTAGCTTTGGGGTGCTTCATGGAAATTCTCATGTGGGAAGAAACTGGGAAGTGGGGACCCCCACCTCACAGTGCTTACCCACCTGTCCACAGGTGGGCTTTCATGGGTATACAAAGCCAAGGGCCACCTCCCACCAAACTTCCAGTAACTGCTCTGTGACCCACAGGAAGGGAAGGCCTTGCAAAGAAACAGACTTCAAAGGCTGTTTGAAAGGGAACACTGATAATGTCCATTTGTAAAGAGGTCAGTGCCGATTTGAAAAGGGGTCAAAGGACATTTGAAAACACCGGGAGTCACTATTTGTTCCAAAGTACACGGGGACACGGCCTAGAGGACCTGGAGAGGGATCAGGAAATCCATCTAAGGAAATAAGAGCTAAGATCTCGGTTGGTCTGATGAGTTGGAATTTTAGGATGTGCCTTGTGGAGTTCTGTTTGTTCATCGTGGTGGGCCTGATTGCCAAAGGAGAATGTGAAAATAAATTCAAAACTGAAGCTATGCACGAGGTGTCAGAGACTGCAACAAACTGAGTAGCCAGGATTCTAGCTGGCTCCAACTAGCATGCGACACGGACCAAGTGATCCGGGTGACACCTCCGCCTCTCCTCCTGCAAACAGGAGCCCGCCTGCCTCTCGAGGTGAGGCGACACTTTTGGAATCCTTTTAAGCCTTTCCATAGTCTAGGTGTCATATTATCTATCCTCCCCACCATTACACTTTTTTCTTTATCTTTAAGGAAATTCTCACGAAAAGGGGAATTTCAGTCAGCATGGTCCTGAGAAAGGGATGACTCGTTTCAGTTCTCAAGGGACTTTCCTCACGAGGCAGGAGTCCCTGGGGATTTCACCTCCTCATTTTGAAAAGGAAAAGGAACCACTTACCACCACGGCTCCACATGGGACACACCATTCGTCAGACATGGCTTGATGCAGCGCACAAGGCAGATAACACAAATGATGGCTGCGTTTCCTTTGGACCAGCCCTTGGTTTGATCAGTGAGAGACACACTGCAAAAGGCCTTGGGTTTTTTTCAAGAATAAATGTCCAGCTTTTCATTCCAATCTAGTTTTCCACTTTTGGCTGTGGATGTAATAGCAGGGACCTAAAAACGCAGGAAGGAAGACAGCCCTCCACATAACCCAGAGAGAAAAGGAAGAGGGACCGAATGATCTCACTCCAGAAATCCCGTGGACAGTGGCCTGCCAGGTGTCTGCAAGCTGGCGTCTTACTCACACGAGTCTCTATGCATCTTTGTCATGTAAATCTGCCCTCCCGGAAAATCAAGCACATGATGAAAGGCAATCACCCAACAATCTCCCTGCATGACAGACTGAAGAAATAAGCTAGAAGAACATTATTCTCACTACTTTTAGAAATGAGGAAACAGTAACACGAAGACAGACACAGACTATTTGAGTGTAGAATAAATGAGAACATGTCACTCAGGCCTCACCAATAGATTGCATTATCGTTATGGCCACAGTGACTGGTCCAGAGAGGAGAATGGGACACAAGCTGGACAAGTCAGACTCTTCCCCGGATTCTTTCAGCCAGAAATATCAGAAAAGATGGTCTTTTCTCATGTGGGCTGCTGCACAAATGTAGAGTACACCTTGAGCTGCCAATGCTAATAGGCCTGTCACGTGAAAAGAACTTGTCCAAGACATCCTGATGGCCTCTGGATTCAGCCATGCCTGAAGCTGTTCTGTTCTGTTCCTGGGTCTTACTTTACAGTTTTATAAGCCATCTTTTCTCTCTCTCTCTCTCTCTCTCTATCTATCTATCTCTCTGTCTGTGTGTGTGTGTGTGTGTGTGTGTGTGTGTGTGTCTGATGCTATTTTGAGACTGTCACTTGCAAATAAAAAATATTACTCACATAAGCGCTTAGTTATAAGAAGTGGGATTTTGTGTAAAAGTGTTTATATTTTTATTCATCCATGTATTTCAACCATGATTCAGAAAAAAACTCAAAGTACTCTAGGTTACAACCATATAAATTAGAAAGCTTGAAATATAACTTTATTAAATACACTGATGAGAGAATTTGCCTGCTCACTGGACATAAATTTCAAGCTAATCCTTGATTAAACATAGTCAAAGCAGGGGCTTTCCACATTCGGATGCATAATGGAATTTCAGACTTGAAATCCAGCCAAAGGAAATGCTCCCCAAGGAGAGAGTGCTCAGTGGGTCTAATCAGTCTTAAATTCAGGAAGAGAAAAATTTGTATTGCTGTGACATGGAAAAGCTAAAAAAAAAAAAAAACACTTCTAAGAACCGAAGTCAAATGCTTTCTGGAAAGTCTAGTTCCTGCTCTGCCCTCACTAAGATGTTGAATTAACAAAGAGCTCAGAGAACATAATGCATGCATTCTCATGCATCCACAATTCACTATGGAGCATGTTGGAAGTTATCAAAGATATGGGCTACTGATTGTCAAACACCGTGAGCCAGACGCCGTCGTAAGCACTGTCCGTCCTACGGTTTGTGAAGCAGACATTCTGATAAACACCAAGAAAGCCCATGTAATAGTTCTGTGCCCAAGATCATAGAGCTGTTCCATCAAGGCGCTGGAACGAGAGCTCCTGGTGATGTGTCCTCTGGCCGACTTACTGCCAGTCTCATTTAGAAATGGTGAAGGAACTCCTACACAACAAGCGTATTAGCCCTGGATTGTGGCCAGTCTCATCTTTGCAGGGTCACTTCAAAGTCAAAACCACGTATTATCCTCCACTGAGATTCCATCGCCCCGTGATTGTAAGTCATGGAATGTAGGCTTTGTGAGGAATGTGGCAGTCACTCAGGGAGACCCTTATTTTACAGAAGGGAACCCTGACAGAAAGTAGAAGTGATGTATCTAAGGTCACCTGGTGACAAAGCTCAGGTTCAAACCCTGATTTTGCTCATCTGTCAGAACACATGGCGTCTTGAGCAATTCTATCTTCCCGCGTGGCTGCTTTCAGCCTGGGGCTGGCCACGCCAGGGCCCCCCGCGCATGGCTAAGGGTGCAGGTGGCAGATATGCAGACTTCAGTAGAGGAAAAAGGGCTTTGCTTGATCCCAACTCCCCAAAACATTTGTTGTCCTTGTAAAAGAGGAGTGTTTTTCCCATTTTCCTTTTGTTTTAAAACTTGCTTTTTAACATTTTTGATAAAGCATTCTAAAAACATCATTTTGAAAGCAGAGCTTGGATTACTTGATTTTGATTCATTTGTGTGTATAAATAAATTCATATATTCATATACCTATCTATATAGATATATAGATAGTTATATACATACATACACATACATGTATGAGAGGGAACCCCTCAAAAAAAGGAATTATCTTTTGGACGGCAGACCCCTTGTAGTACAGAATTTCCTAACTAGGTAAGTGTTCTAGGAACCCATTGGCGCCAGCGTACCAGCTACCATTGTTGCAAGAGGCTGCATCTGGCTTTAGTGGATTTATTTTTGGGGATTCTTTCGATGTACTTGCCCATTTCATGATGGATGATTTACAAGCACACCTGTCCACGCTGCAATGAGTGTCCAGCAGTTTTTGACCAAAAATGGCTTGACCCCTGTGCTCCACCCTCCCTATTCACCCAATCTGACCCAAGCAACTTTTCTTTGTCTCCCCAGACAAAAAAAGTCCTAAGGAAAAGGTTTTACCGATGTGGAAGAAGTGAAACAAAAAAATGTCAAAAGCACTAAAAAGCATCAAAACTGACAAGTTTAAAACCCATTCTGAGCAGTGGAAAAAAGCATCTCAATAGGTGTATTGCATCAAACAGAGTATTTTGAAGGAAAAATAGATGATGTCCCATAAAACAGTAGTTAAAACCCATGTCTCTCTCCCAGCCATAATCCCAGCTCTGGCCATCCTTTCAAGCATCCCTCCCACCCCTCTCTGTGACTCATACTGAAGTTGTGGCAGCCTTTACTCACTGTGACTTCCTAAAAGCATCTAGGCAAGTAGCTAGCAGCTCTCAGCAGGTAAGCCCACACCAACAAACTGAAAGAATTCCTTCCAGGTTTTCTGCCCATTAACTGAACTCTTTCAAATAATTATAATCTCATCATAAATTGAGGGGGATGAATAAGAAGAAAAACCAGGGCTCGCATCAAGGCTTCAGGTGAAAAATTAGAGAGATTCCCACTAGAGGGAATCAGGAATTTGTCACCATAGAAATAGAAGGGAAGTGTCATGCAAGATGGCGCTCCTCATCCAGCACCGGGAGAAAGAACAGATGCATCTTCAGTCTCCGGGGGGCCATGGGGAGGGACAATCCTGAAGTTTAGGGACTGTGTGTGAGATCCATGCACACTGGGGTCCACGAATCTCTCCTCACCCGGCTTCCCACAGTGTAGCAGAAGAGGTTCTCAGTGAGCTCTCCCCCAGGCTGGCCAATTCTCTGTTAAAATAAGAGTATTGAGATCGACTGTGGGGAGTGGATCAGAGGCCCTGTTGCAATGTACAGTGTTTGCATGGGTGCTTGGATCAGAGTAGGTGGCCAAAATATGGCAGGTTTCCTTTCCCCATCATGAAGTCCTCGTGTGAGTGGTTGAGTAACCAACTGCCTTGGAGGCTCACATTAAGTCCTCTTATTTGAAAGCCTGAAAGGCTGACATAAGAAGGTGTTGGGGGTGGTGTGTGGTTGTCAGAGACCCACATAGTTGAGGTCCCGATGAACAGGGAAGCCTCGTGACTCACATAGATATGCTCATCATATGCCCTTCCTCCACAGATGTATTGTAAGTATGGAATGAAGTGTATTATCTAAATAATTTATTTGTTTTCCCTGTGAAAGAGCTCTCTTTAGATAATGGGAATATTTTTAAAAGATTGTCCTGGGGCTTGCCATAAAAGTGGTTTTGGTGCTGAGTGAGGAAAGCCTAGAGAACTCTACCTCCATTGGCAGGGGAAGAACCAAGAGAGAGCTATGATGTTTTTGCATCATCAGGTTCAAACTAAAGGAGGAAGCTGGTAACCCTAGACATGCAGTTCACTACTCTATGTGTGAACACGTACACACACACACAAACACACACACACACACACACACACACCACCATCCCCTCCCAGGGGGGAGACCACACAAGTGACCTGTCCATTCACAGTGACTTCCCAGAGCCTACATCAAGGCAGACCCATTAGAGATACCACCAACCACCCAAGAGGGCGTGGCATGATAGAAGACACATCTGCAAGGCCCTGGAGGTTCCTCTCCTCCCTCCTCTTTGGTAACTCAGCAGAGAGCTGACTCTTTGAGTCTGAGTCAATTTTTTTTTTAGTTGGAGTCTCACTCCTTCACCCAGGCAGGAGTACAGTGGTACACTCACAGCCTGGGCTCCGGTGATCCTTCTGCCTCAGCCTTCCAAGTAGCTGAAACTACAGGCATGCTCCCATGCCCAGCTAATTTTTGATTTATTGTAGAGACAGCTCTCACCAAGTTGCCCGGGCTGGTCTCGAACCCACGGGCTCAGACAATCCTCTCACCTTGGCCTCCCAAAATGCTGGGATTACAGGCTGAGCCTCGGAGCCTGGTAGGGTCTGAGTCAGTTTAATGGAGCAAGTTGCCATTGGCCCTGAAGTCTTCCCAAAGTGCTGGGATTACAGGCACGAGCCATGCACCTGGCCCTGTTTTCTCAATCTCCTCAGTGGACTCTGTCACTCTACCAGCTTCTACCAGCCACTCCCCCTTCCAAAAGAGCTAATCCTCTCTGTACAGGAAAGCCAGATATACAAGTATCAGCGAATAAACAAGCTCTTGGTAGAGGACCAATGGATTCTCCTTGTGACCAAACACATCAGAAAAGGAGCAAAGTTCCACAATGACCACAAATCTTTTGATCATCTGCAACTGAAGGGACAATGGAACACAGGAAACAACAGAGGAGAGAAGGTTCTTTCCAAAGACTGCCTGGTACATTAAGCCCAGAAAAAATGCTATGCTCCTACAACAAGAGCTGCCTCTCAAACCTTGTCCCCCTGTACTGCACACAGCTTTCTCTGGCACTTTGTAGAAGGGCATCTTGAAGAAAGCATTAGAGGAATAAATTCCAACGGAGGGGCCCAACTCAAGCCCTGCAATGTCCAGCACATTGGGCAATGGCCAATAGGAGAACAAAGGTCGCACACCCAGCCTGGCAATACAACACACACTGGGTCATGGCTGAAAGTGTGCAAGAACATGTGAGTGAGTACAATCTGTGAGTGAGTCTGTGACTCACAGTTGAGTGGATGAATGAATGAGTGAGTGAATAGTGAAGAAATGAGAAGACAAGTATCTAGAGAACTAGAAATATGGTTAATGAAACTTATGAGACTCTGTTGATATGACCCAATCCTTAAAAGATGATCTTTGAGCAATACACAGAGAAGCAGAATGTTTTTAACTACTGTGTTGGCTGAATTAAAAGCATGAAATGGAATGGATCATGTGGAGGCAGGAGCTCATCAAAGGTCAACCAAAGATAAAGACCAGAGGTGAGACAGACACCTACCAATGCAGCCAATGCCCCCAGTTCTCAGGTGAGGAAGCACCAGTAGTTAATATCAGAAGGATGCTGTGTATACCCTTGTGGGTTATTACTTATTGGATGTACACATATTCATGTGGACTTTTTTTTGAGTTGGAGTCTCACTCTGTTGCCCAGGCTGGAGTACAGTGGCATGCTCATGACCACCCCAGCGTCGACCTGCTGGGCTCAGGTGATCTTTCTGCTTCAGCCTTCCAAGTAGCTGGAACTACAAGCGTGCGCTACCATGTCCGGCTGACTTTTTATTTTTGTTGTAGAGATGAGGTGTCACCAAGTTGCCTAAGCTGGTCTCGAACCCATGGGCTCAGGCAATCCACTCGCCTCAGCTTCCCAAGGTGCTGGGATTACAGGCTGAGCCACTGAGCCCGGCCATGTGGACTTTTAACCATTGGGATTTTGTTCTCAAATAATCTTTTTATGTTCATTTTAAAGTTCCTAGTCCAAGAATTTCTTCAGGTATTAGTGAGGAGTTGTAGCTGAAACTGGGGTGGCAACATCTATGGGTCCAGGGCACTCAGAGGGCAGTCAAAAAAAAAATGAGCATCTTCAAAGTTAGGGCTGAAAAGGACCAATTGCGGTCTGCAAATACTACATCTTACACTGAACCCACAGTAGCCAGCCTCCAAGATGACTTTTTCTCCTAATGATCCTTACCTTCTAGTGCTCATGTCCTTGTGTACTCAAGTATTAAATCAGGACTGACTTACAGAAATGATGGTAGGTGCCTCCCAAGGCTAGATCATAAAAGACATGGCAGCTTCCATCATGTATTTCGCCAACTGCTATTTCATGAAGACACTCAATCCTTCCTGTGTAGAGTCCATATGGCTAGGAACTGAGTTTCTCTGCCAACAATCAGCACCAATTTGCCAGTTGTCAACCATCTTGTAAGCTGATCACCTGGCCCCAGTCAAGCCTTCAGATGACAGCAGCCCCGGATAACATCTCACTGAAACCTCATGAAAAAGTTGAACTAGAACCAGTCAAGCCACTCCTGAATTATTGCCTTCAGGAACTGAGCTAATAAATAATTATACTTGTTCAAGCAACTAAATCTTGTGGAAATTTGTTAAGCAACAATAGATAACTAATGCAATATCTGTTTTTAGCTGTTTAGGAGGTAATTCCAAATCCTTAACTCCATTCTGGACAGCTGAAGGTGGCAAATAAAATATTTCTTTGTGAGCAAGTGGTCTGTTATTAGCATTCTACAACCGACTAAAGTAAAATTTGAAATGAAAAGAAGAAAATACATTATGGAATCTGTGAAGATTTCAGTATCCAGTGTATGAGCCATAAGTCAAAGACCTAGGTCTTAGGTTTGGTTCGGCTGCTATTTTTGTGACATTGGGCATACGGTACTTTAAGTTCCCTGCCTCAGTTTCCCGTCTAAACATAACACTTTAGCATTTGCCTTGGCCTTCCTTGAAGTGGCACTGAAATGATTTAATGAGACAAAAGATGTGTAGGCCCTTGGCATACACAATGATGACAAAGCAGGGTTCTTAATCTCTGAGAGCTTGAAAAACTTTGGATTTTAAAAAAGCGTATATGCATACATCTGCTACCCCAGCCTTCTCATACTTAAAGAATATGGGAGACAAAGTTTTGAAAACAAAACAAGGATATGTGTGTGTGTATATATATATATGAAGAGGAACCAAAAAAATCCTAGAATTTATTTATAAAATGTTGCGTGTTAATTCTTACATGTTTAAACTTCAGTCACTTTCTTTTTTATCTTAATTTTAAAGATGTAGGGTACAAATCAGGATTGAGTGCACAAGTGGTCTAGGTACAGGTGAAGTTTGGGTCTCCATTGGCCCTCCCTGCACCTGGACCAATAACCCTTATTGATGTTATTAGTCACTTTCAAAGTACTCTTTGTTTGATGCAATACACCTATCAAGATGCTTTTTCCACTGCTCAAAACGGTTTTTGAACTCGTCAACTTTGACGCCTTTTTAGTGTTTCTGCCATCTGTAAACGTTTTCCCCTTTGAGGACTTTTTTCATCTGGGAAAACAAACAAAAAATAAGTCACTCAGTGTAAATAGGGAGGGTGGGACACGGAGGTCATGTCACTTTGAGGCAAAAACTGCTGAGCACGCAGCACAGTGTGGGCAGGTGTGCCTGTATATCACCCATCACGAAATGGGCAAACACATTGAAAGAATCTCCCCCACACCCCTTATCAACAAGGGTGCCTGAATGAAGCATATTTGTATACCTAACCCTAAACTGTACCCCACAATATCAAAATTAAAAATATTGATTAAAAAAAAAGCCGGATTCGGTGGCTCAGCCTATAATCCCGCGCCTTGGGAGGCTGAGGTGAGTGGATTGCCTGAGACCGCGAGTTCGAGACCCGCCTGGGCAACTTGGCAAGACCTCATCTCTACAATAAATCAAAAAATCAGCCGGGCGTGTAGCGCGTGCCTGTAGTTCCAGCTACTCAGAAGGCTGAGGCGGAAGGATCATCGGAGCCCAGCAGGTGGAGGCTGCGGTGGCCGGGAGCGGCCACGGCACTCCAGTCTGGGCGACAGAGTGAGACTCCAACAAGAAAGAAAGAAAGAGAGAGAGAAAGAGAGAGAGAGAGAGAAAGACAGAAAGAAAGAAAGAAAGAAAGAAAGAAAGAAAGAAAGAAAGAAAGAAAGAAAGAAAGAAAGAAAGAAAGAAAGAAAAAGCATCTCCCCCAAAGAATTCACTGAAGCCAAATGCAGCCTCTCACAACAAATGCTAACTGGTACACTGATGCTGATAGGTTCCCACAACATTCATGTAGCAGAGGAAGCCTGTACTACAAAGGGCTTGCCCTCCAAAAAATAATTCTGGTTTTTCTAGGTCCCCCTTGTACATGTTCATATTTACACACAAAAATATACATAGATACACCCACAAACATTATAAGAGTAGTGGACTAGAATGCTGAGAATTTTGGATTTCCCTATACCTGCACAAATTGGGTAACATGTGATACACTTTGAAGGAAAAGATCACTCTGAAGAAAAAGTGTACCCCAGTTACAGTAGATTTAACTAAAGCCAAGTGGGTGTGAATAATGTATTCAGAGGGACTTGTTCAGAAGAACTAGAGAATTGAGTGGTCCGGGACATGAGTTGCCCAGGTCTACGTGGAGGAGACAGATGTAAACTCTAACTTAGCCCAACTCACTCCTAACAATTTGGAGTTAAAAAGAGACCATAAACAGAGACTCACATACCATGTGCTGAGATACTTCAAAGGTATTTAATGTATACCTAAGAATGCTGTCTGAATCCCCACCTATTTGTGTCCAGGGCCTGTGGCCAGCTCCAGGGCATCCCATCCTCTCCAACCTGCTGCAGACCCAAGAGATCACATGGTAACCTGGCTAGGGAGAACTGGAGATGGAGACAGACCGAATCAAGCACCTGGAGAGGTGGGCGGGCAGGTTCCCACACCTCGCTTTTTCTGACTCAGGATTTCCAGGCAGCTACAAACTACACCTTCTCAGCACAGGGGAGGGAGGGAGCACAGTTATTTAGGGAACCCAGTTCCTGCCTAGACATCCACTTTGGGTGATTTGAAACAGTCAACTTTAAACCAAAGCAAAAACTTACTCTGGATCCCGAGGGCAGGCCAGTGATTTTTTCCTTTCTTCACAGCATCCCCTGGCTTGGAGGCAGTGGTCCCAAGTGAAGTCTATCCTGAGATGCTGGTCAGGCCCTCTGGCATGGGCTAACTCCCTCTTCCGCGGATTCCTCAAACCACAATCCTGGGAAGACCTCCCTTCCCAGGATTCCCGCTAAGCTTTGACTTAGTGAGTATCTCGCAGTTATAGTAAGGCACAGCCTTTCCAGAACTGACCTCGTTTAATCTGTTTGCCTCAACTGGATGCCAGCAATAGCCTTCAGCACATTAAATTCCTCCACTAAGAGAAAAGAAATGGCAATCTGTTTATTTGAGTTCCTTGGCTTTGATAAAACATGAATATTTCCATTCCGGGAGTATTTTCTGAAGAATGCCAGTCAACCAGCCAGCAACAGTGGCTTCCAAAGCACTAGTTGGCATCAACATTCAGCACGTGGAGAGCTTCTGAAAATAAGGGCACTCTATGGGACATTCGGGAAGGCTTTATGCATCCTGATCAAATTGACGGCTGGCTGCTGTTAACCTGAATCTCGGATTTTGGTTTGATGTAAAAAAACTTAGGCCGGACTTGGTGGCTCAGCCTTTAATCCCAGCACTTTGGGAGACTGAGGTGAATGGATTGCCTGAGCCTATGGGCTAGAGACCAGCCCAGGAAAATTGGAGAGACCTCATCTCTACAATAAATCAAAAAAATTTAGCCAGGTGTGGTAGCGTGTACCTGTAGTTCTGGCTACTTGTAAGGCTGAGGCAGAAGGATCACTGGAGCCCAGCAGGTTGACGTTGGGGTGGCCGTGAGTGTGCCACTGCACTCCAGACTGGGCAACAGAGTGAGACTCAAAAAAATAAAAAACTTAAATAGTTCCACTCATCCACATGTGCAGAGTAAGATCTGTTACAGCTATTCCATCTATTGGAAGTAAAGCACGCTCTCCCTTCTCCCACGGTAAGAGTCAGAGAGGAGCCGGGCTTGGTGGCTCAGCCTGTAATCCCAGCACTTTGGGAGGCCAAGGCGAGTGGATTGCCCGAGACCATGGGTTCAAGACCAGCCCCGGAAACTTGGCAAGACCTTGTCTCTACAATAAATCAAAAAATTAGCCTGGTGAGGTAGTGCATGCCTGTAGTTCCGGCTACTTGGAAGGTTGAGGTGGAAGAATCGCCAGAGCCCAGCAGGTCGACAGTGGGGTGGCGGTGAGCATGCCATTGCACTCCAGCCTGGGCAACGGAGTCAGACTCCAACTCAAAAAAAGAAAACGGGTCGAGGAGGATGTCTGACTGACCTTCAAACATCTTCAAAGTCTTAGCTGTCGGTAGAACAAGCATTACCAGAGCAAAAACGCTCTGAAGATGTCACAGCCAACTTAAATATCTCAGATGAAAACCTGTTGATTAAAGTTAGATGGGTGGTAGGAGACAAGATGACCGTGGGACTGATGAGCGCATGAAAGCCTCTACAAGGATGAGTGTCCAGGACTGCCCTGAAATCAGAGTCCCTGGCATGCAGGATCATCAGCCATTCTCAGGGGCCTCTCAGGAGGAGGCAGCAGAGGTCAGCTGCCCCCTGGCACCCGACACCTGGCCCACGTCACCACCTGTGACAGCAGGCCTGGCACTGGCAGAGGAAACCGTGGAGAGGGCACGGGAAGAAATCTGGAGCTGAGCCCTGCCACCAGTGAAGAGACACAGACCACCACCATTTTCTCTGTCCTGGTACTGGGCGGAGACCTGCGTTGGCCCGCCTGGCTCCATTTAACCTCCAACCTGGGACCCAGAGGCGATCTCTGTACCCCTCTGGGATCAACCAACATTGATCCAGAGAGGAAGCTCCAGGAGCGAACACAGAGAGATGGACGCCCCACCCCCATGCTGGACCAAGCACAGACACTTCTGATCTGAGTGGGAGACTTGGCAGCGGCCGTGGACAAGTTGAGTGAGTCTGGTACTGAATCTCCCTCCTCTCACAGCAGTCTGTGGGGCATCTGACCCACGCTGTCAGCAACCACGTCGACCGGCACGGAGAGTGGAGGGGAAAGGCTGGAAACCCGCTGGCCAACTACTGCAGCTGCTGCCAGAAGCCACTGCGGTGCTTGGGAAAGGGACCTGAAGTTCCAGAAATGGCCACAGAGGGAGCTCTTTTTCGTTGTCTCTGCTTTTGTTTGTTGTTTGTTTTAGTACTTGTTTTGCTTTTGTGTTTTGGGTGTTTTTTAATTTTTCTGTGTGCATCTGGGTATTTTTGAGGGCGAGTGCACCACCAGGTTTTCTTTTGGGGGGTCTGAATGTTTGTTTGTTACTACGTTTTCGGGTTTTTTTTGTTTTTGTTTTTGTTTCTTTGTTTATTCGTTCGTTGATGTGCCTGTCTGCCTTCCTTCTCCTTCTCCTCTCTCTTCATCTTCCTTTAGTCTCCTTTCTTCCTTTTTCCGTTCTTTTCCTTTTACTTGTCTCATTTTTCTTTTGAGGGGCATAATATGCCCCCGTAGCGTGGACAGATTGTAAGGCGGTGGGAAGTGGGTCCCAGGGGGCCCACACACCTGTCACTGGGCACTGTGATCTGCAGGTAGTTTCTGAATCACAGCTCCCCCAGTCATACCTTAATCAAATCTCAAAACTGCAAAAAGAAGGCAGGCTCAGTGGCTCAGCCTGTAATCCCACGCCTTTGGGAGGCTGAGGTGAGTGGATAGCCTGAGCCTGCGGGTTCGAGACCCACCTGGGCAACTTGGCGAGACCTCATCTCTACAATAAATAAAAAATTAGCTGGGCGTGGTAGCACGTGCCTGTAGTTGCAGCTACTTGGAAGGCTGACCACAGGTGAGGCTGCGGTGGCCGGGAGTGGCCACTGCACTCCAATCTGGATGATAGAGTGAGACTTCAACTCAAAAAAAAAATCTGCAAAAAGCACAGCCTCCCATCCCCAGTCTAGCTTCAAAACTGAACAAATCCAGAGGATCTACATAGGGAAGAACAGGGAATTGAGCAAACAGAGTGAAAGCTGTCTCCTGATCAATGAGCAATGGAATTAAAGGAGAGGCAGGGAAAGGGAGAAAAACCATCACAAATGAAGAAGAATCAAAAGAAGAACACAGGTTCCATACAGACCCCTGGGAAGACAGCACCTGAGAATACAGACTTGGAACTCAGACAATGAAGAACCCCCAGAACAACTGGTCTCAAACCACAAATCCAGATATCAAGATATTATTCGAGAAAATGAATAGAAATGAGGCGAGACAAGAGAAGAGAATGAAGGAATTGATAATGAGATGACAGCAATAAAGAATACAGTAAATGCAAGAAATAATAAACAGACAAGCATGGAAGGCAGAATTAACCATGCAGAAGAAAGATTCTCAGAGCTGAAGGATCAAAATTTGGAACTAACCCAAACTGTTAAAAACATAGAAAAGAAGTTTAAAAAGACAGAACACAGCCTCCAAGAGATGTGCAATATCAGGAGGCCAAACCTAAGATTAATTGGCATTCCTGAGACAGATTAAGAAACAGAGACTACCCTGGAACAAACATTCCATAAAATTATCCAAGAAAACTTCCCTCATCTCATCAGAGACATGAGCATTCAAACACAAGAGATTCAGAGAACTCCTGCAAGATATCAAATGAGAAAACCAACTCTTAGACACATAGTGATTCACTTACACAAAGTAGGAATAAAAGAAAAAGTCCTAAGGGCAGCAAGAGAGAAAGGTCAGACTCCCTACTGGGGAAGACTAATTAGAATAGCAACAGCCTTATCTACAGGAACACTATAGGCTAGAAGAAACTGGTCCGATCTTCAAAGTTCTCAAAGATAGACAATTTCAATTAAGAATTGCCTACCCAGCTAAGCTAAGTTTCATCAGCAATGGAGAATTAAAATCCTTCCCAGACATTCAATCCCAAGAGTTTATGCCACCTCCAGACCAGCTCTACAAGAGATGCTTAACAAAGTATTAAACACAGAAGACAGAAAAAAAAAAAGAATGACCACATTCATCCCAAGAATGCAGGAAAAAGATGGAAAACACACATATAGCAACCCAAAAATCAAAAGAAAACCAACAAACAAATAAACAAAAAACAACAACAAACCCTATAAGAACCTCATGACAGGTATAAACTCTTAAATCTCAATAATTAGCCTGTATGTGAATGGACTAAATGCACCACTGAAAAGACATAGAATGGCAAACTGGATTAAAAAAAACATGACACAACAATATGCTATCTCCAGGAGACTCATCTCACCAGAATGGATACTTACAGACTCAAAGTAAGTGGATGGAAAACAAATTTTCAGGCAAATGGATCACAAAAGAAAGCAGGGGTTGCAATCTTAATATCAGACAAAATATTCTTTGTTATCAAAAATTTTTAAAGATATGGAAGGTCACTACATAATGATAAAAGACCCAGTTCATCAATAAAAAAAATCCATCCTAAACATATATGCACCCAACACAGGAGCATCAACCTTTATAAAGCAGCTTCTAGATAAACTTAAAAAAAGATATTGACTCTAGCACTAACATAGCTGGGGACATGAATACCCCACTAACAATCTTAAATAGACCACTGAGGCACAAAATCAACAAGGAGATCTGGAACCTCGATTTGACACTTGACCAAATGGACATTATAGATACAGAACACTTCACCCAACAATCACGGAATACATATTTTACTCATCACCATATGGAACATACTCCAAGATAAAAAACCTGAAGTATTTTAGTCTTAAAATTAATCCTTAGAAGAGCTAGAAAAGATGTTAAATGGTCTCTAACTCAAATTCTCTTTTGCAAATAAGAAACAAAAAATTTTAGCACTAGTAAGTGATATATGGCTAAGAGCACACAGTTATTCCTAATATACCCGGAGAAACCCAGTCTTGTTATTTATATGAAAAGAAAAAATGTGCATTTGATAAAGCAAATTAATGAAAAATAGTACCATTCCCACACCAAGACCCTTGTTCACCTGCCCTCGCTGGGCACTTATACTTAACATTGCATTATGTGTCTATTCAGAAATACTCAAGAATGAGGCAGCATCAGTATACATCTACATAAACTTCCCTTCCAGAAATCAATCAGTGCACAGGATCACCATGGTTCTACCTCCAAATCATCACCATTTAATAGAAGTTGACACAAATGCAACCAGCCCTGTTTGTGTTCGTCAGACTCCATAGGGGCTCACACCCATTTTACACATTCATTCACCTGCCAAGTCTTCCACTGGGTGCCAGATGTGCTCCACAGTCACTCCTACCTGCAGAACATGGCATCCAGCTGGCATTACATGTATGTGCAGTCCACCTAAAATTGACCTAATGAGCTTAAACAATAAAATTCTGAAGCCTCCCCAGTCACAAAGGACATTTAGTTGTTACCAGTGAGGTGTGTCTGGCACTTGATATTTCACCAGATAGAGGAAAATCTTTTTTTTTCTTTGACACTATTCAGAAAGTAATCTCTCTTGCCAAGAGGAGTTGAAAATATCCTTTCTTTGACTGAAGCAAGCTCACAAAATAAGATCCGAGTTCCCGGGGCAAGTGGTGAGCACAGAGCCTGAAGACTCTACCAGATACCCTTGCCACATTAACACAGAAGCAGCTACAGTTCTGCAGAGATGGACAAAACACTGTCCTCAGCCACGCCATTGGCAAGCATTGCCAGCAACTGCCACCTCACTGTTTAACTGGCTCCCGGATGATGATTACAAACTGAGCCTTCTCAAGTCAAACATACTTTTCTCCTTTGCTCAATATGAAAGGGAATTCTGTTCTTGGAAATTCACTGATGCAACAACAAAAAAGCAGAACCAATAACAAATAAATAAAACATACATCTGTGCAATTTAAGAGCAACCTAATAAATGTTTTCTAGGGAGAATTTTTCTGCACCAGTTGGGCATACTGAGATTTCTTTTAAATCCAGTGACTTCCAGACTAAAACCATATGCTTCACCTTTCTTCTGTCTCCCTATAGTAAGCATTTCTGTTTTCATTACTTTAAGAACCTTGACCTTGAGATCACATTCAAAATTTAGGTCAGCTGTCTCAAAATGTTTCACTATTATTTGATGCTACAAAAAAAAAAATCTTTTGATAATATATAAAGGAAGAGTCATTTCCATGGTAACATCCACTTTACCTGACCAGTTCCTTGATCTACTACCATTGCAACCCATCACCAAGATGTTCTGCATTGAGTAAGCAATCATGTGACCTGAGGGGCCCAGGGAATTTCCCCCAAGTTTCAAGACCCTGCCACGTTGTCTACAATTTAACAGTAAAGGTCTATCCTTTGACAGCACCTATTTTAAAGTAAATGCTTTCTGCAAATGGCAATTCATGAACTCCATCAACCAACAAAATGCAAAGAAACCGGCCAGGCGTCAGAGACCCTGCCTGTGGGAAATTAATCCCCTGAACTGTTTAGTTCTCAAATAAATGGGTGCAGTTAGAGTTGCCTGTCTTTCCCACAAGTTGCAAGGATAACTGAATTCAGTATAAACTGTATAAAAGTGTGAGTTCAGTATTTTTTTTTACCTATAGTCAGACCATAGGAAAGAAGAGAAGGAAAGACCAAGAATGGAGGAGGGAGTGGCAGTGTTCCCAGTGGAAGAGGATTCTCAGACAAGGTGAAACAGCCTGCAGTCAGCCTCAAACCCTTGTTCTGACCACAGGGGACCCCGGAGAAGGTGGTGAGGCACTGTGGTGACTTTTCTCTAAGATCAGCCCCCAAGGATTTAGGATGTTCCCAACAATATCTGAGCACATGTTGCTACGATGCTGTCTCCTCAACTTCTCCCGCATCTTGGCAAACCTCTTCTTCAGTCTGTGCCACGTCTGGGGACAACGAGTACCATGAGATCACTCCCTGTTATGCAGGGTCAAGTATCCTTGTCAAATCTTCCACCCATCACAGGGCGTGCCCTGCTTCTCCTGCTCCAGAAACCAGCAGGGAAGTGTACTGGTTGGTGGTGTGAGCTGACATGAGCTGTAAAAAGTGTGAAATCCTCACTGGACTTCAAAGACCATCACAGGGAAAAATGAGGTAAAATATCTCATGAAGCCCTTTGACAAAAAATAATTTTTCAAAAAGTAATTTTGAAATCCCCATTAATTCAAGGTTGATTATACCTTGAAATAAAGATATTTGGGATATATTAAGCTAAATAAAGTACATTATTAAAATTAATGTTGCCTGTTTCTTTTTACGTTTTCAAAAGGTAGCTACAGGAGGGAGACTCGCTGTGTTGCCCAGGCAGGCATCAAACTCCCAGCCTCAAGCGATCCTCCTGCTTCCACCTCCCAAAGTGCTGGCATGACAGGCATGAATCCCCATACCAGGCCAATAAAATTTTAAAACCCAGCGGTAGCTTGCATTGTTTCTGTTGGGCAGTGTTGGACACGAGGGTGAGAGGCCAGAGGAGATAAATGCATGACCACAACACACACACTCCATCAGAGGTCCAACCAGGCTTGGGTCTGACTCGGGTGCCTGGAACCTTCTCACCCCGTGTCTCCCTGTGGGGCCTCTCTCTTGCAGGTTCAGAATTACAAAATGTCAAGCAGCACACCGAGCATGCATTTTGAGAGGAGCCTGTCCTCCCTCGTGTGGGAGATGCCACGATGCGTGCGCTGCAGCCACCAGCCTTCCCAGTTCCTCTGCTCGCACCGTCTCCTGGCCCTAGGAGGCCCTACCCTCCTGCTCCTTCAGAGGCCAGTGGATGCATCGATGCCTCAGAGAGGACGTCCTGACCTCACTAGCTCCAGTTCCACCTTTTTGAGCTCTTGACTCTGTTGGATGTGTATATTGATTTGTGTAGTAATTGGATTGATGTCCTTGAGCAGGTTTTCTTAAGCGTCTTCCTCTTTGACTAGACCATAAAATCCACACGGGTAGGTCCCTCGTGTGTCCCTGTATCTAGCTCAGAATATGATCCATGGGGGATGCTTAGGAAGTACTTTTTTAAAAACGTAATTTAAGCCGGGCTCAGTGGCTCAGCCTGTAATCCCGCACCTTTGGGAGGCTGAGGGGAGTGGATTGCCTGAGCCCACGGGTTCGGGACCCGCCTGGGCAGCGAGACCTCATCTCTACAATAAATCAAAAAAATCACCGGGCGTGGTAGGGATTTCCTATAATTCCGGCTACTCGGAAGGCTGAGGCGGAAGGATGCCGGAGCCCAGCAGGTCGAGGCTGCAGGGGGCCGGGAGCGGCCACTGCACTCCAGTCTGGGCGACAGAGTGAGAATCCAACTCAAAAAAAAAACACGTAATTTAATTTTTTTTATTAACAAGAGTTGTACATATTATTGGTGTATGACATGATGTTTTGAAATAAGTACATATTGTGGAATGGCTAAATCAAGCTAATTAAATATGCGTTACCTCACATTTTTACTTTGTGGTGGTGGAGACTTAAAATCTACTTTTCTCCTGATTTTCAGGTATACAATACATAGTTATTAGCTGCTGTCACCATGCTGTACAGTCACTCTCCAGAGCTTATTCCTCCTAAATGAAATCTTGTCTTTTGATTGCCACAGCCAACCATCCCCAACCCCTGGCAACCACCACCCTATTCTCTTCTTCTATGAGTTCAACTTTCTTAGATCCCACATATAAGTGAGATCATGCGGTATTTGTCTTTCTGTGCCTGGCTTATTTCAAATAGCATAATGTTCTTCAAATTCATTCATGGTGTAAATGACAGGCTGTCATTATTTTGGTAACTGAATAGTATTTCATTATGTATATATACACCACATTTTCTTTATCTGTTTGTCCATGATGGACACAAATTGATTCTATATCTTGGGCATTGTAAATAGTGCTGTAGTAAACATGGAAATGCAAATATCTCTTCCACGTACAGATTTTATTTCCTCTGGATGTATACTCAGTAGTATTTTTGATGCAACAAAAATGGTAGCTCTATTTTTATTATTTTTAATGAAAGCTACACACCTAATTACCTTAAATGATTCCTTACTTATTAATCCTGCAATGATTAACTCAAAACCCACTTGAACCTTGTAGCATTTTAGCATGCAACAATACTTCATAAATGACGTCCACATATTCCCTTGATAATATTTAAATAGTCGTCTCATTTTCCTTGTCCCTGTCAAACATCAAGTGACATCCTCCTCATTCTAGTATGGTAGGTAAATCTGATTTGAATGACATCATGATTTTATACTCATCATGTTCGTTCCTGACTTGCCTGAGTAAAAAATCCCAGGTTTTAAGAAATTATCCTTGTCAGGAAGCCATTGCCTCCCCTGGATACAGGTCCTACTGCACATGGACACTGGGTCTGACCAGATGACTTCAAAACACAGCCAACAGCAGAACAGGCATTTAGCAAGTCTAGACAGGAAACCTGGAGACCAGAATCAATGTTTGGGATAAATGAATACTTCTCCGTGATCTAAAATGAGGGAGTACACAGGGAACTCTCTGCCCATTCCATGACTCTTCCATCTTGCAGATAATAAAATGGCAGGCTGATAAACTTTCAACAGCTCTGACAAAGTAATGAAGAGTAAGCAGGAAACCATAACTGAGCTTCCCTGAAAGTATTTTATGATTATAGTCTTTCCTTAAAATGACTTCCAGTACAGTCACATATACTATTTTTGTAAGACAAAGATCTCCAACCTATCCATTACACCCCCGAAGAGAAACCCGGGGGTCACCGTGGCCATTTCCTGGCAATGTTCCCTCATCGTTCCACCCTAGTCAAAGGGCAGCTCAGATGGCTGCTGTCAGAAACAAACCCTCATCCTGTGTTTACACAAAACCCAGTGTCAGCCATATTTGGGAAATTGCATGAACTTAGGGTTGCCACATCTAAAAAAAGACATAAGTCGGCTAAAGGAAGTTCTTAGAAGCACAGTGATTAATTGTAGAAATGTGTACTTCGTGTGAGATAAACACTAGACTAGAAGAACTGAGGTGACACTGGCCACAAGGGTGGCCCTGGCAGCCCTTAGCCGTCTCAGCCTCTGTTCCCTCCAGAGTCAAGAGGATTTGATTCAGTGACATTCGTAAAAGGGCTTTTCATGGATGACTGTGTATAGTGAGAGCTCAGAAAAGGCCTCATTCTTTTTTCTTAATGGGAGGCACACTATGGGAAGAGAGGAGTCTAAAATGTTAAGGATTCTTCAGCCACAAAAGATCAAGGTTGGGGATATTACTATTATCATAAAAACACAGGGAACTGTGAGAATGAGACCAACTTCCTAAGGACCCTGAGAAACTAACCCTTTCTCTCTCTCCTCTACCTCCAGACAACCAGTATGTGGTAGGAAGCACCGAATGAACTCCACAGCCAGTCAGGACAAGACAGAGTCTCAGCACATGCCAGGAGGAAGACGACAGCAGCCTGGCAGAGACGGCCACCCACAGAGTCTTTGAGGACCTTCCCTTCACGTCCTGCAGTACCCAGCAACTCAGAGGCATGAGCTCAGGGGAGACAAAGAGGGTGTGAGGTGACCAACCCCCACATACACAAGCACCCAAAAGTGAATCAAAAGGAAGAAATAGATCGTGAGATTAAAACTTCCAAATGAGCAAGACTAAGCCTTAAAGTCAGAACTAGATTGCTCTAATAACCCAACCTTATTGAAAAGTTACGAAAATAGACCAAAGAGTCATCAGGGAGATCCCCACCAGATGGATGAGGGACCCGTCAGCAGACAGCCAGTTGCAGTTATTGAAACAGCAAGACCATGTCAAGTCTTTGCCCTCTGAGAGGTGAGATGCCTCACTAAATTTATTACACGACTAGTGACAGAAAATGTGTTTTTCCAACAGTACCTGGATGACTACCCGAAAATATAACTGAGGTCACAGGGAACTGTATAATGAGAGCACCTGCAAGGTGAGGAAGCCGTGACCTTAGCTGAACTGCCAGTCTCCTGAGCATCTCTTTGTGATATGGGTTTCTGTAAGAAACCCTCCCCCAGCCTTGATATGAGCTGTACAAATCATCCCCTCACCTTCTAAGCTCGCTATGGGCTCTTCTCTCACTCCCTACCTCTTTAACTGTAGGCAAAATCCCGTGATTTTTTTCTACTTTGTTTTGCTTTCTCTCAGAAAACACATCCCCAATTACTGCTTTACTGACCCGCCCCACATAGAAAGCTGCTCAAAATGGGAAAAGTTTCTACTGCTTTGTATGCTTGTGCATACAGGTGGACTCTTAGGACTTGTGTCCATGGCTTAAAACTCAATGATGAGAATGGAGTATGCTTTTACCTACTAGGGCCGATTCTTTGGATGCTTGATTCAAAATTCCAGATACGGTTACAGACAAAGAGAACGAAAGAGAATTCCAAACTTCCTAGTAATTACTATATGTGTTTGTAACAGAACTTACCACAACAAGTTGAATTTCAACCTAACGTTTTGGCCTAAATTTAGAGATGTGACACAGCTTAAGAAGGGTAATGCTGTGGTAACTAGAGGAAATAAAAAGTTGTGGCTGTGTTCCAGTTATCTATTGCTGAATAACTAACGAACATAGAGGCTTAACCTAACAAATTTGATGTCTCATCCCACAGTTTTGTAGGTCAGGAATTTGGGCAGGGCTCAGATGAGTGATTCATCTGTTCCACATGGCATCAACAGAGGTTACTTGGTGGCACCCAGCTGGAAGATGGTCAGGTCTACAGGGTCTCTCATATATCTGGCACCTTGGTAGGGACAGTTAGAACGCTGGGCTCAGCTGAGACCCTCATCCAGAGGACATACCTGGGCCCTCTCGAGAATGGCAGCTTCAGAGTAGCTGGGTACATTCAATGGCCCCTCAGAACTCTGTGAGCAAGTGTTCCATCCAAGAGGCTTAATTGCAAACTGCAAGGATTCCTATGATCAAAACTCGGAAGTCCTAGAAAGTCACTTCTGGTCAAACAAGTCACTAAGACCAGCCCAGATTTAGGGAAAGAGGGTTTAGACTCCACTTCTTGATGGAAGAAGCAACAAGAAATTTGTGGGCATCTTTAATCTACCACAGATCCTACTGTTATCCCTTTGACAACTTTATCCTTGGATTAACTCCTCACACGGCCAGTTGGTTTGCTCCGGAGATTATGCAATGTTATCTCTTCACTACCCCTCAGTGATGCAATTTCTCTCATTTAGATACTGTAGCAGAATCAGAGACTGTAGAACTGGAAGAATTAATGGCTGTTGGAAAAACATTACACCAACATTGATACTAATACTCATTAGAAGTCACTACATTCTTTTTTTTTAATTTTTGCATACTTTCTTTTTTTTAAACACATTTTTTATTATATAAAATTGTGGGGCACAGTTAAGAGTTAGGTATACAAATGTGCATAGAAGTCACTACATTCCTGACAATATACGTTTTAATATGTTATGAGGAGGACACCAGAGCATGATGGTAAGAATGTGAGCTTTGTCGTCACAATTCATCTAGACTCATTTCCCTGCTCTGTCATTTGTTGGCATGAGACTAAAATTTTCCAATCCTTTAAGACGAATATAGCACCTCTGGCTGGTGCCTCAGGGGTCCCTCACTCTTGATCTATGCCCACTCCTTCAAGCAAAAATTCATGGGCATGCTTCAGGAAGTCCTTCCTTCCTTCTTCTGTTCCTTCTTTACTTCCTTCTGAGAGTCTCAGCATAAGCCATAAGCTCAGTAGGAAATCGGACATGTTTATGTCAATCCAGCCTCGTCTTATCTGATTGAGCACCCTGGGACTGTTGTCCTGCATGTAGGGCTGACATATGGCCTTACCCCAGATCCAGCCCTCAGAGAACACTGGCTGTCCCTTAACCTTTAAAACAGTATTCTCAAGGATGGACAGTAGCAGAAGACTCCCAGTCGGGGGTGGGGAGGAGACAGGATTGGTAGTAGTGGGAATCTGCTGGGGCGAGGGGAGCACACCTCCTCAACAAGGGTCCCTGCATAATGAACGTTAGTATACCTAACCCTGAATTGTACCCCACATCTTTAAAATTAAAAAATCAGCCGGACTCGGTGGCTCAGCCTGTAACCCCGTGCCTTTGGGAGGCTGAGATGAGTGGATTGCCTGAGCCCGCGGGTTGGAGACCCACCTGAGCAGCGAGACCTCATCTCTACAATAAATCAAAAAATTAGCCGGGTGTGGTGGCGCACACCTGTAGTTCCAGCTACTCGGAAGGCTGAGGCAGAAGGATCGCCGGAGCCCAGCAGGTCGAGGCTGCGGTGGCCGGAAGCGGCCACTGCACTCCAGTCTGGGCAACAGAGTGAGACTCCAACTCAAAAAAAAATAAAGTAAAATAATCAAAAGAGAAACAAATAATACAGCAGCACTCTCACTGGGGAAAAAAGTTGCCCAAGAGAAGGAAAGGCAAGCCTGGGAGTCAGGTTGGGAATCCCTGATGTAGGGTGACAGCAGAGGGACACATTTAAAGGCTTGAGGGACATTGCCATTCCTGCTGTCTCCCAAGCCAGCCCATAGAAACATTTTGCTGGGAGACTCAGGCTCTATTAAATGAAATAAGAAAGTCTTCTGCAAAGGCTGTACAAGTATACGGTAGAAAACTGAGTGCATAAGACTGGGGTATGGTTTTCCTAGACTTCCTTAGGGCCAAGGAAACCTGTGTGGCAGTTCAAGGATGCATAAGCAGAAACCTGTAGGGAGTTCTGGGAAAAGCTTCTAGATACAGCTAAGACATGCCTGATGTATCCCTCTCTCTTTCCTTTTCCACTTGCCTGGAATGTAATCAGTATGTCTGGCACTCCAACAGTCATCTTGTGACCATAAGAAAAAAGCCAAAAAATGATAGAGGAAATGACGCTGACATCACTGAACTGCAGAACCTCTGCATTTTGGGTAATATGAGAAAAATAAATACCAAGTTTTGTTTAAATGACTCTCCGTTGATTTTCTGTTACTTGCAGCCAAATGCACTCCTGATTGATACAGATCTAAAACTAAAGAAGACTTTTAGCTGCCATTCACGTGGTTCCATGCATCAGTGGCACCACACATATGAGTGGTCTCTCACATGTCCCCTTTTAAAGTCCCAGATGTTAATACAAGATTAGCAACAGCCCTGACTACCTGCAGTGAATTTTGAAACAAGTCATTCCCTGGCCCATGAAATAGATCTTCTGGACAAATGTTGTTCCTAGAATCTGGACTGAGTGTTAACAAGGACCACAGTAGAGTTTCGGAAGTATCTGAAGGAAGGATGGCAAAGGATGCCAGTCCACCTGCTGGCTCTCTGTGTGTGGACCCCAGTCCAGTGGCAATGACACCCACTTGCTGATTAGAGACTCAGGGTGGTCCAGTACCTGTAGTTCAGCAAGCCCTCCAGGTAGTCCTCACGTGTGCTCACAGTAAGAGCACCACCACTCTCTGCAGTCAGTTTAGAACCCATGACCTGGGAAGGTAGGCTCTCTTTGGCCAGAGATTCCAGCAGAAGTTAGTGACGGCACCACCTTGATCACATCTGGGGAAATTCCACCCATGAGTCTTATCGCAGCATTTGGGACCCTGTGCTTTCTTGAGTGATGTTTACATTAGCGGCAGAATGTTTCCCCTAAGCCCCTGATGTGATTTCAGTCTGGTGACAGAGCTTCCTCACTCTGGTGTCAGCAGGCAGGCAGGGACCACGGCCTCTGCACCTTTCCTGAGGGGAGGACTCTTCCCCAGCTGTAGAATCACTCCCAGCAGATCACTCACACTGCTTGCATTCCTTGGCCCCCATGAGGATGGCCTTCTAGCCATGTGCTCCTCAGTCTGCAGTTTTTCTTCAGAGTTTGAACAAGATGCTGCACAGCGTTTACTCTGCATACTGTTGTGAAGTGGAGGGATATGCCTTGAGCGAATGTGTAACAGCTGAGCTGGAGGTTCTCAGCCTGGGCTGCAGACTGCAGACTGAAGCCACATCCTGGGCTCAGGGGACGAAGCATGGTGAACTAGGCCGTGGTGAATATCAACTAGGGAGATGGAAACAGTATTGCTGAGGCCTAGTGCCTAGACCCACCCCCAGGGGTTCTGCTATAAGTGGTAGGGGCTCTTGGAGTTTCCAAAACTCTGCAAGTGAGTCTTGTTTTACAAGCAGCATAGGTTAGAACCCCTGGGTTACAATCGCTTTTGTTTTCTAGCACCTGGTAGTCTGGGCCCTTTGCTTTCTGAACTGGAAATGCATTCATTCCTTCATTCATTTATTGACATCCTAGCATACTCTTCTAGATTTTTGTTTCATGTGGGTCTTCCATCTGGGAGTTCTAAAATCAGTAATGTGGGTCTTTTCCCTCAACCTGAATTATCCTACTGTATGCTGCCAGTCCAGTAGCCAGCCCAGGCTAGACTCCATACCACTGTCCTGATACATCCCCTCTTCTATGGCTCCTCTGTGCTCCACTTTCCTTTATTATGATCCTAATTACTCATAGTTTTCCACCAAGTTCCTTCAACAAATAACTCTTGCAACCCCATCTAACAAGAACTATGTCATTGAAATTCATCCAAGCCGGGCTTGGTGGCTCAGCCTGTAATCCCGCGCCTTTGGGAGGCTGAGGTGAGTGGATTACCTGAGACCCGCGGGCAGCGAGACCTCATCTCTACAATAAATCAAAAACATCAATGGGGCGTGGTAGCGCATGCCTGTAATTCCGGCTACTTGGAAGGCTGAGGCGGAAGGATCACTCCCAGCAGATCATTCACAGCAGGTCGAGGCTGCGGTGGCCGGGAGCAGCCACTGCACTCCAGTCTGGGCGACAGAGTGAGACTCCAACTCAAAAAAAAAAAAAGAAATTCATCCAGCAAATTCTCAACATTCTAAGAATATACTACAGTTCGTAGTTTATGGACAAGTCACAGGAATGTGAGGTGTGTCCCTCTCTGTACATGACTGTCCTTGGCCTGAAAGGAGACAGAATCCGGGGAGGTGACTTGGCTTTGCCAACTGGTGCGAGGGGCCAGCCCCTGCAAGTTTTGGGGAATCCCTTGGAAGATGTGGTGGTGTCGGCGAATCTGTAGGGACAGATAGTAAAAGAAAGAAAGATGGAAGGATAGATATAAAGAGAAAGAAAAAAAATGGACAACTGTTCAGTGAAATGAGCAGAAGCCATTTATTGAAAGTTACAGCAGGTATTTATCCCCAAATTTTACACAGTCTCACAAGTCTTTCACATGAACACAAAGCCAGGTGCAGGAGGGGCATCCCCCACCCACCAGATGTTTTCTCAGGTATGAGGAAGGACAAACCCCAAGATTGTCTTATTGTTCCCTTTGCTAGTTAATGCTCTTCAAAAGCAGTGCAACAATCCCTACGAGCTTAATGATGTTCTGATAATCAATAACTTCTAAAACTCACGCAATACCCATGATGACTAACTTAAACTTTATTACCTTTCTATTCTATGCTAATACTACTTATACAACGCTACGGAAGCTTTTAATTATAGCTTAAGCCAATTCCTAAAGAATGTGGCCCTGTCCAAAGATCACGCTGGGCTCTACAGGATGTGGCCCAGTCCAAGGTTCACGGTGAGCCACTTTTTGGAACAATAGACTACAATCCCTTAACAAAATGGCTATTCTAAAGTCTTATATATCTATCCTAATTTCTATGAAAGTTTCTAATTCCTAATCCTAATATATAAAGCTGATCAGCAGCAGCAAGGCTTCTAAAAATAAAACCCAAATATAAACTGTAAATGTACTGAGGCCAAAACCACAATAGTAGAAAATGGAGACAATGAAATTTCTAAAGTTAAGTGTATTCTTATTAAACCTCAAAATATCATGATTGATCATGCTTGAACTAACATGATTCCCTGACGTTAGCATGACCTATTCTACAATACTTTCTATGAATAAAATAAATTCAATTTCTATAATAGGTAGAAAAACCCTACACTAACTGTAGCTAAATCCGGTCTAAAAGAATGCAGCCCAGTCCAAAGTACGCGCTGGGCCCTCAGGAATGTGGCCCAGCCCAAACTTTGTGCTGGGCCATTTCTGACAATTCTAGATAGTCATCTATATCAATGAAAAGCTGAAAACAGCTCTCTGTAAGTATATACTAATTCTACAAATATACTTTTAAATCTTATAAAGAGGCTTGTACCATATAAAAGGCTCCCAAATGTGACCTGAATTTGAATTATATCTAATACCTAAGCCAAAACCACAGTTTATGGGAAACAGGAACAATGGGTTTCTAGAGTGAGCCATGCCTGTCACAGTCACAGAGCCTGCAGCTTAGATCAGCAGAGTTCCTTTAGGTTACTTGCGCTGCATGATAAAAGGAGGAGGAAAATGGGGTCCATGGCTCCCGAACACATCCTAGCAGTCTCGGGGTCCACGGCCCTCCCTGATCCCTAACGCTCAGTGGGCCTCCGTGGCCGGCTCCCAACAAACTGGGGCTTGGCACTAACAGTGCAGAGCTAGAACCTCCGGTGCCCTGAGCAGCAGAACTCAGTGGCCTTGCAGTCTAATTGCAACACCACTGTGTTAAAAAAAAAAAAACAACACTGAATCCTGCTTCATCCAGCTTTATCTGAAAGTACAGCATGCCCATCTGTGGCCAGTGTAGTTCAAGGTTAGGATGTAGCCATCTGCTTCCAAAGGCCCATTTCTTTGCTCTGGTCACCCAACAACAGTTTGCTTGCCAACTGTATATCTGACAAAGGCCTAACATCTAGGATCCACAAGGAACTCAAACATGCCAAAAGGAAAAAACAAACAACCCTACTTAAAAATGGGCAAAAGATATGAATAGACACTTCTCAGAAGAAGACATACGAACAGCCAACAGATACATGAAAAAATGCTCAGCCTCACTAATCATCAAAGAAATGTAAATTAAAACCACACTGAGATACCACTTAACTCCAGTCAGGATGGCCATCATCAATAACTCAAAAAACAACAGATGCTAGAGAGGATATGGGGAAAGGGAACACTTATACATTGTTGGTGGGAATGTAAACTAGTACAACCTCTGTGGAAAACAGTGTGGCAATTCCTAAAAAATCTGAAAATCAACCTACCACACAACCCAACAATCCCCCTCCGCAAATATACACAGGGGAACTCAAATCACTCTATGATAAAGATACCTACATATTTATTGCAGCATTATTCACAACAGCAAAAACATGGAACCAACCGTGCTGCCCATCAAAAGTAGTCTGGGATTCGCTGCGGAGCCAGAGGAAGAGGGGAGAGGCCTGGAGGACACCAACATGAAAGAGAAGAGCATGGCTGACAGATCAGATTCCAGAGCACAAACATTTTTCATATTGCAAGAGATAGGAACAAGTTGAAATCATCACAGAAGGATAAAGTTCGTCAGTTTATGATCTTCACACAATCTAGTGAAAAAACAGCAGTAAGTTGTCTGTCTCAAAATGACTGGAAGTTAGATGTCGCAACAGATAATTTTTTCCAAAATCCTGAACTTTATATACGAGAAAGTGTAAAAGGATCATTGGATAGGAAGAAGTTAGAACAACTATACAATAAATACAAAGATCCTCAAGATGAAAATAAAATTGGAATAGATGGCATACAACAATTCTGTGATGACCTGGCACGCGATCCACCCAGCATCAGTGTGTTGATCATTGCATGGAAGTTCAGAGCAGCAACACAGTGTGAATTCTCCAAACAGGAGTTCGTGAACGGCACGACAGGATTAGGAGGTGACAGCATAAAAAAACTAAAGACCCAGATACCCAAGATGGAACAAGAATTGAAAGAACCAAGGCAATTTAAGGATTTTTACCAGTTTACTTTTAATTTTGCAAAGAATCCAGGACAAAAAGGATTAGATCTAGAAATGGCCATTGCCTACTGGAACTTAGTGCTTAACAGAAGATTTAAATTCTTAGACTTATGGAATAAATTTGTGTTGGAACTTCATAATCGATCCATACCGAAAGATACTTGGAATCTTCTTTTAGACTTCAGTACAATGATTGCAGATGACATGTCTAATTATGATGAAGAAGGAGCATGGCCTGTTCTTATCGATGACTTTGTGGAATTTGCACGCCCTCAAATTTCTAGGACAAAAAGTACGACAGTGTAGCACTAAAGGAACCTTCTAGAATGTACATAGTCTGTACAATAAATGCAACGGAAAATTGCACAGTCAGTTTCTGCTGACTGAACTGAACTGAAGATCAATCCTCACAATTCAGACTGAGGGTTGAAACAAAACTTTAAGGATACATCTTGGACCACATTGTATTTCATTCTTCTGATGGTGGTTTGGGCTTGTCTTCTAGTCTGGGCCGCTCTAAACATTTATAATTCCAACATTGTGGATTTCATCTTATATCTGTGGACCATCCTAGTTTATTCTCCCGTAAGTCTTAGAAGCTTTATGGTGATTATTTTGAGGTTTCCATTCTCGCATAAAGCACAATGCTGCCTTCATCAGAAAGCAGTTGGCATAAGAATTAAACATATGAACATCACAAACAATTCATAAAAACGTCTTAAATATACACTTTGGGCTAGTTGCAAAGACTACGCTGATAGCACTTCCAATGAGAGTGATATATTTAAGTGTACTGGATCTGGAATGATGGTTTGGGGGGATTTTTTTTTCCTGGCAAATCACATGTATTGTTTGGTTTTTTTTGTTGTTTTTTTTTTTTTTGAGTTGGAGTCTCACTCAGTCGCCCAAACTGGAGTGCAGTGGCCGCTTCCGGCCACCGCGCCTCGACCTGCTGGGCTCCGGTGATCCTTCCCCCTCAGCCTTCCAAGTAGCCGGAATTACAGGCATGCGCTACCACGCCCGGCTGATTTTTTGATTTATTGTAGAGATGAGGTCTCGCTGCCCAGGAGGGTCTCGAACCCGGGCTCAGGCAATCCACTCACCTCAGCCTCCCAAAAGCGCGGGATTACAGGCTGAGCCACCGAGCCCGGCTTTTTTGTTGATGTGAGTAGAGTATCTGATGGAAAAAAATTGTCAAAATAACCAACATGAAAAATTTTTAGGATACCTTGGTGCCTACCTGAAAACGTTTTGTGTTTCAGACTTTCAATTTCAAAAAGGTTTCACAGAACTAGTCTGCACTTAACTTACCAATGTTTATATATAGTTGTCCTACAGGGAGCTTTTATTTTAAAAAATGTCTGGTTCCACTCCTGTCTACATTATGCACTACCTAATTGGATTTCATTATGCTTTTGAAATGCTTATATGCCTGTCAAATAAGTTAAACTATTTAATTTGTTTTGAATGTTTTGAATTGCTACACAATACAATATTCTAAACTTAGGCATGAGGGTTTATTTTTTGTTTTGTTTTTACTTTTTTTTTTTTTTTTTGGTCATTGCACTATGGAACACAAATAAAATTCTCTTAATTTATAAGAAGATAGTAGGAATTAAATTTTTAAAAATGGTTGTGATGAGCCATGAAGTTCAATCTTTATAATATAGGTACTGCTCTTTCAGACAAATAGTCCATTTTTGATGACTTCTTATTCTGTTGAAATTGCTTTAACTGCTAATCACTGTGGTAGCCAAACATTTACTTCAGGAGCAAAGATTTTCCACAAGCATACACTTGATGCAAAATACCAATCTGGCTTCTATTTTTGTAAATTATTTAGTCTCTTTACTGTTTTTGTTTCACTCAAATCAGCTCAGTTTTCTCATCAAAGCAGAATGCTGTCTTATGTATTTTTTTCATTATAAGACCCATGAACTGCTTTCATACTGAAAATGCTCATTCTTCTGTTCACTCACTGACATGTGAAGAAGGGTTTTTTTGCTTTCTTAAACATTTCCATAAGGCAGGTTAGAATGTAATACTTCAAGTGTTGGATGATTATGGTCTTTAATAGGAATAGATTTTGCTTGGTATATCTAGACACTCTCTAAGGTCTAGGGTTGATATTAACAAAGGAATGTATGTCAGAATAGCAGTATATTTTATGCAGATATGGAAATGATTTTAAGAAACAGTGACATATTAAAACTGCTTTTTACTTAACATAATTTTGAAATCGATTAGAAAGCTTTCCCCATAGATGATATATTAATATTCCAATCATAATTTAATTAAAGAATGCAATTTTACCAAAAGAAAAATTTGAAAATTTCTATTCAAGCTACTGGAATTGGTTATTAAAAGAAAAAAAGAAAAGAAGAAGAATCCTGCGGCTTTCAGTATTTCCTGATTTCATTTTTATAAATATAAAGAGGAACTTCAATTATGAAAAATTTAAAAAAGGTATATATATCTTTTTTTATATATGTACTGTTATATATATGTACTATTTGTTTCCTGTTTTGGAGATTTTGAGTTATGGTACTGTTTTCAGGTTGATTAATTCAAGTATGCTGTATTTTGAAATGAGATCCCATTAGCTTTTATATATATATATATATATATATATATATATATATATATATATATAAATTGTTTTCTATAAAAAAAAGTAGACTGGAAAAAGAAATGTAGTACATTTACACAATGGAATATTATGCAGCCATAAATTATGGACTTCACAGCAACCTGGATGGAATTAGAGTCTATAGTACTCAGTCATTTATCATAGAAACAAAGATCTAAATACCACACATACTCATAAGTGGACCTTGAACATTTATCATGATATCATAAGAAAGGGTTTGGCAGTAGTGGGGCACTGCCAGGGGACGGGGGGCACATCATATCCACAAGGGTATGCACACTTTACCTGTATGATGACCACGTGTGTACCTAACCCACATCAGTACCCCACATTTTTATTTTATTTTATTTTTATTTTTATTTATTTCTTTTTTTTGAGTTGGAGTCTCACTCAGTCGCCCAGACTAGAGTGCAGTGGCAGCTACCGCAGCCTCACCTGCTGGGCTCCGGCGATCCTTCCGCCTCAGCCTTCCAAGTAGCCAGAATTACAGGCATGCGCTACCAGGCCCGGTTGATTTTTTGACTTATTGTAGAGATGAGGTCTCGCTGCCCAGGCGGGTCTCAAACCCACGGGCTCAGGCAATCCACTCACCTCAGCCTCCCAAAGGCGCGGGATGACAGGCTGAGCCACCGTACATTTTTAAAATAAAATAATTTTTTAAAAAACAACAGTTTGCTTGCTAATCAACAAACAAACTCTGAACTGCAGTGGCTGCCAAAGGAAAGTTCTGTGGGACGGCGCATGACACAGATTAAAATCTGCCCATCACCCTGTGTAAAACAGCCCCGTGGCCCTGTATAGGCTGCTACAAGCCACCAAGGAAAGGGTCAGCAGGACCACCGTGGCTTATAGTCACCCTCAGGCCACATCAGATGTTTCCATCACACACCATGTGTGTTTCCCCTACAGATTCCACTCTTCGCTGCTCCTGTCTCCCCACCGTCCCCCGAGATCTGAGCAATTCAGAGACAGGACAAAAGAGTAGGCAGAAGAGGTGCGGGGTGTGTCCTGTGTCACTGCGAGCTGACGCTGGAGAATGTGCCGCAGGTGTGCGGCAAAGAGCTACCTGAGTGTGCGTGCCAGCACTGGGAAGACTCCCACACTCAGTCCCAGAGAGTGTGGGGTCCTTCGAGCCTCTCCTCGTGGGCTCCGGCCCTGGAGAATTTAGGCCACGGAGGGGCGCAGCAGCGGTTTGCTTTCTGTCCACGACCTGGTTCCTCAGAGGGCAGGACAGGAGCCTGGGTTGAGCCATGCTCCCTCAGCTCCTGTCTGAAACTCACAATAAGGTCTCACCCTGCCTCCCTTGGAGGTGAGGGTCCTAGAGAGTTCCCATAGAAGGAAACATCAGGGGTGAGGATCAAGTGTTTCCTCCTAAAAAAAACCCAAACAATTATTGGCTGTCTCTAGAAACTACACTGTAACTTTTGTTGCTGTAATTGTTCCTGTTTGAGTCTTCATTAATGCAGAGAATTTTTTCCCGGAGAAGTGGGAACAGAGAGGATAGTTGGACTGTGGTCAGAAAGTTTTCAGACCACCGGGCTGTCTGTCTTCTTGGAGACCAGCATCCAGAAGGAAGGATCAGAGTCTTATGAAGGATACTGTCTAAGCCTCCTTTCCTATGGGAGTGGCCTCATGGCCTCATCCCATGGCTACCACAGGACATTCGTGCTCGAGAACAATAGTCCAGAAGTTGTTCAAAAGACATTCAGAAAAGAGGAGCTCCTCATAACCTGGTACACAGTAAGTGATTAATTAACGCTTGCTGTCCACGTGTGTGCATAAAATGAATGAATGAACGGCTTATGCACTAAAGGGTAAAGGCAACAAGAGAAAGAGCCTGCCTGTTCACCACTGGCTTCCCTGCACCCTGGCTTTTGCTGGCTATTTCTTCCTCCCCAAACCCTATTTCCACTTTAAGGCTCTGTTCAAACGCTGCCCTCACTACATCACCTTCCCCAAACTCTGGAATACTCTCTCCCAGTCCTGAGTTCCAGAAGCACTTTATCGGGGCCTCTGTGATACCATTTCGTGCTTTCTACTTTCTAAAATGTTAATTATATTCTCCTCTTTTCTCCCCTACTGGAATGTGAGCAACTTGGGCATGGTTCAAAATCTGACTGATCTCTGCCTCTCCAAAGCATCCTGTAAGATACCGCAGAGCAAAAAGCATGTGCAGTCTTGGGCAAAGACCTGAGCAGGAAAGCTCATAACTAGGAATGGGCCCCAAAATGTCCCATAAGGGAGGCATGATGCAGTAGCTTCCTCTCCTCCCCACCTCCTGACACCCCCCTCCCCCACCGCCCATCTGAGGGAAGATGTCAGGACCACAAGCTCCTGGTGTGAGATGCACCCCCTCAAGATGGAAGAGACCTGCTGAACCAATCAGATTCTCTCCTGGGAGTCTGAACACTCCAGGGAGAGTCAGTCACGAGGAGAGGCCAAAGAGAGATCTCAGCATCCAGGGAGCATGGGGTATGGGCCGTTTTCAGAGTTGCACACAGACGCGACTCTCACGTGTATCGTGGCTTGACTGTTTTCTTTCTTTCTTTTTTTTTTTTTTTTTTGAGTTGGAGTCTCACTCTGTCGCCCAGACTGGAGTGCAGGGGCCGCTCCCGGCCACCGCAGCCTCGACCTGCTGGGCTCCGGCGATCCTTCCGCCTCAGCCTTCCCAGTAGCCGGAATTACAGGTGTGCGCTACCACGCCCGGCTGATTTTTTGATTTATTGTAGAGATGAGGTCTCGCTGCCCAGGCGGGACTCGAACCCGCAGGCTCAGGCAATCCACTCACTTCAGCCTCTCAAAGGTGCGGGATTACAGGCTGAGCCACCGAGCCCAGCTGACTGTTTTCTTAGGCTGCAGTTGCATGCCAGATTTATGTTGAGCCCAGCTTCACAGTTTCCTTGCCTGGGACATGACAGCATTCTCACCGGTCCCCTGCCTCAGCCCCCGTCCCACAGGGCAGCCAAGTGCCCAAACTCTTCTTCAAACTTTTCTATGGGTGCCTGTCTCCCATATGTCGGAGTCCGCCCTCCTCAATGGACATGTGGAGGCCTTTTCCAGCTTGCTTACTGACCTCTCTCATCTGGCCTGCTCAAAGCTCTGTGAGGGTGGGTTTTACACCTGCCTGGCTCACTGCTGTGTCTGCAGTTTTAGAAGTGTCCTTGGCAGACAGCAGGCACCCAGCAAATATTTTTTGCATGCACAGGTGTGTGCTTAGTTCTCTGGTTTCCTCTCCTGCCAGTCCCTCCCTCACCCCTTCCTCTCCTGCCAGCCTTATGGAAGTACGTACATTTCTCCTCAAGTCTCCATTCTTTCTTGTGTCGGGGTCTTTCCATGGGACTGGAAAACTCCCACCGATCCAATTGGCCAGCTCCTCCTTCCTCTTCAGATCTTCCTTGGAAAGCATTTCCTGACTCCCCAAACTGGCAGAGAGGCCCCTCCTACAAGATCCCAGAGCCCAGGCAGCCATCCCAGTTGGAACAGTCATCATGTATAGAGCCCCACGGGCCAGGCCATTTCTAAGTAATTTTTCAGGCATAATCTCATTCATTTATCCAAACCTATGAGGTAGCCACTGATTTACAGTAAGGCTTGGCAGACTTAAGTAACTTACCTCGGTTACCTAGGTAGCAGGTGGTAGAAGTAGATTTGAACCCTTATCATCTAACTCCAGGTACCATATTCTTACCCTGTTCTTCTGTGAGCACTGAAATTGCCTGTGTCCTTGTCTGTCTTTGCTACTGGACTATGAGCCCTCCAGGGTAGGCACTTTACCTTACACACTTTGGTTCTGTCCCTGGTGACTTATACTTAGCAAACATTAAGCACTCAATAGATACTTGGTGAAGGAATGAGTGAATTAACAAGCAAAGGGCAGTATTATGTTCTGGGTACATGAAGACACAGAAGGCAAAGTCCCTGTCCCGCACCTCCACGTGCGCCGACAGAGCTACTACTTTTTCTTGGAGCACGCATACCCCACTGTTCTTGCCTACTGGACCCTTTCACTATCTCCGTGTGCCCCTGGATCCCTCAAATGAAGTCACCCTTATCAATGCTCTTTGGAAAGCAGAGGTCTACAGACTTCCCAGTGTCAAAGATGTATCAAATGAAGGGATGAATGAAATATGGTGATGCTTGTTGTCGGTGAAAAGTGGACATTCTGAGGGCTCCACGGAAGTTTTTCCCTGTATCAAAGAGAAAATTCGAGTCCTGTTCCAGGAATCACGCCCTCCTACTCAGAAATCAGTTTTATTTCTCCTTGCAGTCGAATGCTGCCAGGCTCGGTCAGCTGTACTACGGGCTTGAGCTCCTTCGTCTCGTTGGGGAAACAACCCTCAAATTCTCCTCTTTGGTTTTATCCTCAACGTATTTCCAGTGAAGCAGGAAACACTCAGGAACTTTGTGGGAGCGGGGAGGGTGACTTTCACAGTCACCACTGACATGAGTCTCAGTGTTTTCTGTTCTCTGGATTTAGAGCTTCCTGTTTAGAAGTCTGAAAGAAAATCACTGCTGGGCACAGAATACTTGCAGGACTCAGAATGAATACAAGCCTGTGATTAAATTATTTCAGACTCTAATAAAAAATATTTTTTGGATAAAGCCCTTTGGGAATTATGTCAAGTGCTGTGTGCACGCTTCTCAGCAAACACTTGAACATGCTGTGTCTTTCTGAGTCAGCTTTCCTTGGCAGTGTCTATCCTGAGGAAACTCAGGAGATTTATCTTCAAAATCAAAAGGCTGGGCTGGTTTCAGACACCTCCCAGATATGAAGGATCCTTGGAAGACTTCTTATGGGCTGGCTGACACTTTTTGTTTGTATATTTATGTACAGTATTTTCCCCTTCTTCATTTAACTCTCTAACTAGAATATTCCTGTGATACACTTGAAATGAAAATCTTTCAAAGGAAAACTTATGAAGGGTTTGCCTTCAGTTTTCCGTTCCTAATTCAGTGCCTAAGGGACCACGTCGTCCCCAGCAGAAGATGGAAGACAGCCCCACGGCAGTCCCCTGTCTCAGACATGTTAGGGTACGGACAGGGTGAGGGTGGATGGATGGAGAGAGAGAGAGACAGAGGTGCAGGGAGGTACTCAACACCGCCGGAGCCGACAAGCCCGAGGTGCCACGCTAGCAACCCAGAGATCCGAGTAAATGTAAAGAATTGCAACACACAGAAGTGAGAGAAGAAAAGATTTATTTAAGAAAAGTTCACCCCCTGGCCGAGCTTGGTGGCTCAGCCTGTAATCCCAGCGCTTTGGGAGGCTGAGGTGAGTGGATTGCCTGAGCCCGCGGGTTCGAGACCCACCTGGGCAACTTGGCGAGACCTCATCTCTACAATAAATCAAAAATTAGCCAGGCGTGGTAGCGCGCGCCTGTAGTTCCAGCTACTTGGAAGGCTGAGGCGGAAGGATGGCCGGAGCCCAGCAGGTCGAGGCTGTGGTGGCCGGAGGGGCCACTGCACTCCAGTCTGGGCGACAGAGTGAGACTCCAACTCAAAAAAAAAAAAAGAAAAGGAAAGGAAAAGTTCATCCCCCACAGACAAGGAGTGGGCTCACACTCCAGGTGAGTGTGGCATCGTAGCCCCTCAAACCCTGGCTTAAATCCTTTTCCTTGGAGATGTTGCAATCAGGTAGACGTGACTGCCGTGACTTCCTTGTCAACCACCTGTGAATGTCTTTTAGAACCTGTGACACAAAGACCCACTAATGTCCACCCACGTAATCATAGTCCCTAGAGAAGGGAGTGACAAGTATTCTAATTCTCCCGCACCTTCCCAAACAACATTCCTTAGAGTTAGTGGAGGGTGCACCTCCCCTTATCTCCTAGGCTTTCCCAGTGGGTATCTTCGGGGGATTCTTGGCTTTCCTGTAGATAGAGCCCAATCTACTGGAAGATCGAATCCCCACCTGCTCTCCCTCTGAGCTGTCATAACTTTTGTAATTACAAGTTTCATGACTTTTACAATCCTTGCCCAATGCATGATGTCTTAGGCCTTGTAAATTCCCCTTACTCTAGGCAAGCTTGATTGCCACTGTGAGATAGCTCTGATACCTGGAAGTCTGTTTCTGAAAAGACAAAGTCAGTAAAGTTAATTTTACCCAAAGTGTGCATTTCTCCAAAAGCATAGCTTCTACTTTCTCATCATGGTGTCAGGGTTTAAGAACAAGATGAAAAATGGCTTCCCACTCTCGGTCTGTCCTTTCAAGACAGACAGCCTCCCCTGCTGGGTCTGCGGAGGGAGAACTTCAGACTTCAGTTCCAAAATGTCTGAGGTTTGGTGTTCATCCTTTCTGGAGTTGCCAAGACGACAAACACAAGGCATTATTTCTCTGTAACACTCATCTTTTCCTGCTACTAATGGCTGCAAGGTCTTATGGTGGTTACTTGACTGTGTTTTATAAAGGATATTTGATATTCTTGTAAAAAATGAAATAAAATTTAGAGCATATTTATCTGATTGGCTCTTTACTTTTGGCCATTGAATTTCCATGCAGAAATTCTGATGAGGGCAAGACTGGATGTCATCATACTAACCAGGTGTTTCTGGTGCTTTTGACACCAGGCCTTGCTTGTCTAGTTCATTCTTACAGACAGGAAACAACTTGCCTGCCCCTGGAGAGGGCTTTGCAAATGCAAACAGCCGGTCCCATACCTCAACGAACTCATCTGTAAAACTCTTGCACTCAGAGTCACCAATCACTTGCCCAAGGAGGGACAGCCCCGACCCCTCAGAACCCCCGGGAAATTACTCAAACTAGCCAATCCTAAACCTGTCTACTCTGCCTCACCCATTTCCTCCCACAAAAACCATCATGGAGTTTCTTTCCCATATCTCCTCTCACCCCTCCAGCCTCCTGACCGCCCCTGCGGCTTCTCCGGGTGCCCTCCTGTTGAGATCTGTGGGTGTAAGGCTTTCTTTTCAGGGGTCGTTGTCTCCTTATCGGTGGGCTTCACCATACCTGAATCATAAAACCCATATTTGAAAACAGGAATTTGGGGTAGGAAATGTGACAAGGTGAACTGTCAGCCTTGGGGATGGCGAGGGTTTTGAAACAAATTCAACTCACAAACAGTTCTTAGTCGCTTCTGAGCTTTGTTGGAGCTGAATTAATATGAGTCCCCTTCCCCCCCCCAACCCAGCAGACTTGGAAAGATCCAGAAAGTCAACTCTACTTGGAGAGGCTCAGAAGAATGGCAGGATCCCACTGATGTCCTCCATGCCCTAACTGGCTACAGGCTGCTTGGAAAGTCCCAAGGGCTAAGAGAACAAAAAACTGGGAAATACTGTAGGGCAGACAAACACTTGGTTCCTGTTTCTGATGCTTCCTTCTCCCGTAGAGGGATCTAGATCTTTATTAGAGTCACTCTCATCCACTTACTGATTCGAGGCGTGCCTTCTGATGGGTTTGGGGTAGAAACTGTACGCAAGGAGCTCAGCTCCTCCTCCCACTTCGTGGTGACCAAGCTGCCCCAAGAAAGCAAACATTTGCTCTGTTTCTGGTCACTGCTGTAACCTTGAAACGGACCAGCCAACAGTTGAGGCCAGCTGTTTTCCAGCTGTGTGGAGTCCTAGGATCCGGTGTTGGGAAGCTCATTGTTGCTATACATCTAAGCCACACTGTCTGGAATGTAGTATTTTTCTTTCTTTCTTTTTTCCTTTTTTTTTTTTTGAGTTGGAGTCTCACTCTGTCACCCAGACTGGAGTGCAGTGGCATACATGCTCATGGCTACACCAGTGTCGACCAGCTGGGCTCCAGTGATCCTTCTGCCTCAGCCTTCCAAGTAACTGGAACTATAGGCGCACGCTACCACACCCAGCTAATTTTTTATTTATTGTAGAGACGAGGTCTCACCAGGCTGCCCGGGCTGGTCTCGAACCCACAGGCTCAGGCAATTCACTCGCCCTGGCCTCCCAAAGTGCTGGGATTACAGGCTGAGCCACTGAGCCCAGCCTAGAATGTAGTATTTTTAAACCGAGTGAGGCTGAGTTTCCTTACCTCTAAAATGTAAGTTGTGATACTAGCTTGGTCGATATTTTTGAGGATTAAATTAAGCAAAACACATACAACCTTACTCATTGTAGATATTTAAATGTCAGTTTCCTCTTGTTTCCTTTCTCCCACCCTTTTTTATCAAAAGCGTTTGCTCACCTGGTTCTTGAAGCTGGCTGAGCAGTTCCTGGCCCCAACAGCTCAGTCTCCCCCAGGGGCAGTTTCTGAGGAACCAGTGGGCTGTGGATTCTGGGAGGGTTGTTTTTGGCCAGAGGGCTTGTTTTTCTTTGCTTTGTCTGAAGAGGAATGAGGAAGTGGGTTTTGCAGGCATGCCAGAAAGGAGAACGACGCACTGGTGCCTGAGCCCTGTGGGAGGGGGGTTAGGGGTTACAGCCCACACCACTGCTTTGGTATCTGGCAGACCCCATGAGCTATGGAAGAAGAGTTTCCCCAAGTGCACAGGGAGGCTCCAGTCACCAAAGCTGGCAGAGGCTACAGCCCAGGGTGGCAGCTGGATAGCTTCTCCCCTGGACGCCCAGGGGAGCGTTGCCCTCTGTGGGGTAACACTGCTGTCTTGGAGCCCAGTGGCAGTAAGGAGTAGCCCTGAAGGGTGGCATGGGCAGTCGATACCAGTGGGTGAGAACCACAAGAACAAGAAAACAACCGCAAAAAGCACGAGACACCTTGGTGTGTCCAAGTGAGCTATTGGCCCCTGCAGTCATGGAAAAAAATCCACCAAGCGTTGGAGAGTAGAGGCAGGAGCTTTGTCCTTAGCTTTGTTCCACTGGGGGGATCCATTTGTTCACACAGGCTTTCTCAAGCCATTCAACAGACACTTCTTAAATGCCCGCCGTGTGGCCAGGCATTGTGACAGATGCTGGGCTGCCTGCACCAGCAAGAATGCTCTTCCTTGAAGAACGTTACAGGAAATCTGTATCTCACCCTTTCCTTATAAGAAAGGGTTCCTATGTATTCCCATGAGCACTTGAAATACCCGAGAGATCAAGTTTACTTTTTAGAGCAGGAATTATTTGTGGTGCTTATTGTTGATGTCCACTGTTATCTGTAGTCAGTTCCTGGCGAAGTGGCATTTTATTATGTGAAGTTTGTGTTTGTCCTGTGGGCAGTACGTAGAAGTGTGTGGTCTCCAAACACTATTTACCGTCCCCTGCCCCTTAGACTGTGTAGGGTGGGGCATGAAAAAATTCACCTCCAGAAAGCTAAAACAGAAGAATTAAAATGAGATCCATGGGATCAGTGACATTAGAAAAGAAGCCATCTTGTTTCGTGTGTGTGTGTGTGTGTGTGTGTGTGTGTGTGTGTGTGTGTGTGTGTAATTTGGACTCAGGTGCACAGAATTAGATGGTCGTAATCTTTGGTTCAAGACATGAATTCTTCTTTGGTCCCTGAATAGCCTGTTTTTAATTTGTTTGATAATAAACTAGACAGTAATAATCCACCACCCAACATGAACTCACCCACCTAGAACTCAATGAAAGTTACATCTTCCTAATCCATCCCAACCCATGTGCCCCGCCTGTCACCTGATGTAACCACCATTCTTACACATACATGTTTATATGTATATTTAAGAGCATATATATGACAAATCTACATTTTAACTACAGATGTGTGTATAGGTATATTTGCTCACATATATGTGAGAGGGAAAACATATTTACTTTTGGTTGGTTTTTACTTTTCATAAAAGCATCATGCTAGAAAACATCTCTGGGATTTATTTGTTCAATAATATCTTTCTAAGTTTCATCCATATTGTTGCATTTTTTAAACTGCAGTCACTTATTTTACCACTTGTAAGATCTGCTGTGCTATTTTCTTGAATTTCATGTACCCATTCTTTGTCTAGTGGGCATCGGGTTGTTACTACATTGTATTTTACTCTTTATTACTAAAATTTTCCAACATATACAAAAGTAGAGAGAATGGTATAAAGCCCTGTGCAGCCATCACCAACATCAGCAATGATCAACACATGGCAAATCATACTTCATCTATTCTTCCACATAGCACTGGATAATTTTGAAACAAATCTCAGGTATCCTCCATAAATAGTGTGTTTCTTAGAAAGATTGCAAGTCTTTTTTCAAAAAATGTGGCAATCCCAATACCATGCTTATTCCTTACTATTAGCTTAAATCCAGCATTCAAAATTCCCCACTGTCTCATGCTTTTGCTAACAGCATGACCTTACGCATCTGAGATTGTGGATGGGAGGAAATGCATAACCCATGCAGTCAAGGTGGAGTCTGAAAAGTCGTTGGCGGGTGCCTTCTGGCTGCAGTCAGCTTCTTTTCTGGGTCATGGTGGAAGCTGTGAGAATCTGAAGGTGGGAACTCAGAGAGGACTGAAGTCCCAGGAGGATGAAAGCCGCCTGGCCCCAAAACCTGAAGGTACAAAGGAAGAAGCACCCACAGCAATGTCTTCACTGAATCCTCCCATCTCAAACCTTGTTTTCTCCTCCTTTCATGGCTCACATCCTGACTAGATGCTCAGAGGCCCATGCCTGCTGCTTCATACTTCTTCACCCTCCTGGGATGCTTAGAAAACAAGAAACCAGCAGAGAAGATAATAAAGGGGAAATTTTCATGTGAGGCTCAAACACTGCCCCAAATCTCCTTGGTCTGAACCAGAGGTTGGCAAACTTTTCCTGTAAATGACCATATAATAAATATTCCAGGCTTGTCTGCCCCAACTATCCAACTCTGTCTTCAAAGAACAAAAGCAGCCAAGGACAATCCATAAACAAGCAGACAGAGTTGTGTTCTAATACTCCAAATCTACAGAAACAGAGAGTAGACTGGATTTGGCCCCCAGACATAGTTGATCAATGCTTTGTCGAAATACCACCATTTTTATTTCGTCTATCCCAATTTTTTATTATTAAATTGCTACTATATTTGAAGTACAAAAATAAAAAATAGAAATATAAAAATATAAAATATATCCATAGTTAAAATAGCTATCACTCTCATTTTTTCAGATAAGAAAATTTATGCACTGTGAGATTAAAGGATTTGCCCAAGATCACAGATGTACTACATGGCAATTTTCAAACCTGAACCCGGGAAATCTGTCTTCAAAGTCTTTGTTTTTAACCTTCTTCCTTGTCTAGATGCAAACAAATTTTAGTGCTGTTTTAACCATAAAAATTGTACAAAAATAATTATATTTTCCCTTAACATTGTGAATATTTAAATCCCACAGTCTTGATAATTATTATGGGCAATTGCTGCATAATTTGCTATCAAGGTAATAAGTTTCACTAAATTATTCCATATGTCTAGTCATTTTGTTTTATGGAATTCATTACGAAGATAAATTCCCAAGAGTAGCATTACTGGGTATCTCTTTGACCTTGTGCTGTGGTGGCAATGGCAGTGCTGGTTTGTTGCAACTAGCAGTTTCTATGGTGTAAATATTTCTACAGTAGCCAGTTTTAAGCTATCAACATGACATCACTGAACAGAGCTGGGAAGAGATACACACACTTGCAAGAAGAGACAATTTGGCTCTAGCACTCCACTGGCTTGCCTCATATTGCCTTTTGCTTCCCAACGCCAAATTATAGATGAAATTACAGGATGTGAGAGTGACTGTTTCATAACAACTTTGATCTCACTTTTTGACACTTGATGGTGCATGAGTGCATTAATGACTCAAAGTTGCTCTAATGTGCATCTCTGGTTATGACGGAAACTATCATTTTCTGTGTGTGTTCCTCTATGTGTGTGTCCTCTGTAAAGTCCCTACTCGGATTCTCTCATCTATTATGGTGATGATGTTACTATGGACTGAACATTTGTGTCCTTCTAAAATGTATATGTTGAAATCCTAACCCTCATGATAATGGTATTAGACAATGGGACCCTCAGGGGTGACCAAGTCGTGAGGGCATCTATGAACCACAAAGCAGACTCTCACCAGAAACCAAATCTGTGGGCAACTTAGACTTCTTGGCGTCCAGAACTGTGAGAGAGGTAAATTTCTACTGTTCTTAAGCTACTCAATTTATATTTTTAACAACCTGAGTAGACTGAGACAGCCACCCTTCTTAAAACTTTTAATAACTCTATAAATTATAGTCATTACTTCCTTGAACTAGTTTGACAGTTTCCTTCTTTTTTTTTTCATGCTTGAAACCTGAAAAAAAATAAATTTAAAATCAATACATGGATTACAAGAAACTGAAAAACACAAGAGCAAAGACAAAGTCATCCACAATCACAAGCAGCTTAAAGTTTGACATGTACTTCGAGGTCCTGAGTGCACAACATTCAATATTATGGGATTGAGATTGAACAGTATGTATCATGCTGTCCACACGTCATGAATATTTACCACTTAAAAATCCCAAAAGTTCAGGCACAGTGGTTCACGTCTGTAATCTCTACACTTTGAGAGGCCAAGGCAAGAGGATTACCTGAGTGCAGGAGTTCAAGATTGGCCTGGACAACATAGCGAGACCTCATCTCTGCAAGAAATCAAAAATTAGCAGAGCATTGTGACACACACCAGTAGTTCCGCAACTTGGGAGGTTGAGGTGGAAGGATCACATAAACCCAGCAGGTCAAGGCTGCAGTTGCCAGGATCATGCCATTTCACTCCAGCCAGAGCAAGAGTTGAGACTCCAGTTCCAAAAAAAAAAAAAAATCCCAAAGTTATATGAGTATTTTGATAGCCAAGAATACACTACACCAACTTGATCTATTAGACAAAAATATAATCCTGCCATTCCTGGGACAAAAATTTCATCAAAGACAAAAATAGCAACAGGTCTCTAAATCAAAGTGTTGACAGAGTTCTAATTAACATATAGCATTCCCTTAATACACAACTTAAAATGAGACATACACAAAAGAAAGATGAAGTTGCAAGCTTAATCTCAGACAAAATAACCTTTAAGCTATCAAAAATTTAAAAAGATGAAGGTCACTATATAACGATAAAAGGTTCAATCCATCAACAAGAAATATCCATCCTAAACATATATGCACCCAACATAGGAGCACCAACATTTGTAAAGCAGTCAAACTTAAAAAAGAGATTGACTTTAACAGTATTATTGCTGGGGACTTTAATAACCCACTCACAACCCTAGACAGATCATCAAGACAAAAAATCAGCAAGGGGATCCGGAACCTCAATGAGACTCTTAAACAAATGGACTTAATTGATACCTACAGAACACTCCACCCAATGACCATAGAATATACATTCTACTCATCACCACATGGAATGTACTCCAAGATCGACCACATCATTGGCCATAAATCAGACATAAACAAATTTCATAAGATTGAAATATTGCCATGCACCTTCTTGGACCACAGTGGAATAAAAATAGATATCAACACCAAAAAATTCCCCCAAAGCTCACAAAGACATGGATACTAAACAGTACGATGCCAAGCAACTCCTGGGTCAACAAGGAAATCATATCAAAGATTAAAAGTTACCTGGAAACAAATGAAAATGAAGAAACATCTTACCAAAACCTCTGGGATGCCATGAAAGCAGTAGTAAGAGGGGAATTCATATCTTTACAAACACACATGAAGAAAACGGAAAGATCAAAAGTTAACAGCCTAACAGGTCACCTAAGGAAGCTAGAAAAACAAGACCACCAAAACCCTGACTTCAGCAGAAGAATCCAGATCACCAAAATAAAAGCCCAAATCCAGAACATAGAAGACAAAAAGATAATACAAAAAAATCAACAAAACAAAAAGATAGTTCTTTGAAAGGATAAACAAGATTAATGGTCCCCTAGCCAGACTGACCAAGAAAAAAAAGAGAAAAAGCCGAAATAAACTCAATCAGAAACACAAAAGACCCTGATCCTGAAGAAATACAAAAGATTATCAGAGACTACTATGTACAACTGTTTGGAAACAAACTTGAAAACCTTAAGGAAATGGAGGACTTTCTGATATCACACAACCTGCCTAGGTTGAAACAAGAAATTGAGACCCTAAATAGACCAATAACAATCAAGGAAATTGACTGCGTCATAAGAAAACTACTACAAAAAAAGCCCTGGACCAGATGGCTTCCCAGCAGAATTCTATAAGACATTTAAGGAGGAATTGATACCAATCCTACTGAAAGTATTCTAGGAGATTGAGAAAGATGGAACTCTCCCCAAATCGTTTTATGAAGCTAACATCACATTGATACCCAAGCCAAGTAAAGACCCAACAAAGAAAGAGAACTACAGGCCAATATCTTTGATGAACATAGATGCTACAATTCTCAACAAGATCCTAGCAAACCAGATTCAACAACACATCTCAAAAATCATCCATCACGACCAAGTAGGTTTCATCCCTGGGATACAAGGCTGGTTCAACATTCGCAAGACCATAAACGTAATTAAACACATTAACAGATGTAAAAACAAAAACCACATGATTATATCATTAAATGCAGAAAAAACTTTTGATAAAATCTAGCACCCCTTCTTGATAAAAACCCTTGAACATCTAGGCATTGGTAGAACAAACCTCAAAATAGTAAGAGCCATCTATGAGAAACCCACAGCCAGCATACTCCTAAACAGACAAAAATTGGAACCATTTCCCCTGAAAACTGGAACAAGATAAGAATGCCCACTCTTACCCCTCCTGTTCAACATAGTTTTGGAAGCCCTAGCTGCAGCAATCAGAGAAGAGAAGGCAATCAGGGGTATCCAAATAGGAAAAGAGGAAATCAAGTTCTCTCTCTTTGCAGACGACATGATTGTATACTTTGAAAACCCAAGAGAATCTGCCAAAAACCTCCTTGCACTGATAAAGGACTTTGGCACAGTCTCAGGGTATAAAATAAATGTGCAAAAGACAATCGCATCTCTATACACCAATAATAAACAAACAGAAACCCAAAGAAAAAGCACAATTCCATTCACAATAGCCACACAAAAAAATGAAATACATTGGCATCTTCCTAACCAGAGATGTGAAAGACCTTTACATGAAAACTACAAAACTCTGCTCAAAGAAATCAAAGATGACACAAACAAGTGGAAAAATATTCCATGCTCATGGATTGGAAGAATCAATATTGTTAAGATGTCCATTTTACCTGAGGCAATCTATAGATTTAATGCAATATCCATCAAATTACCAGCAACATTCTTCTCTGACCTAGAAAAAACAATACAGGAATTCATATGGAAACATAAACAACCAAGAACAGCCAAAACAATCCTCAGCAAAAAAAAAAGCAGGAGGTATCACACTTTATTATAAACCTACAAAAATCAAAACAGCCGGGCTCGGTGGCTCAGCCTGTAGTCCCACGCCTTTGGGAGGCTGAGGTGAGTGGATTACCTGAGCCCGCGGGTTCAAGACCCGCCTGGGCAGCAAGACCTCATCTCTACAATAAATCAAAAATCAGCCGGGCGTGGAAGCGCATGCCTGTAATTCCGGCTACTTGGAAGGCTGAGGCGGAAGGATCGCTGGAGCCCAGCAGGTCGAGGCTGCAGTGGCCGGGAGCAGCCACTGCACTCCAGTTTGGGTGACAAAGTGAGACTCCCAAAAAAAAAAAAAAATCGAAACAGTCTGGTACTGGTACAAGAATAAGCATATATACCAATGGAATAGAATTGAGATTCCAGAAGCAAAACCTCAGTTTCTCAACCAACTCATTTTCGACAATTCCTCCACCACCCACCACTGGGGAGAGGAGAATCTATTCAGTAAATGGAGCTGGGAAAACTGGCTGACCACATGCAGAAGATTGAAACAGGACCCAGGACCCCTACCCATCCCCATACACAAAAATTAACTCTAAATGGATCACAGACCTCTAACTGTAAGAACCTTAGCAAATGCAGGAGACACTCTTACGGAAGTTGTAACTGGCAACCATTTCCTGATCAAAACCCGAAGTACCCGGGCCGTGAGAGATAAGATAGACAAGTGTGACCTCATCAAACTGGCAAGCTTCTGCAAAGCCAAAGAAACCATCAAGAGAGCAGGGAGACAGCCCACAGACTGGGAAAAAATATTTGCCCTACTTCATGTCTGACAAAGGCCTGACATCAAGGATCTACAAGGAATTCAAACATGCTGAAAAGAAAAAAAAACAGCCCCATCACAAAGTGGGAAAAAGATATGAATAGACACTTCTCAAAAGAAGACATACGAGCAGCCAACAGATACATGAAAAAATGTTCAGTCTCACTAGTCATCAAGGAGATGCACATTAAAACTACACTGAGATTCCATCTAACTCCAGTTAAGAGCCATCATCGATACTCAAAAAATAACAGATGCTGGAGAGGATGTGGCAAAAGGGGAACACTTCTACACTGTTGGTGGGAGTGAAGACTAGTGCAGCCTCTGTGAAATCAGTGTGGCGATTCGGAAAAGTTCTAAAAATCAACCTTCCATATGATCCCGCAATCCCACTACTGGGAATATACCCGGAAGAACTCAAATCACTCTTTAAAAAAGATACCTGCACAGGTATGTTTATCCCACCATTGTTCAGAATAACAAGAACGTGGAACCGATCGTGCTGCCCATCAAAAGAGGACTGGATTAAAAAAAAATGTGGTACCTATACACAATGGAATATTACGCAGCCACAAAGAACAACAAAATCATGAACTTTGCAGCAACCTGGATGGAATTCGAGTCTATAATACTGAGTGATCTCTCACAGAAACAAAGAGCTGAGTATCATATATTCTCACTCATAAGTGGACCTTGAACAACTACCGTAATACTATAAGAAAAGGATTGACAGTAGTGGGAAACTGCAGCAGGAGGAGGGTCTGGGAGGTGGGATTGACAGTAGTCGAGATCTGCCTGGGGAAGGGGAGGCACACCTCATCAACAAGCGTATCTGCACAATGAATATTTGTATACCTCACCCTGAATTGTACCCCACAATTTTAAAATGAAAATTAAAAGAGGAAAAAAATAAAATAAAATGAGACATAAACCAACACAGTACACTAAGTATAATGTTTCTAAGAGTATTAATTATTAGATCTATACCATTAAAATACCAGGACTGCCACACACAAAAATTGTATACACATTTTAAGCGATGTTATCTGTGTATTACTTTCCGAAGTAGGATTGAAGTAAGAGTAGCAATCTGTAGTATGACTTTCACTCAAAAGATGACATTCATCAGATGAATGCTAGTGTCATCATGCAACAGTTAGGACAGTCAAAGGAAACAGCAGAAGCATGGCTGTCATTCAAAAAGCACAGGACCATTTTGGAGTGGTATCGGCAGTAGCAGGAAACTGCCAGGGAATGGAGGGGGACACACAACTCAATAAGTTATCTGATCTCAAACCAGGCGAAGTGGGGACCAAAGGGAGGCCCAAACTTTACCTACACGATGACCACGTGTATATCTAATCCTGAATTGTAACCCACACCTTTAAAATAAAATAAAAAATAAATCCGAGAACCTTGTGGAAGTACAACGACAACGGAGGCGTGAGTAAGCAAAAGAACTTCCAACACGCCTAACAATTGCGTGCATTCGTGGTAAGTTTGAGACGCACAGTACTCTACATCATATGCACAAGGGAAGATCCGGGAGGTCTCACACAGTCAAAAGTATATTTTGCCGTAATCAGAAGTGTCTGGGTGATGATGGTAACATCTGAGCGCCTCTTGTGATTGCAGAAGTCAAACGTGACTTGTATTTATCTTTTGTTACTGATATGGATCACGTATTACAATTTTAACACAGTGTTTTCCTTTCTTAAAATGTGTAGGCATTTTTATGGCACTCTCTGTATTATTAGCAAGAAGGTATGTTTCCATTGAATCCTCTTAGCCCTGTAGGATAGCCAAAACAGATCCACACACATCAATGGCTAGCGTCAAAATGTAAATATAAACGCATCTACACACACCTCCCCCTCATCCTTCCTTCTGTCTCTGATGTCAACTAACAAACAGGTCCTGACGCACAATGCTCAGAGGTGGTTTAACAATTCCATGTCCAAGATGCAGGTTTTCTATCAATTATAGCAAAAAGATATCTATTACTTGGCTAATTCACTAGCTCTTTTTTAATCATAAATTGACACGGTTTCCTTTAAATCTTGCTTTTATGATCTTATTGTGCGGAAATGGTAAAATAATTAGGCCTATCTATCTTTGTTTACTCTTTCAGTTCTTCTCTTGGTAATGAACAAGAAAGAGTTCATCCTATTTTCTTTTTTTTTTTTTTGAGTCAGAGTCTCCCTCCGTCTCCCAAGCCAGAGTGCAGTGGCATGCTCATGGCCACCACAGCCTCGACCTGCAGGGCTCAAGAGATCCTTCCGCCTCAGCCTTCCAAGTAGCTGGAACCACAGGCACACGCTACCACGCCCGGCTAATTTTTTGATTTATTGTAGAGACGAGGTCTCGCCAAGTTGCCCAGGCTGGTCTCGAACCCACGGGCTCAGGCAATCCTCTCCCCTTGGCTTCCCAAATTGCTGAGATGATAGGCCTGAGCCACCGCATCTGGCCCATCCTATTTTCATCTAGTCTATAAATATTTATTAAATGCCTAATTTGAGGTACGGGGATACAGTAATCAAAGTAATCTCTCTGTTCTCATGGATTCCCCCATTCAGATGGGGAACACAGAAAATAAATACACAAATATACACTGGAAGGTGGGGTGGTGATAAAAGCTGTGATGACACAAAGCAGGGCGAGGGGACAGAGAGGGACAATAGGAAGTAATCCTTTAGGAAGGCCTCGGAGAAGATTGCATTTGAGCAGAGACCTGAACAGGTGCAGGAGTGAGCACACTGATTTTCTTGCCATCTGATTTTTTTTAAGTAAACCCATTTATCTACCAGGAATTTTTTTTGGCGGGTGTATGATATGAAAGAGGTTACATGTTTTCAGTGTGTATGCAATTATCTCAGTTCCCTTCCTTCTCTTCATGTTCAGAAATGTTATTATGAAGTTGAACCTATCAGTTCACTCAGATGTTCCAACGTGTATTTTTCTGATGGTCCACTCTCTTTTAATTGATGTGGTTTTTTTGTCTGGTTCTCTTTCCAAAGAGGTCATCAACACTTGCTGAGTCAGCACTTCTAAATCCTCCTTTCCAGTCTCAAAGTGAAATTGCATCTTCCTGAAAGGCAAACTGTGTCTTAACCCAAGGAACCTCGCCAACGTCAACTTTCAATACATTTTTGTTGAATGAATGGATGGATTTCCAAACTCATGCAGATGTTTTCCACTCTTATTTAGGCCTAAGGGAGCCTCATGCTGTTAAATCAGTCACACCCCACCCACAGACACATATACTCCTGTCATTGACTTTAAGAAAGAAAAAGAACGTAAGACGGTAATTCTTTATTACAAACCTACTATAAACACAGCAGTTTTGTGAAACAACTGAGGAAAAAACAGAGCTCCTCCAAAAGCCACAGCCGCTTCCGTGACAAAGGACATACGTCGTTTGTCTTTGAATTATTTCATTCTGTTTATTTTACTTGGGATAGGATTGAAAGTCTTGATGGCAGGTCTTCACCCTGGTCAGACCGCATGCTTTTCCGGTTCTGTGTTTACACCGTCTGTGCATCCATATTCCCCCCAAAACCAAGAAGACCAGCAAAAAGGGAGCCAGCACTATCTTCCAGGAGAACGTGGAGGAGGCTGTGGAAAGAACAGAGTCACATCAGGGGTTAAACCATCTCTTGCTGCAACACAGGACAGAGTAGAGCTGGTGCACAGAACAGAAAAGAATTCGAGCTTTTTTTTCTTCATAAACGTGTATTGATTCCCAGAAAAGCCCATCCCTCACACCAAGATCAAGGATATTTGAGAACGACGCCCATGGCATTAGAGAAACAAGCAAGACAGGGAAAAATCTGTTAAAAAAAGAAACGGCCTGAGTAAGGGGCAGATGTCAAGGATCTAACTTTGTTCCACCAGCAGGACAGTGCACATTTAGGATGCTGTCTGTTTACGTCTCAATCAGCCAACTGTGACACAGCCAGGGAACATTCTGCCCCTTTCCAATAAGCATGGGTTTCATGAGGATCAAATAAAGTAGCAAAGGAAAAGAAAACAAACTTTAAATAAAGGAGCTTTAGGTGCCAAGATTACTGCTTGGATCTAACTATTATATTCCACTCCTTGACATCTCTGTGTTACCGAAATGCAGGAAGCAACTATGAATAAAAAGTTATCAGAGTGTTATTAGACACACTGTTGATGAGACTAGAATTCTGCATTTTTAAGCTGTTACTTGCCAAGAATCAACAGTCTCAGCCTGTTTCTCTAGAGGGTTCTGACGCCCTAAAATCCCCCAAGGATTAGAAATAAGTGAAGCTGTAATTTTCTGAGAAGTCATCTGAATCTGGCCTCCCAATCCTGGTGAAAGGCTCTCACTCAGTCAGTGCTCTCCGGAATCAGTCCTGGCCAGCCAACCACGAACATGCAGGCACAGGGCTCGTGTTATGGAAAATTTTAAAGGTTGACAACATCACGACCAGACAAACCACAGGTTTCTTTGGCTCACTAATCTAACCAGAAGGTGGATTCTGTTTCTGTGGGATCCTCCACTTCCAAAACTGGACAACCACCATCTCCTTCTCGGCCTGTATATCCGGCAATGACCTGTAAGACCACCCTTGGCATATATTCCCTAGTTCTCAAACTTCAGTGTGAAAGGAGCTGTTGAACGGCCATCTTGGGACTCTCTCCAAGAGAATTTGACTGGGCAGGTCTGGGGCGAGCCCAGGGGTCAGCATTTCTAAGGAGTGGCTCCAGCGTGTCTGATGCTGGTGGGGCGCAGAGCACAGATACAGCAAAGCTGTGTCGGGTGTCATTCCCTTCCCTGAGGCTTGGCCACAGCGTGGGCTTTCCAACGTACAGTATGTCTGCTGCTGGCTTTCCAGCAAAGCACTGAGATGTGGAGCGATGTGTGTTATGTGATTGCTGCAAGGCTGCCAGGAAGCCATCGCTGAGATTCCAGCTGGGAATCACTTTGGCTTGCCTGCCATTTGCTTCTCAGGCTGTCCACAGAGACTGCATTTGACTGCTCAGCCACTGAACACTGAGATGGCATCAATTTGGTAAAAAATGATCATGTGAATTTTCCTCTTCTGCTTCCTTCAATGTCCTTAAATGTATGCTGGCTCGATTCGGCTATTAGTCTTATGCTTATTTCCTGTTGTTCAATGACTTTGACCCTAAAGCTGCCCTGAACCCTGGGTATCTCCCAGGTCCCCAACTCTTGGGGGATAAAACTTCTGAAATTTAGGATAAATAACAATCCACCCTCCTCTAAAGACCACGTGAAGACAGTCGACCCTGGTGACCCAAGGCAGTGCCTTGTGAGGACACAGGGTATTTAGAAGTTTATCACAGAACCACTTATCTGTTCTCCCAAAATCAGCCTGCTATCAAAACTTTTCATCTGAGTATAATGTCCCAAAGTCCAGCCTCTACCCTACAAAAAAGAAAAAAAATCTTTTTTTAAAAAAAATGGAGGTTTGCTTTTGGCATTCCACTATCAGGCAATGCCAGAGATTTCCTAAGAAATCATCTGGAGGACAAGTAGCTTTGACTACGATCTATAGAACATTCAACATGTTTGTGTTTCCCTTGAGTTCCCCAAAATACATACCTTCTTTGACTGTAGTGCGTAGTGTCTGGAAACTCAGCTTATTATGGACAACGCATTTGAAATCTGTGTTCAAATCCTCTCTTATGACTGGATCAAAAATCAATGGCACTTCAATGTAGTTCTCCTTATTTTCTGAATATTCCCTGAGTTAGAATACATTCACTTAGCCATGATGTAGCAAAAGCAAGCCTGTCTTTTACGACGTAGACATCCAAGCATGTGCCGTTAGACACATCCATTGTGCTTAAATCGATTTTGTGTTTCTACACAGTTAGGAGCACCTGTCACCGTATTTGTTACTTCTTTGGGAGAGCTTCTCAGCCTATGTCTGAGGGCCCGAGTGGCACTGAAGTTGCTGGTCACTGGAATCGGACTTACAGAAGCCAGTTTGGTTTAGATAATGGAAAAGTTAATTTTTCAAGGCCCTTGATGGACAAAGAACCAGTGGTGGGAACAGAAATGCCGAATTTTGGGAAACTCAACTCTCACCATAAATCACTTGCATCTCAAAGGGCAGCGCATTTCCAGGACTCCAGCTCTCAGTGGTGCCTCCTCTGCTCATCCTTATCATTGACTCTGTCTCTGGAAGGCCAAATTCAGATCTGAGAGCTGCAGACAGCCCAGGGGAATGGCTCTAATTAGTACAGCTACCATTTATGTTAGAGGAGGCTGAAGACACTCCACCACTATGGATTCGGATGCATAGAAACATCGTTGAGTGGAGCCACCAGGACTATTTTTGTTTTATCTACAGGGGGAAAATAGGCTCCTTTAAGTAAATGGATTGTATGAGCAAGCTGAGATGAGCATTTCGTTGTGGCCAGGTCTTTCACAACAAGCGCTTGCAAGCACAAGATTGTTCTAACCACACATGACTTTTATCCACTAAATTACATCCAGAAAGACCTCTTTGGGAAAGTCTTTTAAAAAACAAAAAGAAAAACATTTAGCAAGAAAAGTTCAAGCTAATTCAAAGTATCAAAAGTACAATTTGAAAAGCAGTGTATAATTTGGAATGCTAGTCTCCCTTACATGCGAATGGCTCCCACCCATTTTCTAGAGATGACTGCTTATGAAACTTGAATTCTTTCCTTCTTTTATGATTGACCTTCCCTGGAGACCATGGCAGCCCACGGTTCCCTGAGAAACAGAAGAGGCACTACAGATACTGTGGCAGGTCTCAGAGTTATGGAAACACTGGACAGTGAGGTTGTAGAGTGAAAAATGGAACTCTGTTAACTCCAAAATATTTTTGACTTGCAAAAAAGCAATAAATAAATGTTTCATTAACAGCTACAAAATGCAATATCAATACTAACTCTTCGACCGCAACGCGACTCTTACATAGCTATGAAGTTTGATTTTTCTGTTTGTTTGTTTTTTTGGTTTTTTTTTTTTGAGTTAGGGTCTCTTTCTGTCACCCAGGCTGGAGTAAAGTGACACAGTCACAGCTCATCATAGCCTTGACTCCTGGGCTCAGGCGATCCTTCTGTCTCAGTCTTTCTGTAGTAGATGGAACTACAAGCTCGTGGCATCATACTTGGTTAATTTTTTAAAAATTTTGTAGAGACGAGGTCTTGCTATGTTGCCCAGGCTGGCCTCGCCCTCCTGGGTCTCCAGCAATCCTCTCACCTCGACCACCCCCAAGTGCTGGGATTACAGGCATGAACCACTGTGCCAGGCCTGATTCTGGAGACAATTTTGAGCAAAACTCCATTTCTTAAATTCTAAAAAAGTCTAACAATTTGGAACCTTCAGAGTTAATTCTAAGGTAGCATGTGTGTCATATGGATAAACTGGATGTGACACTGTCTCCAGAAGGAAGAGCAAAGTCTTCACAGGGCTTCACAACAGAAGACCCTCGCCCACTCACTGGCGCTGTCCTTCAGTCACTCGGCCTCCCTCGTAGATGCTCTCTATGTGGGTGTCGTTGGCCGTCCACCACAGCTGGGTGCTTAAGGGTGTGCCGGCTCCCAGAAACACCTTACATGGGATGATCAGCCTTGACCCTGCGGACAGCAAGACACAGCACTCAACCATCAGAGCCCCAGCACCCCACATTCGTCACCCCACCTGAGCAGTAGGCCCTTCCCTCCTTCCCAGATACCCTCATCAGCCCATTCTTAGTCTTTCTCAAGCCATTCTGGCCACACAGAACTTTAACATTTACCAAGTGCCTTCAATTCCTTCAACGGGTCTCCACGGCAGAGACCAGGAGGTGTATGGAGCTCAGTGGCTCCATCAAGGTCACCCATGTCTTGCGAGGTAGCCTGACTTCAAGGGCAGCTTTCTTCTACACCCATTCTAGTCACCTCAAAAAATCCAGATCAATGTGCAGATTCTTTCTCTTTGCCCATGGCTGGGCTCAGCTCTACTATTTTCCCTTGGAGCTCGCCATTCCCAGACGACTGTCACTGAGGATGACCCTTTTCAAAGCCCCTGCATTTCCTACGGATGGCGCCCTCTGCATTTGTGCAGCATGATGGTTCTGGGTCTCTACCTTAATCACGGCAAGTTACTTTTCTCTTTAAGTCACCAAAGAAGAGGAGAGAAGAGATCCTTCCTACTCGTTTCCTCCTCCTGGGTGAAGTGCCTGTCTGTGGTGTGTTTTTTAGTGCCCCTGGCTCAGAAGGCCAGCTTGTCTCTGCCCTATGCTACCCCTTCTAACCTTAAAGATTTCCCCTCAGCAGAGCAAACCATTTGGTCAGTGTCCTGTGTCTGCCATACCCACCGCAGTGTATTCAAAGCAACAGACTGAGAGGTGGGTTCCACTCAGCTGGGAAGCACAGAGGAACCGGAGTTCTGGGACTCCAGTCAACACCAACCGGTGTCCCTGCTACCCCAGGTGTCCAGGTGGCTGTTTCCAGAGCCAAGGTGGCAATGTGGATTGCCACCCACGTGCCAGCCAGCAGTCCCTGCAACTTCATTTTTAAAAAAAAAACCCTCTATAGCTGCCAATTAGAATTTAAACCTAACACCAAACAGAAAGTAAAAAGTAAATAATTTTTTTAAGTGCTCTACCATCAGAGCATCAGACCTATGAACCCATTATACAGAAATGAACACACAAAAGGGTGCAGGTTTCACAGGCTCACAGACTTGAGGCTGAACCCCAGGTGACCCTGAGGTGGCTTTTTGACCTTCATTGAACCACCATGACCTCTTGGGTGGCTTTTCCTTCTGGAAAATGGGAGAAATACAAGCTTTCTACAGGGTCTATGCTGGGGTCAAGGGAGATCCCATTAGACCATAGCAGATGCTGGCATCAGAAGGCTGTTAGTACAGCCCACTATAGACTCTCACTGGCCACTAGTGTGACCCATCCCCAAGTGTATGCTCTCTGGGACAGGATGGGCTACACAGGGGGGAAAGTGGAAAACCCCGCTGGTCTTTTGCATTATACCACTCAACCCGCTGACCAGCTAAACAAGAAACTGTCTCTGACCACTGCAAACTCCACTGTACAAATGGGGTCTTGGAGAGATGCAGCCAAGTTTTGATGATGTGAATTATTTTAAAGACACTAAAGATGCTGGCTATGTAATGAGATTCATATTTAATCCTCTCATATAGATAATAACTGCTGCCAAGGTGTTCAGATTTCCACATTTAGATTTCGTAGGTAGGGTTTCCTTGAAGCGAGGTATGCCTGTTTTCAGGTGATGCCATTTCTAACAACTCTGGACAAAGGGAAACACCCCTTGCATTTGTTACTCCAGACTCACACACTGGGGTTCGAAGGTCTCTGCATTGAACACCAAGGGGCACGTAAGTCAGCGGAATCCCACGCCCTCTGGAACTCTGCAGGCATATGGGGTGCACAGTGTTTGCAGGCCTTACCCAGAGAAGCTGATATGGTCTCAAGGGGGGAAACAATCACAGGAATGGTCGTCTCCTCTGTTTTTTCTAAGGAAGAAGCAAGGAAAAGAAAGTCCATGAGGAAGGCCTTCATTTCAAACCCCATTGTTTGGCTAATTAACTAAATTATCCTTTCCCAAATGACCAGTCATTGTGAGAGTCAGCCTTTGTCTGGCAAAGGAAACAGACTCTCCATGAAATTGAGAGTCTTTGGCCAATGCCTTTCCCAGCAGAGAGATTACTGGAAGAGGCCACAGTTAAACACACATTCCTCTGACAGAAGGTCTTTGCTCTTTGCTCTGTGAGAAACAATTAACCATTCCCCTTCCCAGGCTTCCTGAACACAATCTTCAGAGTCCTGTTTATGACGTCCACAGGGTAGGTTTTACCCGAAGCTCTGCTTGACCTAAAATAACTCCCCCACCTCTTCCAAGCACCTGCCACAAAATACTGAAGTTCTTCTCTTCAAGAAAAGGCTCCGGGACTTGAGACCCACCTGTTTGTAAGGTTAATCCCACACTGGCTGATCAATTCAGTAACCCCAGCCTTGGCCACAAATGTCTTTGTTAATCGAAGAGATAAACTCTTTGGGAGGCAGAGGTGGATCGCCAAGAGCTTAGAACCAGTTTGAAGAAACAGGGCACCGGAAGTAAGCAAAAAAGGACAAGGTGGGGGTGACAAGAGGGAAGGGCGGTGGGCTGTCTCCCCAACTGGCCTCATCAACCTCACCCTCTTCCACTAAAGAGCGTTTTGAAATCCTCATGAGTGAGCATCAGACAGCATGGCGGGACAGCCCGAGGGGCAGGCAGCTTCTTGACCCTGGCCAAAAAGCCTCTTCCTGCCCTCAAAGTCACATGCTGGGGCACTCGAGGGAGAGCAAAACACCCTCGGGACTGGATTCCTCAGTGCTTCTCAGACTTGAGGGTGCACCCGCATCAGCTGGGGGGCTTGCTAAACACAGCTGCAGCCTCACTCCCTGGTGTCCAATTAGCAGGTCTGCATGGGACCCGAGATTCTGCATGTCTCTCGAGGACCCAGGTGATGCAGCCCTGCTGGTCCAGGACCATCCTTCAAGAACTGCTGAGACACGGGAGCATCACAAAACCCAGTTGATATGTAGGGCGGCCGCCCCCTAGTGTTCCCATGGCGCATGAGCAGGATAGTTGAGGACCCGTAGAAAGGTACAGAAGTCCTGTCCGGTCTTGTCTGGGATCAAGGAACTGACAAGAATGAACCCTCACAGGGCCATAAAATTAACACAACCTAGACACTTCAGTTCAAGGAAGAACGTGGTAAAACTGGAATCCCTGGATTCTCTGAGAGAGGTCTTTTCTCCTCGTGTTCTCCAAGCCTTCTGAAATATTCTTAAAAGGCTCCAACCGTGTTCATTATTCAGTCTATAAAGAATCGTGACATGTTCTCCAAGGCAGAGTCCAGGATGGAAACACTTTTATGCCCCTTGCACCTGGCTCTCCATGTCCAGCACATGAGCGGTGTGGAGTGAATGTGGAACAAACGTTGAATACTGACCAACACTTCACAGCATTATTTTCAGGTACAATTCAGTTTCATCACACGCCTGTAACCCCAGCACTTTGGGAGGCTGAGGCAGGAGGATGGCTTGAGCCCAAGTGTTTGAGACCAAGCCTAGGCAACATGGCAAGAACTCGTCTCTACAAACAAATTTAAAAATGAGCCAGGTGTGGTGGCACACACCTGTAGTCCTAGCTACTCGGGAGGCCGATGCCGAAGAATAGTCTGAGCTTAGGAGGTCAAGGCGACAGTGAGTCGTGATCACTGCACTCTGACTTGGGTGACAGTTGAGACCTCAACTCAAATAATAATAATGATAATAATAATAATGAGAGCTCTGACTATTTGAAATCCTGGTATCAATAGCAACTAGACACATCTCAGGAAAGATCAAAAAAGAGAACGTGATTTCCACTGAATACACCAATGCCTAGCCTTGAAACTGGGGTTGAAACCCCCAGTGAAATCCCAGTTCCCTAGAATTAGCCATAAAATGATGTCAGCTATGTTGTGATGACTGGCTCCAGAGGTGTAAACCTTCCCCAGAGGACTCCGCCAAGGGACTTTTCAAGGACACCGCTGCTTGGCCCTCTCTAGTGATGTGTGCTAGCCTCAATCCACCCTTCCTCGGAACAACACTTTATTTGTACCTTTCAAAGTGCCACACACATGACATCAGGCTCACAAGGCTGATGCTTTAGAAGAGTTGACACATCTGTTTTCTTTTGCCCTTCATGACAATGACCTTCAAGGAATTCCGTGTGCACCCTAATTGGTTCTTTGCATGCTTGCTACTGGACCAGATGGAAAGGTGCCTCAACAACAAGTACTCACTCTTGATGCGTAGGTCGATACTCCTAGTGATATTGTACTGCCGGCCTCCGTGGGCAAACGCCATGGCACAGACGTAATAGCCCGCATCCTCTACCGACGTGTTGTAGACGAGTAAGCGAGTGGTGCCGCTCACACTTAGAAATTTCTCATTGTGTTCATCCAAAAGGACAGAATCCTTAAGGAAAAGTGGTTTTGAAGGTTACATTATGTAATCATACATATCTCAAAAGCTATGAATCACATCTTCATTATCCGCCAATGTTGAATTTGCAACCCAAGAATTGCCCTTGTGTTTACTTTGCCAATTGTGTACTTTGGACATACTTTTAACTGTATTTTTAGGAAAGGGGATTTGTTGACAATATAAAGCAAATAAAACTGCTGGTTTTGTTTAGCCACAATATTCAAAGCATATTTGTTTAAGTACACGGGGAAAAAAGAGACTAACTCTTCTTTGACAAAGGAGACTGTCTATAATACAAACATTGCCGGGCGTGATGGCTCACACCGGTAATTCCAGCACTTTGAGAGGTTGAGGTGGGAGGATTGCTTGAGCCTAGGTGTTTGAGACCAACCTGGGCAAATTAGCAAGACTTCATCTCTACAAAAATGTCAAATATTAGCCAGGCATGTTGGCATGCACCTGTAATCCCAGCTACTTGGGAGGCTGAGACAGAAGGATGAACTGAGCCCTGGAGCTCGAGGCTCTGATGAGCTGTGATCATGCCACTGCACTCCAACCTGGTCAACAAAGTGAGACTGTGACTCAAATAATAAAAACAAATACATGAATACCCTGACAGCTACCTGTAGGCCTCAGGAATATCCTGGAAGAGCACTAAATAGTCATGATGGCTTGGACAACGATGTTCAGAAGAGATGACATTGCAGTGATTACTTTAAAAATCATTTCAGTTTTATGAGGCAGTAAGATAGAGGGAAATTCCTACGAAAAATCGAAATGGGAGAAATGAGTCCACACTTTTCATATGGACACAAGGTTCTGTGTGTTCTCTACAGAAACGAGTCCTTGAGATCAAGGCCTCCAGTAAGTAGGAAGAGCCGAATGGGATTTAAGACAACATTCTAATGAGCACACAATGTTCTCTGGAACATCTCTTTCCAAACCACAATGATCGAAAGCTTGCAATAGTCAAACATAACCTTGAGTCATTTCAGAATCTTACTCTGAGTGGGAATTCAGACAAAATTGAAATAGTTGGCCACATAGCTCATGGAGTATTGCTTTACAATGTATTTAATTAAAAGGAGAGAGTTTACCGTTCTAAACAAGAGTGGTCAAATATGAAGAAAGCAAATAGGGTCTGGCACCACAAGTGTTGCAGTGGTGCGTAGGGCCCAGAACCCTGGGTCAAAGTTTTGGCTTTGCCATCTGTTAGTTGTGTGACCTTGGAAAACATTACTTATGTTTCCTTCTTGGTAAAAGGGGGCTATTAACAGTCCCTACTTCAGTGAGTTACATGTCAGGAGTTTAGAACAGGATTGGACACAATATGTGCTTGGCAATGCTTAGTGTTATCATGAAGAGAAGAAATATTATTAAGCATCGCCATGATATCCTTGTCCACACATGTTTATTGAGCACTGAACTAAGTGCTTCATACATACTAATCTTTAAAATGATCCAGGTCGTGGGAAATATATATTGTCATTTTACGGAGGAAACAGGTTTGAGAGGAGAAGTCTCTCAACCAAGGCTGCACAACACGTAACGTTGTGCGTAAAGGAAGCCTGTGCCCCTTCCTCTCCAAGTTAAACCTTTGATTTGCCGTCTTTATGCTCTTCCTAAACCAAAAGAGAATGCATTCTGGGGCTTGGTCAGCTTATTCTTAGGAGCTGGCTACTTTCCTTAAGGAAAATCATTTCCAATATGAAGTTGATATATGTATATCTTATAGTTTCAACATATGACTGACCCACCTGTGATCGATTAAAGCATTAATTCCTATCAAGGTTTAAACCAATAACTGTACTTTCCAGTGCCAGGTTATAAAAGGGCTGGCCAACTTTTTCAGGAAAGGGCCAGACAGGAGTGTTGGAGGCCTTAGAGCTTGCAGGGTCTCGGTCACAACGTGCAGTGCAAAAAGCCCCCACAGACAATATATCCACAAATCAACAGCTGTGTTCCAGAAAAACTTTATTTATGGACCCTGAAATGTGAATCGTATGTGACTTTCAGGTTATTAAATATTTTTTTAATTTCTTTCAAACATTAAAAAACTGAAAGCTATCCTTTGATCCTAAGTCACACAAAGGCAGAAGGCAACAGGATTAGGGCCCAGGCCATCGTTCCCCAACTCCTGGTCCCCTTGAGCAATACCTGTTGTTCTCACTAGGAATGATCAAAACATCCAGGAATATGTTATACAGTATATATTATATCTATAGCATATATATTATATATAGTGTGTGTATATATATATATATTATATATAGTGTGTGTGTATATATATATATTACATATAATATATTCAACCAAACATGGAAGAAATTGTGTTTATATTTACTTCTTTGACCCAAAGATGAGTTGTCATGTGCTTTTTAAAAAGAGCTCTTTTAATATGTGCATAAAGTTGTTATATAAACTAACAATTTTTATAGAAAAATAGAGTAGAAAGCTATTTTCTTCAGCTGTTGTAAATTCTGCATTCCTTTTATATTCTGTCTTCACTGATCACTGTTTCAGAGACCTTTACCTCAAGCCACATAAGGACTAACAGAACTTAATCCTGGTCCTTTTAAAGTATTTATAATACTGTCATCCCTCTACACCTTTGGAGGATTGATTTCAGGAACCCCACCCCTAAAAGGTAGCAAAAACTAGGGATGCTCAAGTCCCTTACATACAAAAGGTTGTATTTGCATGTCACCTACTCACATCCTTCCTATACTTTGAATCATCTCTAGGTCACTAGTAATACAAGACAATGTAAATGCCATGTAACCACAGTCATGAGTAACTTAACAATAAGATTCATTCTGAGAAATGTGTTGTCAAGTGATTTTTTGTTTTGGTTGTGTAAGCATGGAGTGTAACTACACAAACCTAGATGGCACAATCTACTACACACCTAGGCTATGTGGTATATCCTATTGCTGCTAGATGACAAATCCATACAGCATGTGAGTGTACTTGAATACTGTAGGCAGTTGGAACACAATGGCATTTGTGTATGTAAACATAAAAAGATAATGTGTTGCATTATGATGTTAAGACAGCTATGACATCACTAGACAATAGGAATTTTTCAGCTCTATTATGATCTTGGTGGACCACCATTGTATACCTAATCCATCATTGAGTAAAACATCTTTATGTGCCACGTGATTATATTTGTTATCCTGTACTGGGGTTTTGAAAAATAATATTGTATTGTTATTTTATTTGTTTTTTTAATATTTTCAATCCACGGTTGGTTTAATCCTTGGATGTGGAGCGCACAGATACAAAGTGAAGATTGTGTATATGTGTGTATATGTATGTATGTGTGTATTCTCTTCAGAAAATGGGTATTTTATATCTTTTCTATGGCTACTAAAAAAAAAAACATTTTAATGAAATGGCATTTTTTAAAGATGTACCTTGTACCATTGAATCTTCACGTCAGTTTTGTTACGGGTGAATTCACTCAGGTCAGGGCACACTAATACCCCAGAGGTTGACAAAGTTAAAAATTGCGGGTATGAGATGAACGCCAGAGAAGCTTCTGTATTCTCAAAAACCCTGAGCTCAATGGACATTTCGTCACAGTAAGAGGCATTTCTGATTTAAAAGGAAAAAAAAAAAGGATGATAAATGGCAAGGAAAAATATAAGTAAACTACATGAAATTAAGAATAATTTCCCCCAACCCCTTTAAATTCTGCATCTGCATTTTCTTGATTAGTACAGATGGTTACCAGCTGCTGATGGTTCAACTTGGGATTGTTTGACTTGACGGCAGTACAAATGCAATATAGAAACTATACTTCAGCACAGTAGTCAATAAATTACATGAGATATTCAGTACTGTATTATAAAACAGGCTTTGTGTTAGATGATTTTCCCCAATAGTAGGCTAATGTTTGTGTGTTCTGAGCACGTTTAAAGTAGGCTAGGCTAAGCTATAATATTTGGTAGGTTAGGTTATTAAATGCATTTTTAAATTTAGAATATGTTCAACTTACGGTGGGCTTACTAGTACATAGCTCCATTGTACATCGAGTAGCATCTGAATTGCTGTACCTCTGTGGCCAATCTTTTTGAATCCTCGGAGGCAAAAAGCATCACAACATAATGGTATGAAAACAGTGATATGAGCCGGGCTCGGTGGCTCAGCCTGTAATCCCAGCGCTTTGGGAGGCCTGGGTGAGTGGAGTGCCTGAGCCCGCGGGTTCGAGACCCGCCTGGGCAACTTGGCGAGACCTCATCTCTACAATAAATCAAAAAATCAGCCAGGCGTGGTAGCGCGTGCCTGTAGTTCCAGCTGCTTGGAAGGCCGAGGTGGAAGGATCGCCGGAGCCCAGCAGGTCGAGTCTGCGGTGGCCGGGAGCGGCACCACTGCACTCCAGTCTGGGCGACAGAGTGAGACTCCAACTCAAAAAAAAAAAAAAAGAAAGAAAACAATTATATGTCCTGTGTTTTTCACAAAGGACTGTCTACAAGCCTGATTCCAATGCCATCAAGGGCCACTGAAAATCCCCAAGTCCCTCTTGAAAAGGGCTAAAGCCTTCCAGGTTCTGGAGCTCCTTGAACCAAACTCCAACATGCTCCAACTTCGAGAACCAGGAAACCATATCCAAATGGAGAGACAGTTTCATAAAAAGAAAATTCCCTTTGCTCCTCTTAGGAATCACTTATCAACTAAAGTCTCATGTCAGAAAACTGCTGGAAACTTACTGTAAGACCTATAAAAGATTTTTGTAATACTGAATGAAGAAATTAACTTGGTAAGTTTGGTTGGTTTGTTTCTTTATTATTATTATTATCATCATTATTACTTTAAACTACCTATAATTTAAATACCATAATTCTATCAAGACCCGAGAATGGACAGGCACAGTGGCTCATGTCTGTAATTCCAGAGCTCTGGGCGACTGAGGCGGGAGGATCGCTTCAGCCCAGGAGTTTGAGACTAGCCTAGGCAATATAGCAAGTTTTGTCTCTATGAAAATAAAATTTTAAGAAATTAGCCGGGCAGGGTGGTGCACGCCTGCAGTCCCAGCTACTGCAGAGGCTGAGGTGGGAGGGAGGACGACCTGAGCCCAGAAGGTCAAGGCTGAAGTGAGCCATGACTGGGCCAGTGTGCTCCAGCCTGGGTGACAGAGTGAAACCCTGACTCAAAAAAAACCTAGAACTGGAAAAAGGACAGAAGCAAAACCTTGCCAGAAACATAAGGGAAATGAGTGCAAGGATGAAGATAGTAATTCAGCTACTTTTTTAAAGTAGAAAAACATAAAAATATAATTATCTAAGCTCCTATAAGTCTTGTGCTACCTAGGATACACAAGACTTAAAGAGGTAATGGGGATGTGCTTTACACAGAGGTAAAAATTATTTTCAACCGGGGACTCGATGGCTCAGCCTGTAATCCCGCGCCTTTGGGAGGCTGAGGTGAGTGAATTGCCTGAGCCCGCGGGATCGAGACCCGCCTGGGCAGCGAGACCTCATCTCTACAATAAATCAAAAAATCAGCCGGGCGTGGTAGCGCATGCCTGTAATTCCGGCTACTCGGAAGGCTGAGGCGGAAGGATCGCCGGAGCCCAGCAGGCCGAGGCTGCGGTGGCCGGGAGCGGCCACTGCACTCCAGTCTGGGCGACCGAGTGAGACTCCAACTCAAAAAAAAAAAAAAAATTATTTTCACAGCAAAAAGTATACCATCTATATCCAAAAAAGTAACAAAATGTGAAAACTATATGCAAAAGAAATATGATAAAAGTAAAAAGAATTAATTCAAAGACACAAAACCAATACTTGTATTATATTTCATATTTAAGTTTTAAAAGGAAAAATAGATGAAAAGCATTATGCATAAAGAAAAGCACAAAGTTGACGCTCACCTCAAAAAATGCATAATTCCATTGCAAATTGAATACAGGCAATGGGGGAAAAGAGCAAAGAACAGTGCACGCTTGGAAATGGTCATCACAGCAACTAGCTGGCAGGGAGCACATGCAAGCCAGACCCTGTGCTGTGGGCTTTGCATACATTGTCTCATTTATTCTCCAGCCCCTGAGGTGGGAATTATTTCTGCATCCCTTTCAGGTGAGAAAAATTAGGAATCCAGAAATTAAGCAAGGTGTGAACTACTAAGAGGTCAAGCCAAAATGCAAAGCCCAGCAGGGCTCTGGGAAAACCCTTAAGTCAAGACACTATCTCCAGAAACCAAGCTTATTAGACATATCAAGAGTTATAGATCTGTTCACATTACTAATCTGATAATTTCCCTTGAGTAAGACACTCCATGAAAATGCCATAAAATAAGAGGGATAATTTTGACCACCACTCACATTCCCCAGCTACTGTGGCATCTGCATGGCAAAGGAGTGGTAGTTAGTGCTGCTTGGCAAACATGCCCAGTTTCTCCCATTCTGAGCACACAGTGTACCACATGTCCAGGTTCTGCTGTGGGTGAGTATAGTTACTTAACTCTTTCTAGTCACCGAGTTGTATGTGTGGAACTTCTACACCAAAGTTTTAATAGCCATGAGGGACCCTCCAAAGCATGTTTCCTCCTGGTATAGCAAGCAATAACATTTGAAATAGTCTGCTCCCTCAGCCTGAGTTCCTGAGTCCCTGGGTGTCTGCAAACCCACAGTAGACTTGTTGCAAGTGTGAAAAATAAGCCTTTGTTGTTTTAAGTCGCTGAGGTTTGGAGGATGTATGTTACAGCAGCATAACCTTGCCTACTCTAGCTGACAAAAAGATCATGTGGGTCTAGATCACAAGATCACAGAAATCATGGGAACAAGACAATCCCATGCCTCATGTCTATAAATTCCAAAGAGTATTATGGCATCTGCTGATGGTTCTCACCCTATGAGAACCTCAATCTTACAGTTCAAAAAAAGCCTTCAAGGTCAGCCAGGTAAACTCTCCCACATGCAAAGAAAGTGTGACACACATTAGATTTCTACTGCCCTCTTAATTTCAGCTCTCTTTTTTCCTGCAAAAAATTTTTTATTTGAGTATAAAAACAAACTTTAAGGCAAACATGACTCAGCTTACATTTCCCTGATTTTTGCACAGTAGTACTTCAGCAGTCATAAAGATGAACTTTGGGGAAGGAGAGGGCATTTTAATGTATATATCAACTGCCACCATGGCACTCCCCATGCTAGATCCTCTACATACTATGATCACACATAACCCTCCAAAAAAATTTATTTACAGGGAAGAAAACTGAGACCCATAAAAATCAAGTAATAAGACCAGGGTCCCACCAGATAGAAAGTGAGAGGGCTAAGATTTCCATATGTGTCTTTATGACTCCAAATTTCGTTTTTTTCTTTCTAAACTATTAAGTTTTCCTAGCAGTGCTCTTAGAGAAAATTAGATTTTTTTGTTCTGAAAAAGAAAGAAGAATCATGCATGCACAGCTATTATAAAATCAGATATCCACATTTCCCTGGTATAAGAAGAGGAGATGACGTGCCCCCTACTTAGGCAGGGTTCATTGATCGGATTGAAACTGTCCCTAAGTTGTTGCTTATAGTAGAGGCTAGCTAGAGATGGTAGTCCAAGCTAGGTTTGATTTGAAAGCATTCTCCACTTCACAGAGAAAGAGGGAGAGAGAGCAAGAAAGAGAGGTGAGAGAGAAAACACCCCTCACTCCATATCCCCCATACCTCCCACACATTCACACACACGTAACTCTCTCTCTCTCTCTCTCTCTCTCTCTCTCTCTCTCTCTACCTGACTGATTTGGTCTGAAATTCTTTCATTCACCAGTAATTCCTTTGTGCTAAGAATATTACTTTCTCTAGTTCTCTTTCTAAATGTGAAAATCCCTGGTGGCAAATGAGTTCATGAAATTTGGAAGGACCCTGAAGCCAAGTGGAGCAAGCAGAGCTTTGGGAGGATAAAAGCAGCAACTGGAAAGAGAGGCCAGAAATTATATTTCCCAATCAGGCCAAGGGTTTGCCCTAACCCTTCCAGAAGAACTAAGCCAGGAAATCTTAACAATCATGAACACTAGGCTAAAAGCTTCAAGACATAACAAGAACATTCAATGGAGAAAGAACAGTCTTTTCAAAAAATAGTGTAGGGGAAACTGGTTATCTACACGCAAAAAGCATGAAGCTAGACCCTTTCACAACTCCATACATAAAAGTTAATTCAAAACAAATCAAAGACCTAGCCATAAGAGCTAAAACTATAAAAGTCTAAGAAGAAAACGGGGGAAATCTTTACTACCTTGAATTGGGAAATGATTTCTTAACACCAAAAGCACAGTCAATAAAATTTTTTCAAATAGATAAATTGGCATTGATCAAAATTAAAACTTTTTGTGCATTGAAAGACACTATCAACAGAACAGGAGATATTTGCAAATCATATATCTAATAAGAGGTTATTATCCAGACTATATAAAGAATTCCTATAACTCAATTTTAAAAATGAACAATTCCACTGTTGGTGGGAGTGTAAACTAGTGCAACCTCTGTGGAAAGCAGTGTGGCGATTCCTAAAAGCTCTAAAAATTGACCTTCCAAATGACCCTGCAATCCCCCTACTGGGAATATACCCTGAAGAACACAAATCACTCTATAAAAAAGATACCTGCACACGTATGTTTATCGCAGCGTTGTTCACAATAGCAAGAACCTGGAAACAACCATGCTGCCCATCAAAAGAGGACTGGATTTTAAAAATGTGGTACATATACACGATGGAATACTACACAGCCATAACAAAATCATGAATTTCGCAGCAACCTGGATGGAACTAGAGTCTATAATACTGAGTGACCTCTCACAGAAACAAAGATCCGAATATCACATGTTCTCACTCATATAATGGACCTTGAACATCCAATGTAATACTATAAGAAAATGACTGACGGTACTGGGAAACTATGGGGGGAAGGGGGATGGGATTAACAGTAGCAAATATCTGTCGGGGGATGGGAAAACACCTCTTATCAACAGGGTGCCTGAATGAAACGTAATTGTACACCTAACCCTTAACTGTACCCCACAAACCATAATAAAAAATACTGATTAATTAAAAAAAAATGAACAATTCAGTTTTTAAATGTGCAAAAAACTTGACTAGGCATTTCTCCAAAGAAGATACACTAATGGTCAATAAGTACATGAAAAGATGTTCAACATCATTAATTTTTACAGAGATGCAAATCAAAACCACAATGAGATACCACTGCACACCTATTAGGATGGCTCTTGTAAAACAAACAAACCAAAAGAAACAGGAAATAACAAGTGTTGGTAAGGATGTAGTATAATTGAACTTTTGTGAACACAAAATGGTACAGCCACTATGGAAAACACTATGGCTATTTCCCAAAAATTAAATATAGAATTACCATATGATCAAGCAACTCCTATTTGCCGTATATACTAAAAGAATGGAAAGCAGAGACTCAAACAGATATTTGTACATCCATATACGTACCGGCATTATTCACAGTAGCCAAAAGGTGAAAGCAATCCAAGTGTTCATGGATGGATAAATGGATAAACAAAATGTGGTACATACATAAAATAGAATAATATTATTTAACCTTGAAAAGGAAGGAAATTCTGGCACATGATACAACGTGGAGGAACCTTGAAAACATTGTTCTAGGTGAAATAAGCCAGTCACGAAAAGACAAATACGGTATGATTCCACTTATACGAGGTACCTAGAGTTGTCAGATTCGTAGACGCAGGAAGCAGAATGGGAGTTGCCGAGACTAAGAGAAGGGGAGAATGAGGAGTCAGTGTTTACTGGATGCAGAGTTTCAGTTTTAGAAGAGGAGGAGTCCCGGAGGGATGGTGGTGATGGTTGCACAACCATGTGAATGTACTTAATGCCACTAAACTATATATACACTTAAACATGGTTAGGATGGTAAATGTATGTTATGCGTATTTTGTGACGATGAAAGGGGAAAAAAACCAACAAGACAAAAAGAGAAGAGGACTGGACCCAGGGTCAGGAGACGTGGGTTCCAGTGTCATCCCTATCACCCACCAACTGGGAACTTTCCAAGCCAGCTTGTTTCTCTCATCCATACAATGATCGGTTGGATTAATTTCTCCCTAAGGTCTCATCCAGTTCTAAAATTCTCTTCCGCGTTCTGCATCTATTGCTTGTGCGCCCGCCACGTGGATTCAGCAGTGAACACAACAGATGGAGGTCCTGCCCTCCCAGAGTTTATATTCTAACGAGATTGATGAACATTAAATGTATAAATGCATATGGATGCGTCAGATGAGAAAAATGCTGGTGAGTAAAATGACAGCAGCATACGGAGAGAGAGTGACAGAGTGCTGCGCCAGCTAAAGTGGCGAGGGAAGTCCTCTCCAAAGGTGGCATTTGAGAAAGATCCAAGGAAGGCACAGAGGGAGCCATGAGCCTGTCGGGCTGGGGAGTATTTCAGGAACAACAAGGAGGACACAGGTGGGTTCTGACCTGCACACTGGCTTTTGAAAACCAGAAGTGAATACCGAAGAACGCCACAAGCGTCCCTTCTGCCAAGAGCCCTCCTCGCCACCCCCACCAGAGGGGCTTACCTGACAGTGCAGATGTAGGTGCCAGCGTCCTCCTGCAAGACGGGCAGAACCCACAGAGTACCATCCTGGGCCCACATTCGTGTCTCTTCTCCTGGGACCATCCTAGCAGAGTCATTTCTACGCCACGTCAGGTTGACATGGGGATGGGCAGAAGCCCACAACCAGTATGGCATCTGGGGACACCTCAGGACCACCGGCTCCCCTTCCAGCCTGAGTTCCTGTTTGTAATGCTTGCCGCGAAATCGGCAGTTTCCCACGGCCACTGAAAGATGGAGAGACCACAGTCAGGCTTTGGGTCTGAAACCAGCCCAGATCACAAGACCTCCCTGGTCCTCAGACTGAGCCTGGTGCAGGTAGGAAGACACGGAACACATCCAAGGATAATGGTCACAGGCCCCTCACAAAGTGACCTGCACCCCAGGAACCCTATTAACGCTCCTCCATCATTACAATTTCAAAATTCCCAAATAACAAGTTCAGGGCTTCCATCAGTTTCCAATTACATTTTGTGGGGAAAATTAAATCAGGTTTACATAGAACAACAACACAAAAGATCTAAAAATCTGGCTATATTTTTCACTTGTTGACTTCTCATTATTAAAAGTAGATCTGAGCCGAGTTCATTTAAAAGTTTAGTTCTGACAGGTCGTGTGGTGAAAATCCAAAGGCCCCTTTTTGTTAAGGACAAACACACCACTTCTCTGGCTTGCTCCTTGGCAGGAATGACCCACACCCGGGGCACGGCTAAGAGAACAGACAAGAAACACCATCTGTCACTTCCCAAGGGATGAATATTTTTTATACCAAAAGCTCACTAGACAACTGCTTTCCCCAGAGAAGTTACAGGCAAGCCCTTTCCAGCTGAAGGATTTACTTCTTACCCGTGTGCACCTCGGGCTGAATGGTGAAGGCGGTTGTTCCCATTACCAACATGTGCAAGCTGAACATCATTCCCAACAACTTCCGGAGGACACAGGAAGTAGAGATCTGAGGTCCAGCACCACGTGGCCTAGGGGAGGAGACAGAGGGGTCACCAGGAGCCACAAACCCCCAAAGAGAGAATCCCTTAAAGAGGATCCCAGGGGCAGGATCTGGAGGCTTCACCAGATGATGGAAAGCTTATTGCCTGGAAGGTTTTTTTAAACAGTTTTTGGATTTGCTTCTCTACAGCTGTATTCACACCTAAAGTCAAATCTCTGGAGCCCCCACTGACCCTCTTGGAAAGGGATTCCATATCCTACGCTCCTACCCCTGCAGAAGAGTGCCTGGCAGGCCCTGCTTCTCTTCCTGGGACACTCTCTCCTCGGCTAAGGCCACTGCTCATGGCTACTCCTCCTTCCAGTCCAGGCTCACACGTCGCTCTCTTGGTCAGATCTTCCCTCATTCTCACACCACCCTGTGGAAAGCCACACCACCCTTCATTCTCAGTATTCCATCTTTTGCCTTTCTGTTGTGGGTTGGTTTGTTAAGCAACACTGTTGCGGCCATGATTCGCTGATGAAGGCATGTTCTTTGTGGCATTCATCACTGACCATGTCTCCTCTCTCTAGAGGGCAAGGCTGCATGCGTGTAAGGACCCTGTGTCTTTCTACTCACAGTTCTATTGCCAACTCCTGTTTGCTGAAGGAACAAATGAGCGAATGAATCACTCAAAGCCCAAAGATCCTCATATTTCACCTGTCAGAGAACATGTGCATATTCTCCACGGATTAACTCTTATTTCACATACAGTTCTGACATACGCTGCTAACTCTCTGGTCTAGAGCATCCTGGGGGGAAAAGCAACAATGAGATTTAAAAAGGGAATCATGACTGGGTGCAGTGGCTCGAGCCTGTAATCCCAGCACATTGGGAGGCTGAGGTGAGGGGATTGCCTGAGCCCACGGGTTCAAGAACAGCCTGGGCAACTTGGCGAGACCTCATCTCTACAATAAATCAAAAAGTTAGCCAGGTGTGGTAGCACGCGCCTGTAGTTCCAGCTACTTGGAAGGATGAGGCGAAAGGATCACCAGAGCCCAGCAGGTCAACGCTGGGGTGGCCGTGAGCCTGCCACTGCACTCCAGCCTGGGCGATGGAGAGAGTACTCCAGCTAAAAAAAAAAAAAAAAAGGGAATCGCTTATACAAATTCATGAAGCAGTCCTCTCCCAAGCCTCCCCGAGACTGGAGTGTCAGCTGCCCTCTGCATCTCCAGGTGGTTTATCTCACAGTGTATCACAGCTGTCCCTTCATCAGCTAACCATGGCCGCAACAGTGTTGGTCAACAAACCAAACCTGAGCTAAATGGTGCACAACACTCCCACTCCCAGGCCTGTGGGTCAGACAGAGGTTGGCTAAACTAAACCAGGCTGGGTTAAGCTCGGCCCCAGCAGCAGGTGTGGTCCAAGTGTGTTGCATGTGTCTCTCCTCCTCTGCGGACCAGTAAGCTTCCTGGAAGATGAGCTTCTCGCGGGATGGCAAAAACGCCAACAATGCGGGCAAAACTAGCTCACTCTCGTCTGCTCACATTCCACGGGCCACAGCACGTCAGGCAGCCAAACCCGCCATCGGTGGGGCACGGGAGTGGGAGATTGTGCCATCTGCCATGCCTCATTCTTGTCTGGCTCTGCACAGGTGATGACAGCCTCGGGAGAAGAGGCCCGGTCTTGCTCAGAGCTTTTGTGGCGTACCCAGCGCCCAGTTCTAGAATGCCCTGGAAAATAGTCATGACTGAGAGGCTACCTGAGACGGTTTGCTGTGGAATGTTTGAACTATAACATTCATCTGTCAATTAGGTATACTGCTGTGTATGGTTTGTGAGATTGGCTGACTGGTGGAGTGGCTTGAGCCGGTGTGCTGGCTGTTTTGACTACTGAGTGAAAGGTTAGTACTAACGAGAATTGTCTCTTTGCAAACTCCATGTAGCTCATGGCTTTTGTGATGGAAAAAATGTCAACAGAAGTCGGACTTTGTGGAAAGCCACGAGCATTCATGGACCTGGTTATCTCTGAGCTTGCACTACTCATGATACCATGTCTAACTAATACCATATATCAGAATAAGTCAATGAAGTCGAAGTCTAAGATGCTGGTGCAGGGACTACTGTAACAATAATAGTTTCTGTGCCAAATATTGAGCATCCATTCTCTTATTTTATCCCTATGATGTGAGTATCATGCTGATTTTATAGGCAATGTATTAGAAGAGTTCAAAGATGTTAAGAGGCTTGACCAAGATCTCACAGCTAGTAAGAAGACATTGACATTTAAACCCAGAACTGGTAATCCCAAAGCCTTTACTCTTTAAAGAATATATGTTCAGTGATGGACACTGCTAGTTTCTTTTCCCAATATCTGTCCATCCTCCCATACTTCCCTGATAGGAAAATCCCTGACTCTTAACTGGGCTATGGTCTCCCAACCAAGACAAGGAGTGGCCATGTGACAAAATATTGACCAATAAGATGTAAGTGGAAATTTGGTGTGATCCTCCTGGGAAATCTCCACCAATCTTTCTCTCTCTACTCAGTGGGGATTTGGTGGCTAGATTGTGGCCGCCATCTTGGGCCACAAGGTGCAGACCATTCGCTGAATGTGGTGAGCCAAAAGAGAGGAGCATGCATCTTTGGTAGTTTCACAAAGCTACTTGCCACCCTGGACTACCTTCTTTTATATGTTCAGGTTTCTGTCCTGCACGGCCAAGCCTAACCCTAATACGTTGCCTTTCCAAAGCTTATCAAAAGAACTCAGGGGAAGGAGGCCTACCAGGAACTGTCAGGTGTTGTGTTTTCAAGGCCCTCTTTCTGATACTCAACTGTTTCAAATAAAGAGTTTCTGTGGATTTACTCTAAAAGTCACATTGACTCAAAAGCAGGAGTTAATGCACAGCCTTTTCTTGGATGCAAGCATCCCCTACCTCCAAGGTTTGTGTCCTGTCAGGTTCAGGCCTTGGATTATGGGAAGGTTGGAACCCTATCTAAAATTACCCTGACACCAGAAAGTCAGGCTGTGTCCATTCAGGGGCTGTTGCTAGCCGAAGCTTCAAAGAGCTACGGAACTGAAGAGTCTTCGAAAAATCTAGTGCAATCGCTTCCTTTTACAGCTGATGAAAGTGAGTTTGAAGTTAAGCCTCTTCTCCAAATCACATGGTTGGCGGGGTGAGAAGTAAGAAGTGTTTCAACAAGGACCCTGTTCCAGTGGAATGAAATCTGAAAATGCCATCCACCTCCAGAAACTGCCATCCCTACCTATCCACCCCCACCCCAGCCAAGGGAATTGTCCTGGTTTCTCTCTCCCTGGACTTGGGCAAAATAACTGCTTTACTGTAACTTCTCCAGGAAGTGGCTTCAGACAAGTAAACCACAAACACATAGTGGTGATGGTTTTCAATAATCAAAACCTCAGAAAAAGGCTGGAACCAAAATTGCTGTAGTGTGAGAAACAGCAAGTCTCTGGCAGGCACAGAGGGGAAAAAAAATGAGTTTTGCAGAGGCTTGTAGTGTAACATTATCCTCCTGCCCTACTTTCTTTAAATGTATTTTAAAGTCACAGAGAACTTGACATTTCTGCTGGAATTCGAGTTGACCTTCTTACCGGAAGAAAGACATTTCGTGGGATGTTTGGTCAAGTATTTGAGTTGGAATTCTGTCCCTAATTTTATTTTTTTTCAAAGGACCACGTTTCACCACAATGTAAAAAAACCGAGCTGAGATGAAAAGCAGGGGGACCCAGGCTAAGAAAATGACCAAAATGTGTGAAAAGGTGAAGGAAAAAGAAAGAATGCTGAAGATAAAAAGCTGATAGCTCTGCCCTGAGCTGGACAGATGGCACACAGCATTCCCCTGCAGTACACGCTAGGCCCAGATTACTGCTTACTTGCCTATGATCCCAGCAGCCTGCCTCCTGGCCCCTGGCTTCTGTTCATAAACTGTACACGAATGTAACAGTATATAAGTGTTTACACCACTTTTAGATTCATTTTTTTTAATTACAAAAAGACTGAAAAACTGAAAGAACAGTATGGTGCACGCAAGTACCTCTATATATATTATAATCTAGATTCACTCATTATTAACATTTTGCTGCATTTTCTTTCTCAGTTTTTTTTTCTGTCTCATTTTCTCTATATATATATAAACCCATATACATTTACACACACATATACATATGCACACACATAAAAAACCAGAATGTATTCATTAAAAATTATGTACTTATTCATACATGTTTAAACTTCAACCACCTTCAAAGGATTCTCCGTTTGATGCAATACCCCTATCAAAACGCTTTTTCCACTGTTCAGAACAGATGTTGAACTCATCAGTTTTGAGGTCTTTTAGTTCTTTTGCCGTTTTTGTTTTTGTTTTTTTTGGTTTGTTTCACCTCTCCCACATTGACAAAACATTTCCCTTTGAGGAATTTTTCCACTTGAGAAACAAAACAAAAGAAATCGCCCAGGGCAAGGTGGGGTGAATAGGAAGGTGAGACATGGGGATCATGACATTTTTGGTCAAAAACTACCTGGCCTGTACTGACCACTCAGTGCAGTGTGGGCAATTGTGTTGTCATGATGGAAGGAGCAGTCAACTGTTTGCCACAACTCAAGATGTTTTCTCCACAAATTGTGATGCCACCTTCTCAAAAATTCCAGATAAAAAATTTGGAGGAACAAATTCTGAGTGTACTGTAAGAAGCCCACCCTCCAAAAGACATCTGGGTTTTTTGGTTCCCTTCATACATGAACACACACATATGTATATCCATACACAACACACACACACACACACACACACACACACACACACACACACACATATCCATATACATACATATACATAAACACACATATACATATACTCATTTTCTCCTGAACACCTGAAAATTGCAGACATCATCAAACTTTGCCCCTAAATACTACAGAATACATGCAGAAATACATTTTTAGCAGTTTGAGAACAAGTAATGTATAGCTCCAGAAATAAACCTTCAAGCATGTAAGATGAGTAAACATTTTATTCTATAGCATATTTCAATATGCCTGGACGGAATTCAACTGGAAGAGTAAGCTTTTTAACATTTCTATTCTTACCTTGAACCCGGAAGTTTTTAGGCAACTGCCCCATCTCTGAGTCAGGCTACACAGTCATCCAAAGAACACAAACAGGGCGCAGGTGCTGGGTGCTAATAACAGCAAATCGCTCTCAGCCTTACACACACCACTTAAGTCACCTTGAGTGTGTAGAATGAATTCCTAAGAACCCAAACATGTCTCATGCACATCACATACAACCTTCCAAAACCCGTGGGGAAATAAATATTTACACCAAAAATAAGCTTGGAAATGTTTCTAAATTCATGAGTAAAGCAAGACAAAACATATTTTTGAACTAAGTCTCAGGAAATCACAGAATGTTAAGAAGTTTAGAGGTAGGGAAGAACCTCTAGGATCAGATACAAAGAAATAAATGACCAGATTTGGGGCCGTTTTTGTTGAAAACAGTTACCAGCTCAAAGCAGAACCCCTGATGGCTTGTCCGCAATTATCTTTGTTCTATAGGGAAGAGTAAAGCTAGTTTGTTTTTGTGTTGGTTTTATTTTATTCCCCCACAGAGTTAAGGGAATTCAACCTCAGAGCAGCATGTTAGGACTGTTTCTGGTCTACCTAGCCCTGCCAGAATGACAGCTGGTGATGTCCTTGACACTGGTCTCTTATCCCTAGTGGAGCCTGGGGAGATGGAATTACCCCCTGGAGGCCATGTTGTAGGGAGACCCATCTTTGGCAAAATGGGACATTAGGCCACATTGGACTGAATCTTAGAGGTACTAATATGCAGAGGCTGATATGGACGGCTCCACCCAGGCTAAATGCTCTCTTTGTATTTTACTTTCTGCTAACAAACATCCCTTCTCACTAAAATCACCACTGACGTAGCTCTTAGTTGGTGGTTCTTAGGGTAGAAGTCACACCATTACCTGTGTGAGACTCAGTCAGTGTCCTCATCGGTGAAATGGACATATCGTGGTATGCATTATAGGAGGATTAGCAAGATGATCAAGTTCAATCAATCACCCCAACTCATGTTCACCCTCATTCAAATCCTCTATTCACGCATTCCATTCTCAGTGAACCTGGACCTCTCAGAGCTCCCAGCCCGCTGGGCCATCAGAAAAACTCCAGTTTCACCTTCCTCCTGCATCTGGCCCTCCTCCAGGCTGACACCCAGCAAGACCACTCCTCTAGGTCAGAAGAGCTGCCATTCTCCAAGATGATTCCCATTTTTGGCTCTACCCATGAGCCCCTAGGCATCTACAGGGTAAATTCACAGGCTTCAAATTTTCCCAGCCTGCTCATTCAACTCCAGAGATCAACACTTGTGAGTCTGGTAGAATGCAGCATCCCTGTTCTAAACATGGAGCAAGAGAAATAGATCCAGATACATTAAGTCCCCTGCCCAAGATCACAGAGCTAACAGAACAATAAAGTAGGCTGGAAGCCCAAGTCTACACAATCCTCAGTCTTGGTGCACGTTCTCTGCTCTGTAGAAGCATCAAAACCCAGGCTTAGAGGAGCTCTAGAAGCCATTAAATTCAGCTGTCCATCCAAACGGCCTTCCCAAACCCAGCACTCCCTAAAGATGGCCAAGCTTGCGCCATCACAAGATGGGTACTTCCAGTCTTGGGAAGTATCCATGATCAGAAACATCACTATCATCTTGGGACCAAAATTTGCCTTTCTCTAGATTCCATTTATGGGTCAGATTCTACCCTCAGGGTGGCTCAGAAAAAGTCTGTCTGCACCTTCCAACGACTCTAAGAGTTAGAGAGTTTATACAAAAGAGATTCGTCGAAAGTTCATGAATAGAGCAAGTGGGAATCCTGCCTTCCTTCCTGCCAGCAGGAGGTTCACAGGCAGGTCACATTACCTGTGTGGGATTCAGTGTCCTTATCTGTGAAATGGACATACCCTGGTGTGCATTACAGGAGGATTAACTGTTACATGATATGTAAAGAGCTCAACACATTACTGCAAAGACAAAGAGCTCCACAAGCAGTAGCTCTCATCAGCATGTCTCAGAAGCAGCCCCATCTACTCAGGGAGGTAAATTATTTGTCAAGGACTCATAGCTAGCAAAACTGAGTGAGAAGTCAGAGCTTCCAGGGTCTGTGTTCTACCTAATTTCTGCTGAGGATTCATTCCATAGCCCAACCTGAGAACTTTCTGGTATCATAAGTGGCAGTAACTAGCTACCACCAGTTACTATACTAGAAATGTGTGCAACTTTGCCTGATGAAATCAATAAACCTAAGCACATAAGTCCATTTTATAGACATGTGTTTAACATATAAACACACAATCATAAGTACACACACACACAGAGACACACACATACATATACAAGACCTGCCAGGAGTTCTAAAAGTTTTGTCTTAGGACAGAGTCTTTAAGCACTCAGAACTGGAGGTTGAAACTGGGCTCCTGTCTTCACCCTTAACTAACTACGTGAAATCTTAGGCAACCACAGAGTCATTTTCTCAATCCGGATCACAATTTCATCTCTAAAATACAGAGGTTGTGCTGGTGAGACCTCCCAATCCCCTCACAGGTATGAAACCCAGGATTCTAAGTCAATCTGGATTCAAGCTTAGGCCTCCTTGGTCCTGGTTACAGCTGCAGTTTCTAAAGCATCAAGTGAGGAAAATTAACCACTGAACCAAGTCAACTCACTTGCTGAAGGTCCCAAAGCCAGAAAGGCAGAGCCAAGACTTGGGGCTTCTGAGTTCCCCTGAGCTCTGCAGGGCTACCCAGTGGGTAACGTTAATTAGTAACTGGGCACTCTACTGGCATTAGGACAGTGAGCTGGTGGTTAGAGGATATACACCCTTAAACTAAACATTGCTTCCAATCTCTTATAATCTAAGTGCAAGAAACACCTCAAATATTTGAATAACCGGTCATCCAGAAAACTCACCCACCTGAAATATGACAAAAACAGAAGAAAACAAGGACAGAAATATCTGCATAGCTAAAAATTAGGCAGCAGGAGCCCGATACAAAAGCATGTAGTATGTCTTACTCACGGAAGAAGATTTGGGTCTTCCTTCAGAAGCTCTTGCTGTTTATTTGAATGAGTGTAGCTAGTTTTTCAAAGTAGCAGACTATATTTGCCAAAGATGCCCACAACAATATCTTCCATCCCACATGGTCTTCTAGAATGTGACCATGCCACTCTGCCAATAGGAGGTAGAGTCCAGCTCACCTCTCTTGAATGTGGGCTGGCCTGTCACTTGTGTGTAAGCAAGAGGATACTGTGTGGACTCCAAAGCCAGGTCAGAAAAGCCCATGCAGCTCATGCAGCTTCTACCTGCTTTCCTTGAGACATTCGCTCTGGACAAAATCAGCTGACGTAAAGTCCAGCTGCCCTAAGTCCACCTCACCAGACAGGCCGTGTGTAGGGAGTCTGGCTAACAGTCCCAGCTATGCCCAGCCTTCTGGGAAACCCCTCAAAGGCACCAGCATGTGAGTAAAACCATCTTGGACTCCTGGGATGAGTTCGTTCACCAACTGAGCACCACTGTCTGAACTCAGTCGGGCACCCAGGAGCAGGAGAATGCCTCACTGAGCCCTTCTCAAGTTCACGACATACAGGAGTTTGAGTTATAAGAAAATAGTTGTAGCCGGGCTCGGTGGCTCAGCCTGTAATCCCGCACCTTTGGGAGGCTGAGGTGAGTGGATTGACTGAGCCCGCGGGTTCGAGACCCGCCTGGGCAGCGAGACCTCATCTCTACAATAAATCAAAAAATCAGCCGGGCGTGGTAGCGCACGCCTGTAATTCCGGCTACTCGGAAGGTGAAGGTGGAAGGATCGCCGGAGCCCAGCAGGTCGAGGCTGCGGTGGCCGGGAGCGGCCACTGCACTCCAGTCTGGGCGACAGAGTGAGACTCCAACTCAAAAAAGAAAAGAAAAGAAAAGAAAATAGTTGTTCTTTTGAAGTGCTAAGCTTTGGGGTAGTAACTCATGCAGCAACAGATGAACAGAATTAAGGTCAAAAGCAGAATCCCCAAAAAAAAAACAAAGTCAGGCTGGGCACGGTGGCCCATGCCTGTAATCCCAGCACTTGGGGAAGCTGAGATGAGAAGATGGCTTGAGCCCAGGAGTTCGAGACCAGCCTGGTCAATTAGTGAGACTTCATCTCAAATAGGTGAATACATACATAGATGCAGATTCCTGGTAGCAGATTAGAAATAGGGTTGGTAAAAGAAAACACACAGGGAAAAAAAGTGGCAGCTGATTGCCCAAGAACAGGAGACAGAAAAGCCATTAAGACAGGCATAAGGACCGATGAGTACAGCAGTCTGGGACTTTTAGGCAGCCACAAAACAGTCCCCTCTACATTACCGTGCCCTACTGAGGATGTCAGGATGTCACAGCACAAGATCATTGACATTCCTGATTATTTGCATGAACCATAAAGAACAGTTCACACTGTGCCCAAAGCCCTCTTCCTCTAGTAAGTAATACAGGCAGTGAAGATAATATTTTAATTATCTCCCCAGGTGTTTCCCTTCTTGCTGATCCAGATTTTTCTACCACTGCCACCCCAGGAAAGGGGAAGATCAAGCCTCGGGAAGGAGGGAAGGAAGTAGATATGATGTAGGGGAAATTCCTTCCTGGTAGGGAGGGGAAGTAGAAGAAAAAGACCCTTTGAGTTCCAGAGCAAAAGGAGGAAGGGTGCACGACTAGGAAGACAGACCGTCTTGCTGCTGGTTCTGAGTTTGAAACCTGAGAGCAAGGGACGAGAGGTAAAAGAGAGAGGATATAATTCCGACTCCTTGGAAGGCTGAGGCGGAAGGATCGCCGGACCCCAGCAGGTCGAGGCTGCGGTGGCCGGGAGCGGCCACTGCACTCCAGTCTGGGCGATGGAGTGAGACTCCAACTCAAAAAAAAAAAAAAAAAGAGAGAGAGGAAAGCTGGAAGCAGAGGAACTCTCTCTGTGTTTCCAAACTGCATCTTTAGGGGAGCCTCAGCTTGATGAGGTAAGGGGTTCGAGGGCAGAATGGAAATAATGGTGTGAAATGTTAGGTGAAAGGATGCTAGGGTCAGATCCCTGTGGACCTCGGTTCTTCAATGATGGAGAGATTCAGAGCATTCCCTGCACTTCCAGCAGGGAAGGGAAGGTGGCCTGAAATCTGGACTGAGATCAGGCTGCCACAATGAAGGGCAAGGTGACCTGGAGCTGAGGCTGCTGGATATTCAATCACTAAGGGGCCATGGGCCATAGGTGGGAAAACAGTAAATTTTCAGTAAATAACCTACATTTCAGTAAATAACCACTTAGCCAAGGTACTGGGCTCCCTGCTCTCTGTACCTTAGGAGATTTTTTTTTTTTTTTTTTTTTGAGTTGGAGTCTCACTCTGTCTCCCAGACTGGAGTGCAGTGGCCGCTCCCGACCACCACAGCCTCTATCTGCTGGGCTCCCGCGATCCTTCCGCCTCAGCCTTCCGAGTAGCCGGAATTGCAGGCATGCGGTACCATGCCCGGCTGATTTTTTGATTTATTGTAGAGATGAGGTCTTGCCAAGTTGCCCAGGCAGGTCTCGGACCCGCGGGCTCAGGCAATCCACTCACCTCAGCCTGTCAAGCGCGGGATTACAGGCTGAGCCACCGAGCCCGGCTCTTGAGGAGATTTTCATGATCCAGCAGCAGATACTGTATCATGTGCTGTGACCAGCTGGTGCTCATTCCCTACCTGTTGCTAAATATTTTGAGTATCAGGTGAAAAGTCTAAGCTAGGGGAGAGACAAGATCATGGTAAGACGCAGAGGACCTCTAGAGCCAGGAACAGCCCAGTGGGGCCAAGTTGGCCAGAGCACTAGCTCTAACTCAGCTGAGGCAACAGACCTGGGGTTTTCCCAGCCGTGGACCCCAGCAGGACATTCAGCAGGACACTCTGTGACCAGGCAAGTCTAGGAACATCTCCACAGAAGCCAGTGAAGACCCCCAGGTCAGCACGTGTGGCTCTCCACCATTCCCTGGGGACACAACATCCCCCCCCCATTCTCAGGCTCCTTCCTCACTAGAAGAAGGTGTTCAGGAGAACCTGGAAAACTTAGCATCTGCACAAAAGAAGCGAAACGCATCTCAGAGTGGCATGTCTGAGACAGAGGGAACTTGTAGTAGCAGGTTTCGCTCCCTCTCCCCTAGGGAAAAAGGAACTTCGGAGCCAAGTGAACTTCTTCCTAGAAAAACTATTAAAGGTACCTTTCTTTTCGGCATCGATCCGTAGGAATATAAATTTTGGTCATTTTATATATGAGGAGGAGACCCCCCCAAAAAAACAGAATTTTATATAAAAAACTGTGCATATATTCTTACATGTTCAAACTTCAGTCACCTTCAAAGTACTCCCCATTTGATGTAATACACCTATCAGGATGCTCAAAAGTTTTTGAACTTGTCAACTTTGATACTGAAGGACGATGGCGCCAGTGAGACTCGGTACCCTTTGAGGCCAAGAGATTTATTAGAGCAGCAGCTACAGGGAGAGGGAAGGAGGTCTGTAACCGCCTGGTGGGAAAAGGGAGTAAGAGAGAGAGGGCGAGAGAGAGGTCTGCATTTATGGGTTTTGGGAGGGGGCGGCCTGTGCTCTCTGAGCCTGGCCGTGCCAGCCAGAGCCATCTTAGGGTCTTTATTGGAGGGAGCTATGAGGTAGTATTCCTATAGGGAGATAATGTTTGTACATGAGTTTAAGTTTCGCGCACGTGCGGGAGAGGCAGGAATTTACGACCTTTTTTGTCTTTGTTAGGTTCCCTAGTGTTGGCGCCATCTCGGGAGACATCCTTCTGGCTGTTCCCCGTGCCTTTCAGATACCTTTAGTGCTTCTGCCATTTTTTGTGTCACCTCTTCCACATCGGCAAAACATTTCCCTCTGAGGACTTTTTTCATCCAGGAAAAAAAAAGTTGCTGGGGAAAGATGGGGTGAATAGGGAGAGTGGGGTACAAGGGTCATGCTGTTTTGGGTCCAAAACTGTGGAACACTCAGCACAGTGTGAGCAGATGCTCTTGTAAATCACCCATCACGAAATGGACAAACGTGTTGAAAGAATCTCCAAAACAAACTCACTGAAACTGAATGCAGCCTCTCATAACAACGCTAGCTGATAAACTGATGCCAACAGGTTCCTAGAACGCTCACCTAGTCAGGGAAGCCTGTACTACAAGGAGCATGCCCTCCAAAAACTAATTCCAGTTTTTTGGGGTCCCCCTCACATATATGAAATATTTTCTTCCAAAATTGGTAAGGTGTCAAAACAGAGGAGATTTTCTTTTCATGCAAAATTATCTTCCACTGTCTGGAAATTGTGTCCACCTAGAATGACTTGTCCTCTGAAGGTCACCAAGGACAGAAGCTACCCTGAACCCTGCATCAGGATGTATATCCTTAAGAAAAGATAGTGGCTGAGCCTGGTGGCTCAGCCTGTAATCCCAGCACTTTAGGAGGCCGAGGCAAGTAGATTACCCGAGCCCCTGGGTTTGAGACCAGCCTGGGCAACTTGGTGAGACCTTGTCTCTACAATAAATCAAAAATTAGCTGGGCACAGTAGTGCGTGCCTGTAGTTCCGGCTACTTGGAAGGCTGAGGCAGAAGGATCACCAGAGCCCAACAGGTCAACCCTGGGGTGGCTGTGAGTGTGCCACTGCACTCCCGTCTGGGTGTCAGAGTGAGCCTCCAACTCAAAAAAAAAAAAATAAAGGTAACAGTCAAACTCCCATCCTCCCTCCCCAAAAAAGACTGAAAAAAACCCAATGATTTTTATCTATACTGTGTGGGAAAACCCCTCACCTCTCACTACATGAAAACCTGATCTTTACCTTGGAGACAACCCAGACTTATTGGATTTTCCACAGACTGAAAAAGTACCCCCAGGAAACCCTGGCTGTCCCCTGGGACTGTGGGCAAGTGTCCCATTCCCACTCTTAGCCCCTCTGGCTTCTCTTAGCCATCAGATGTCTGACCAGCTTGCTCCCTGGCGGTGAGAACAGCCCTGTGAAGCTCGGTGAGGCGAAATCCTGCATCCTTCCCCCGCCCTCCAACTGTCCCAACTGAACATCCAATATGGTAGATGTACTCGTGTTCACCAATATTCCCTCCTCTGCACTTCTACCAAAGTCAGGCATGACACATGGCTGGGAAGGACAGGTGCTGTTCCTGGTTCCTGGTTGCTGGTGCTCTGCCCTCCAGCCTGTCTCCTCCTGCCACAGGGAACCCCAAGCCCTTGTCTCTCGATGCTGCCAGCAGAGCACGGTCAAGCCATCTTGCCAGGAGGCTGAGGTTTACCTCCATTCACTCACTTGCTCCTCCTGTGTCTGCTTCTCCTTCTAATAAATAGAAATATGGCTCCCTCCCACCACTCGTGTCAAAACAGTGTGAGTCGCACAGAGGGTCTCTGTAACTTTTGCTGTGAAAATGGACTAGGTCCTCCAGTGGCCATGATGAGTTACCACAGCCTGACATTTTGACCACAATGACCATGACGCAGCATGAGCAAGAAATAAATGTGGATTGTATAAAGTTACTGGAATGTTTTAGGTTTTTCCTGTAGTACCCCTTGAACTGGCAGCCATAGTGACCAAAGAGAAGGATTAGGACACTGTACTTGTTTTCTATTGCCATGTAACAAACCACCACAAATGCAGTCACTTGAAACAAACTCATTTGCTAGTGCTGTTGACCGTGGGTCAGATATCTGAGCTCGGCTTGAGTAGAGTCTCTGCTCAGAGTATCACAAGACTTAAGTCAAGGTGTTGGTTGGGCTATATTCTTTCTGGAAGCTCAGAGCACTGTTCTAATCTCCACAGTGGTCATTGAGACCCCCACTCTCTTGCTTGATGGAGACCACTCTCAGCTACGAGATGTCGCCTACCATTTCCTGAACAGTGGCCCTCTCTACAACAAGGCAGTTTGTTTCTTCAAGGCCAACAGAACATCTGCCGCTCCTTCAAATTTCTCTGATCGCTTGACTCTGACCTTCGGACCCTCTTTTAAAGAGTCCTGATTATGCCTGGTCCACCCAGTGGGTGTGTTCCTCTTGATTAACTTCAAGTCGACAGATTGGGGACCTAAATTACATTAGCAAAATTCCTTCACCTTTGCCATCTAAAGTAACCAAATCACAGACGGGATGTTCCGTCTCCTTGCACATCCCACAGGAAGGGGATCACACAAAGTCAAGCATCAGTGGAAATCATCTTAGAACCCTGCCTACCACGGACATTGAAGAAAACATGCTGATGAATATTAGCTCCAGAAAATTTGGGATCCATCCAAAGCTTCGAATTAACTTCTTCCTTGCTCCCAAATAAGATCTCTTCTTGAATCATCTAAATCCTTGCTACTCAAAATGTGGTCCAGGGACCAGCAGTGTGAAGGTCACTTGTGAGAAATGCAGACTGTCAGGCCCTATCTCAGCCCTAGGGAATCAGAATCATCTCCATATTAACAAGAATCTCAAGTAACGTGAGAAACATTGATCTCAAGAGGTCCTTGCCTGAAATAGAGCCCTCATAGGCTTGACCATGAAACTTCCTCTTGTCTCCTAAGGAAATGGTTCTCAAAGTGTGGTCGCCAGATCACAGTGCAACTAAAAGTCCACCAGAAACAACAAACTCCCATGTTCTGACTCCCAAATATTTCTCTTTCTCTTTCTCTCTCTCTCTGTCTCCCCACCCTCCCCGTCTTGCCTCTCTCCCTGTCTCTGTCTATCTCTGTCTCTGCCTTTCACTCTCTGTCTCTTTCTCTCACTCTCTCTGTCTCTTTGTCTCTCTCCATCTCTCATCATCAGCATCCCCCAGGAACTTATTAGAAATTCAGATTCTGGCAGGGCACAGTGGCTCACATCTGTAATCCCAGCACTTTGGGAGACTGAAGCAGAAGGATGGCTTGAGCCCAAGAGTTCGAGACCAACCTAGCTAGCAACATAACGAGACCTTGTCTCCACACAAAAAAAATCAAAAAATTAGTCAGGTGTAGTGGCACATGCCTATAGTCCCAGCTACTCATGAAGTTGAGGCTAAAGGATCGCCTGAACCCAGGAGGTCAAGGCTGCAGTGAGCCAAAATTGTGCCACTGCTCTCCAACCTGGGCAACAGAGTGAGACCCCGACTCAAAAAAGAAAGAAAGAAATGCAGATTCTACTGAACCAGAAATGTCTGGTGGGCCCAGCCATCTGTGTTTTAACAAGTCCACCAAGTGATTCTGATTCAAACTCAAGTTTGAGAACCACTGGCCAAAGGCACCGTCTTGATCAAGTGTCCCCCATATGGAAAGCAGGTAATGATTCCATTGAAAGCCAGCCCAGATCTGCCCACATTTCAAGTTGCAGCCCAGCTGTTGCCAGAGCCTGCCTCTACTATCCAGGGGGGTGGGGGCAGGAGGGATGGGGTCTGTAGCTCTTCTGGACTCCACTCTAGTTGTCACGCAGTTGGGCTTTGGAGATTGGCATGGGAGTGGGAACATTGAGAGGAAGCCCCACTGGCAGGGCCCAGAAGGGGGCTCCAAAGCCAACCAAGAGCACCTGCAGAGAGCTGAGCTTCCTTCTCACTTTTTAGGATGACCAAAGAAACAAGCCAAAAATAACAGAAAGGAAACATAGCATTAAAATGGACAAGATTTTAACTGGGGCTTGAGGAGAGGTGCTCTCCTCCATCTGTGCACCTGGGAATGCCAAGGGAGCTGGCGGGAGGGAGCCCACTGGCCTTGGGAGGCAGCACTGAAGAAATGGGCAGGGAAAGTCAAGTAGAGCGGGGAGAAGGAGCGGGTAGCATCTCATGAAGCGCAGCCCTGGGAGGCGCTGGGAAGATCAGGACACTCGGTCACTTCGTTCACACAAGAGGAAGCTTAGAGAGATGCAGAGTCTTGACCAAGATCACACCACTCAAGGGGCAGAGCGGGGGCGGGGGCCAAGGGATCCTGCAGGGGCTGGGGATCTAAGAAGCAGAAGACCCCCCGAAGGGACTGGGACTCAAGGGAGGGAGCTTCAGCTGGTAAACGCACGCACTCGTGTCGTGCCCACTTTGCGCCAGGCACTGTCCCGAGTGTTTCACGTTACGTCGTCGTTGCCATCATCAAGATCGCCATTTGCAGATCAGGAAACTGAGGCACTGAGCGGGTACGCTGTGTAGCATCACTCAGCTAGTCAGAGGCAAAGCTGGACTCTGAACCCAAGCCAGTTAGCCTGCAATGCACCTGCACCACGCTCTGCTCCCTCTCCCAGACTGCCAGCCCTGATACTCAGCCAGCACAGAGCTCAGTCACTGGAGAAGCCACCGTCACTTTAAAAAAATCAAACATTCCACACCAGAAAGTCCCACAAGGCTGCCAAGGGAGAAAGCCTCCCCACCTGGAGTCCGTCTCACATGCGCACCTCGTGTGGTGGAAACCGCCTGCAGTGATCAATTTCCTCAGGCTGGATTCCACGCATGTTTGCCTGTGTCTTGGAATCTCAGACAGTCCTCAGAAACCCTCTGGTTTAACCGCTTTTTTGACAGATAGATAAACGGAGGACCAAAAAGTTCAAGAAATGCTTACGGTCACCTTTGCACAGGTGAAGAAGATCACAAATGAAGGTCACCCGAATGTCGCACCTGAGAAATCAGGACAGTCGCCTAACAGTCCACCAGAAACAGACTTCCGTGTTCTGACTCCCAAATCTCTCTCTCTCTCTCTCTCTCTCTCTCTCTCTCTCTCTCTCTCTCTCTCTCTCCCCCTCTCCCCCTTCTCTCTGTCTTTGCCTCTCTCCCCGTCTCTGCCTATCTCTGTCTCTGTCTTTCTCTCACTCTGTGTCTCTATCTCTGTCGCTTTCTCTCACTCTCTCTGTCTCTTTGTCTCTCTCCATCTCTCACTCTCTGTTTTTTGTCTTTGTCTCTCTCTGTCTTCTCTCTGTCTTTTGGTCTCTCATTCTGTCTGTTTATCTCTGTCTCTTTTTCTCTCTGTCTCTTTCTGTCACTTTGTTTCGATGTCTTTCACTCTCTCCTCTTTCTGTCTCGGTCTCTTTCTCTCTGCTCTGTCTCTCTCTGTCTCTCACTATCTCTGTCTCTATCTCTTTTTCCTTCTGACTCTCTCTGTCTCGGTTTCTTTCCCTGTCTCTGCTTTTGACTCTCTCTATTTCTCTGTCTTTTACTTTCTGTCTCTGTCTCTCTCTCTCTCTCTCTCTCTCTCTCTCTGCATCTTTTTCTGTCTCTTGTTCTCTCTGTCTCTCATTCTCTCCTCCCTGTTTCTTTCTCTTCATCTCTGCTCCTTTCTCTGTTTCTCACTATCTCTTTTTCTCTGTTTCTTTCCCTGTCTCTCTGTCTTTGTCTCTCTCTGTCTCTGTCTCTCTCTTTGTCTCTAGCTCTCTCTGTCTCTGTCTCCCTACCTCTCTGTCTCTGTCTTGGTCTCTGCCTCTTTTGCTATCTCCTGCTGTCTCTGTCTCCCTGCATCTCCCTCTCTCAAAAGCCTCTTACCTGCAGCCCTGCATTCTTTCTCCTTGTTGCTTCTCGTCTGGGGAAGGTTGCCAGGCCAAACTTTCACCTTCGGTGGAGGAAGATCAGCAGTGCAGGCAAGGATTTATATCCTGCGGGGCGCAGGGATTTCCTAACTGGCTGTGTCACCGGCTCACACTGGGTGGCAGTGGACACACCTTTTTCCTCCTCACGGGAGCACCCTTAGGCTACAGTGTTGGGTGCGGGTACGTGATCAACCAGATGGGGAAGTGGCCAAGGAAACTCTGCGTAAGTTTCCCTATTATTTGTGACTCGCTAAAAATTACGTACTTCCAGTTGAGAGGTGGGTTTTTTTTTTAATGTGATTTTTATTTTTATTTTATTTATTTATTTTTTTAGTTGGAGTCTCACTCTGTCGCCCAGACTGGAGTGCAGTGGCCGCTCCCGGCCACCGCAGCCTTGACCTGCTGGGCTCCGGCGATCCTTCCGCCTCAGCCTTCCGAGTAGCCAGAACTACAGGCATGCGCTACCACGCCCGGCTGATTTTTTGATTTATTGTAGACTCATCTCTATTGTAGAGATGAGTCTCATCAAGTTGCCCCGGCGGGTCTCAAACCTCACTATCCACTCACCTCAGCCTCCCAAGGCGCGGGATTACAGGCCGAGAGGTGGTTTTAAAGTGATGTATATTTTGCCCAACCAAGGCCCTATTAGTAGAAAAAGAGACCCTCGTTTTTTTGAGTCATATGTGATGTTTCATCGTTAAGTGAAGGTTGATTTTCTAATTCTTTATTCCAGTTTGTGGAATTTGTCTAATTGAATAAGTGTATCTTCTAAAAGTGAAAATCTGGCACCAAGTCATGTCTGTACAAAGCAAAGGCACCCTAAACCCCTGTTAGGCCCCAAAGTGCTGATGGCTGCTCCCCTGGCCCACCCAAGTCACCTCCGTGGACTTGGAGAGAGGACACAGTCAAGACAGGTGAGGCTGACCTGTGGCAGGTGCTTGCTCAGAGCCACCCGGATCCCCACAAGCCTCCCCAGCCACAAGCCGGCTTCTGTCCTGCCTCGACACCTGCCACCTTACTGACTCTAGCCCACCCTAGCTGCTCTGGACCAGACGTCAACGACCTCCTGGTCCTGGGTCCTCCTTGATAGGAACAGGAAACTCAAGCAGGAAAATGTAAAATCTTGGCCACAGCCTCCCCAGAAGGCCAGGGCCCGGGGCTTGAACCCTCTGCAGCCCCTGTTACCACAGGGTGGGCCGTGTCACACAGTTTGGGTAAAGGTATAATTTGGATCGCCCTTGTTGGTGGATGGAAAAGCAGAACATTTTTCAGAAAGTTATTTAAAATCCATGTTATTAGCTGGGCTCGGTGGCTCAGCCTGTAATCCCGCGCCTTTGGGAGGCTGAGGTGAGAGGATTGCCTGAGCCCGCGGGTTCGAGACCCGCCTGGGCGGCGAGACCTCATCTCTACAATAAATCAAAAAATCAGCCGGGCATGGTAGCACATGCCTGTAATTCTGGCTACGTGGAAGGTTGAGGCGGAAGGATCGCCGGAGCCCAGCAGGTCGAGGCTGTGTGGCCGGGAGCGGCCACTGCACTCCAGTCTGGGCGACAGAGTGAGATTCCAACTCAAAAATTAATTAATTAATTAATTAATTAAAATCCATGTTATTAACCTTTCTGCCTGGCTTATTCAGATCTTCATCTTCTTACAGGTAAAGAGGCTGGTACAGAAACTCTTTAGAGAAATCTTAGAAATGCTCTATCCAGAAAAAATGGCTCGAAGTCAGAAGCTGTCAGCCCTAGTTTTATCCTTTTGCTTAGAAAGAAGATAACCCTTGGAGGTCAAAACTCAGATCGGGTAAATTAACTCAAGAAAAACACAATGTTAGAGCTGGATGGGAACTTAGAGATAGACGCCCAAATCCACCCTCCAGTTTAAAAAAGAGAACATTGAAGTCCAGCCATTGGAGGTGAGTGGGACACAGATGAGAAATCTGTATTGATTTAATGGTGTATGTAACGTCATGATGGGAGGAATTCCATGGGTAGTTCTTGTGGAAACAGGTGAATCCCCCAAAATGGAGTTTGTTGGGTAAAGGGCAAATTTTACCTTGTATTCATGTGTATTCTTCTTCCAAGGACCACCAGAGGGTGGAATGTTTGGGGTTTTTTTTGTTTTGGTTTTGGGTTTTTTTGGTTGTTTTTTTTTTTTTTGAGTTGGAGTCTCACTCTGTCGCCCAGACTGGAGTGCAGTGGCTGCTCCCGGCCACCACAGCCTCGACCTGCTGGGCTCCGGCGATCCTTCCGCCTCAGCCTTCCCAGAAGCCGGAATTACAGGCATGCGCTACCACACCCGGCTGATTTTTTGATTTACTGTAGAGATGAGGTCTCCTGCCCAGGCAGGTCTTGAACCCGCGGGCTCAGGCAATCCACTCACCTCAGCTTCTCAAAGGCGTGGGATTACAGGCTGAGCCACCGAGCCCAGCTTGGTTTTTTTTTTTTTTTTAAAAATTGGAGTCTCACTCAGTCGCCCAGACTGGAGTGCAGTGGCCACTCCCGGCCACCGCAGCCTCGACCTGCTGGGCTCTGGTAATCCTTCCGCCTCAGCCTTCCGAGTAGCCGGAATTACAGGTGCGCGCTACCACGCCCGGCTAATTTTTGATTTATTATAGAGATGAGGTCTCGCTGCCCAGGTGGGTCTCGAACCCGCGGGCTCAGGCAATCCACTCACCTCAGTCTCCCAAAGGCGCGGGATTACAGGCTGAGCCACCGAGCCCGGCTGAATGTTTGTTTTTGTTCCATCATTCTGACATGCAAAATTGAAGTGTAAGCTATAAATTTTGGGTCAAGCCTAATAAGTCTCAAGGGTAGGAATTCACCCTAGCAGGAAAATCTTACCAAATACCATCATCATCCCAGGATAAGGAACATGCCAAAAACTGAGTCCTTCTCTACACGCTCTGTGGTCAACTAAACACATCACTCCCAGCTGACCTGCCTTGGCTGGTATCCAATTCTCTAAATAACACAGGCATCCCACAACTGGACAAGGCAAAAAAAAGGAAGCAAAATCATGTAATCTGCCTTTGGCCATGCTGATCATGTGGTCCATAAAGAGGAATTTACGTAACCTCACATCTTTCTGTGGGAAAACTTGATCACAGAGTCACAAGAATTCCTTCAACGGTCTTTTCAAGAACTAATGCTCAGACCCAATAGCCTTCTAAGAGTGGGTCCCCAAGCCTGCAGCAGGGCTCAAGGAACAAGAGCTACTTTTCCCGTATTTCCCCATCCACCACTCAAGACCTACACTGTGCCGTTCCCAACACCGACAGCACATCGGCTCAATTTCTCCACCAACAGATAGGAAACGGACAAGGCACAGAATGTTCTGTGGTATCGCGAAATCCTCTGAGGTTTGAGGTAGAAGTCACCCAGGATGTTCATTGCAAAGATTGTAGCAATGAGTCTTCACTTTTTTAGACCCCAGAGGCCTTCCCGAAGTCTGTTCTGGTTCAGAGGTTAACAGAATCCTCTGAAAACCCTTGTGGCAAGGTTCGGCCCCTTTTCCTTTCTTCCGATGCCCAAACCAGGGGTAGGGGAAGGTAGAAAGGAAACTTGGAGAGAGGAGGAGAGCTATGGTGGCCACTGTGCTGTGTGTTGTAACACAGACTCTTTGTCTCCAGTTCCCTGAGACAGCCTCAATTCAGACTACTCTGTCATATTATCCCCAGAAACTCAGGCATTCTAAGCAGGCAGGCATAGTTAGCGTGCCACCATTTAGAAGTAGCTAGACAAGTTTTCTTAGCTAGGTCTAATTTAAGTAACCGAGGAACAGGGCAAGCATTCAGATGTCTTTCTTACCAGGACACGACCTCCAACCACCGGCCAGTTGTATCAGGACGGACCACCTTGTGGGTCGCAATGTGAAACTATCAGTACTATAAATCACAGAAACTAGAGGGGATTACCCAAGACAGAGACATGATGTTCTAAGAAAAGCCCAAATCTAATTAGGCAGTAACTTTCATTATTTAGAAGGTCTTTGTGACCTTAGAAGGTTAAGAGATAGTGATCAAAACTCACGCCCAGATACCTGGGGCCCTCTGCTCTTAGCGAATGGACCAGTTTGCTTAATCATCGTTGTCAATATTATATAAAGCTTCTTGTTAAAAGCAAGCAGGAGTCCATTCCTTTAAGGCACACACCTTCTATCCTGAACATGAACGTGTTTTTCCTCTCTAATAAATTCTCTTTAAACGATACTTTAGACGAACTCTGAAATTCCTTTCTGTGGCAAAGTCAAGAATCCACGGAGCAACTATACCCAATGCACCCCAGCATCAATTCTTATCTGATCAGGATTCCGTAAATTTGATTCAGGAAAGCATGGTCATCAAAATCAGAGTAACTTTACCAGTCAGAACTAATAACATTAAATCCTAATACCTGCCCTGGTCAACTGGACAATAACAGAAAAAGCTCTCTGTCTTAATCCCTCTTGCCACATATAGTGATGTGTTCACAGCTTCCAGGGATTAGGATGCAGACAGTTTTGGGGCTCCATCATTCAGCCAACCACAAACTCAAAGACTCCTTCCAGTCTCACTGAAAAAGGGCTCCACAGTATTATGGATTGGAATATCACAATTCCTTTCCTACCTAAGGCTAAGGTTGTCTAGAAAGCGTAGATACAGCAGGCCTAGAGCTTTTGAGATCTGGAGGACAGATTTCATTTTGCTCTTCATTTCAGAAAAAACCCAATCTTCATGGCAGAAGGGCTTTTTTGTTCCAGCCTTTCTTTTTGCTTCCGTTTGCCACCCTGGGCTTCCATCAGAGACATCAGGAAATAATGAGAATTCCAGAAGATCACCCCCTAGCGAAAGGCCACTGCCCAGTCTCCCTCCCACCCACCCTCCCACAAGACACAGAGCACGAATGAGAGGACAGCTGGATTCTGGTCTTACATCAGAGCTCTCTCTCCCTCCCAAGGGCACCCAAACCTCAGCCAGCACCCAGTGCCCAGAGTACTCCACTCTCCTGCTCTTTGGTCCACACTGCCAAGCCTTCCCTCTGCCTGGGGCTCGTGGTTCCTTCAGTCCCCCTCACCCCCGATCTGAGCTACACTGTCTCCCTTGCAGGGGGTGGAAGACCATGCTCCCTCGGCCTTGCCTTCCACCTCCTGGACCCGTCCAAGAGAAAAAACCTAGAAGCCAACCCCACGGAGCACTAACGTGATCCTCACTGAGGTGGACCCACACTCTGATCTTGGGGAGAGATGAAAAAAATTCCTTTTCTTCATGACGGAAACGCGTGTCTTCCTTCTGTATCGGTGAGGAAAGCCATGATTACCCACCCTGCCGTTATCCACGCTGCTGAGAACCGGCACAAGCGTTCCCCACCCAGAACAGGCAGATTGGCCTTTGTTGCCAACAGTCCTAGTTTCTTTCTGTCTGGTCCAAACGGGTAGAGAAGACCCCAGGTCACGGTGCTCTCACAGACCGTCGAGAGTCAGCCTTGGTTATGCACCTGGGGCTGAGAGAGACTGCAATCTGTGGCAGCTGACAGTGCTATTCCGCCACTGTGTGTCACAGCCCAGCGCCGGTCTGAGGCCCTGGGAGCCGTAACTCCCATGAGCTGCGGTCCACAGGGCTCAGCGCTGTAACCTCATGCTTGATTTAGGCCTGCCAGGCTCAGCGGGAAGAGATGGTGGACAGACTTTCAGATGGCTCCTGGGCCCCAACCGGTACCTCATTCCAGAACCTCGCCTCAGCCACCCAGAGACCGTGCAGCAGGCCTCGCCCGCATGACCCTTTCCTCCTCTCGGCCCCCACCCAACACCACCAACTGTTCTAATCAAAATCCCCTTGGCTCTGATGAGCCCCTGTGAGAAGATTACAAATAGCTGATTAGCCAGGCTGGGTGGCTCAGCCTGTCATCCCGCGCCTTGGGAGGCTGAGGTGAGTGAATTGCCCGAGCCCGCGGGTTCGAGACCCGCCTGGGCAGCTTGGCGAGACCTCATCTCTACAAGAAATCAAAAAATGAGCCGGGCGTGGTAGCATATGCCTGTAGTTCCAGCTACGGGGAAGGCTGAGGCGGAAGGATTGCCGGAGCCCGGCAGGGCGAGGCTGCGGTGGCCGGGAGCGGCCACTGCATTCCAGTCTGGGTGACAGAGTGAGACTCCGACTCAAAAAATAAAATAGCTGATTAATTGAATTGGGCTTTAATCTCAAAATGAAGTTGGAACCAGAAAGGAGGAAAAAAAAGCTATGACTGGGTGTGGTGGAACACTTATAGTCCAGGTTACTCAGAAGCCTGAGGTGGGAAGATCACTTGAGCCCAGGAGTTTGAGGTCACAGTGAGCAGTGATCACACTGCTGCACTCCAACCTGGGTGACAAGCACGACCCTGTCTCTAAAAACAAATACATACATAAATACATAAACAAATACAGAGGTCTTTGCCCTAGGACTCCCAGATGTGTGTAGATGCATGTGTGTGTGCCGTGGGTGTGTGTGTTTGCTTTTAATGAATTGCTAATTCTTTTTCCTCCCAGAGCCATGCTCAGACTTCCACCACAACTGAGTATCCAACAGGGCCTCCAGCCAGTGAGAAGAGAGACCAAAGCCACTGCCATTTTGGAAGTTCTCGGTATGCCAAAAATTAAAGACTCATGCCCGAACATTGCCACACGCACCAGGCTTTATTCCGATTTAGAAAATAAATGCCTTAGGGAGCAAGCAAACCTCCTATGTATAATTCCCTCGGAGATACAACCTTAGCATCACTATTCACACACAGCCCTTGTGACGTGAGTCTTGGGTCAAATCACCTTTCCGGCCACTCTCACTCACACCCTCAACCCCTGGCCACCCACCCTGTTACTGTATCCCTCTAGCTTCCATATGATCTTCCAACTTCCAGGCAATTCTTTCCTTGAGTCCTGAGACTTCTTCTGCTTTTCTAATAGTCTCCTGGGAACATATAGGACATCTTGCTTGGTTCAGCTGTCGTCTGAGCCCTGTACTTCTGAAATGCAGCAAGGATGCTTCAATCACCCCGCAAGGTCCAAGTGCACGGTGACCTTTGCTGCATGAATCCCATCACAGAAAACAGCAGCCTCCTCCAAGCCCCACCTGCGTGCAGTCTGCTGTCAGGCACGCAAGCTCCGTGCAGGGCCTGACCTTGATGTGTCGTGTTGCCAACCCTCCTCTCCCCGGGGGCAGGCAGTCACGGGCAGGCCCGATGCGATGGCTCAGCGGGCTCTGGCAGCTGGAGCGATGGCCTCAGCTGAAGTCACCCATGAAGGGGACTCCACGCACCTCCAGCAGCATCCTGTCTCAGGCTGGCATGCCGGCTTTCATAGGAAATGACATTCGGTGTGGTCACCGCATCACCCACTTTACCCAATACAGCTGAAGTGATTGCATTTGCCCCCTCGGGCCATGGTGACACACCACTACAGCCAGCCTCCATGCCCAAATGATGATGAGAAGAAAACGGAGGAGGCTCCCTCACCTGGCACGGCAGAGGCCTGCTGTGCTTAGAGTCAAGGGTCTACAGAGAAAGATTGGTAGGGTACCCTGTTTCAATATCTGCCCAACTCAGGGCTAACGTTCTCCATTTTTCTGCAAGCCACCCTGTATTAGTGCCATCTTTTATTTTCTGTGCTCTCATGCCTTTGCTGACCCTCAAGGGACTGCCCGTCTCAAGACGAGCCCCTCCCTCGAGATCATAAACAGTTCGTCCACAAGCATGCCTCCCAAACCAGCCAAGTCACAGACCAGAACCCAACCACCTGTTTTGGGCTCTCATCCCCAGAGCCCCACCTACCTGCCCTAATCACCTAGGGCCAGGGACCCGTCGACTAGAGCCCACTGAAGTCATTCTCAGGAACCAGTCCTAAGCCTGCTTCCTCTCCCTCCTCAATAAACCACAATAAAGCAGGACACCTCTCCCTCTGCCTCCTGATGGCCCCTGCTGCTTTCCGTACAGCCATTCAAGCCGTGCTCGGTCCTCTTGGGAACTGCATGACAAACTATCTTCTCTTTTTTTTATTTATATATTTTAATTTTCATTATAAAGATGTGGGGTAGCCAGGCTCGGTGGCTCAGCTTGTAATCCCACGCCTTTGGGAGGCTGAGGTGAGTGGATTGCCTGAGCCCGCAGTTTCGAGACCCACTGGGCAACGAGACCTCATCTCTACAATAAATCAAAAAATCAGCCGGGCGTGGTAGCACGCGCCTGTAATTCCGGCTACTTGGAAGGCTGAGGCGGAAGGATCACGGGAGCCCAGCAGGTCGAGGCTGTGGTGGCCGGGAGTGGCCACTGCACTCCAGTCTGGGCGACAGAGTGAGACTCCAACTCAAAAAAAAAAAGATGTGGAGTTCAGGGTTAGGTATATAAACACTGATCATGCAGGTACCCTTGTTGATGAGGTGTGCCCCTCCCTCCTCTAGCAGTTTCCCTCAACTGCCGATTCCACCCCCGCCCCCGAGAGTTTCCCACTACTGCCAATCGCTTTCTTTTTTTTTTTTTTTTTGAGTGGGAGTCTCACTCTGTCGCCCAGACTGGAGTGCAGTGGCCACACTCGACCCGCTGGGCTCCGGCGATCCTTCCGCCTCAGCCTTCCGAGTAGCCGGAATTACAGGCATGCGCGACCACGCCCGGCTGATGTTTTGATTTATTGTAGAGATGATGTCTCGCTGCCCAGGCAGGTCTCAAACCCGCAGGCTCAGGCAATCCAATTGCTTTCTTATAGCATTTTAATGGTTCAAGGTCCGGACAAACCATCTCTTCCCTGGCAGTCACCCCTCCATCTGTTAGCCTTGCCATGCCTAAATAGTAATACTGATATCTTCATTATGACACACCCTTCCCTGAGTCACGAGAATGTTTGGACCACGGAGCTGATCCCTGAGATAGGTTTATCGTATTCTTTCTTCTTAGGAATTTGGAGCTGGGGCCTCGCAAGGAGACAAGTCAGCCTTCTGTGAGGAGCTGCATGTCTAATGTGTAAGTTTAAAGGTGGAAGAGCTGTTGTGTCCCACCAGGTACCCAGAGGGACCAGGAGAGTCACCGGTTGGGGAGAAAAGAGGGAGACATTCGGAGACAGGCAGAAATGCGCTAAGTGCCAGGCCACAGCCCCTCAGCTCTGCTCGAGGCCCTCTGGGGCTGCGGCATTCCTGGCCCTGGGACCCCTGTCTCTTGAGAACACGTTCTGGTCATCTCCAAGGTCATATCAGGTCCAGATGCCTCGATGCTTTTAGTCTCTCATCTGGCAATCCATTTCCCCCTCAGGGAGGGCATCCCATCCCCTTGGCTGATCATTCCAATCCCCTTGGGCTGAGAAAAGTCATTATAGTTTTTTTTTCATCCTGTCAGAGATAGCCCAGAGCTCAACAAAGGACAGGGCAGTGTAGGGGGGAAAGCAGGTACCCCAGGTAGAGAGAGGGAAGAGTCAGGACAGGAAAGGCAGGACGCAGCAAAAACTCTGGGTCAGGAGTTAGGGGTTGCTGTGATCCAGCTCCTTGGACAGCAGTTCTCACAGCATTGCCTGGACGGACAACAGCCGTGCATCCTGGGAGAGTGTTAAGAATGCTACTGGGCCAGGCTCCATGACTCAGCTTGTCATCCCAGCACTTTGGGAGGCCAAGGCGAGTGGGATTGCCTGAGCCCACCAGCCGGGCAACGTGGCGAGACCTCATCTCTACGATAAATCAAAAATTAGCCGGGCGTGGTAGTGTGTGCCTATAGTTCTGGCTACTTGGAAGGCTGAGGCGGAAGGATCGCCGGAACCCAGCAGGTCGATGCTGGGGTAGCCATGAGTGTGCCATTGCACTCCAGCCTAGGCAACGGAGTGAGACTCCACTCAAAAAAAAAAAAAAGAAATGCTATTGAATCAGAGACTGGGGATGGGGCCTGACAACCTATGCTGGGCAACCCCTCCAGAAGACTCTCATGTTCATAGAAGTTTGAGAAGCGCTGCTCTGACGGTTCTTGAATCTGGCTGCACATGCAGATCACACAAGAAGCTCATCATCCTTTCATTCGTTCATTTATTCATTTTACCAACATGCTCTCAAACACCTGCTCCAAGCCCAGGTGTTCTGGGCACTAAGGATTTTCATTCCAGTAGAGGAAAATGGCAATAATAAAGATCTAAACAAATAAATGGCTTCATTATAACCAACATGATGCCTTATATACAATTCTCTGTCAGATCCTCTGCACTAGAAAATTCTCTAAAAGGTCCAGCGTCAAATCTTGCTGTATTTGGTCTGGGCAATTGATGTTATCTATGGTCTGAATCTTGGGCTTCTAATTGATCTTGTGTTTCTAAACCTTCGTCTGACTGCTCTAATCCAGTAAAAACAGGGTCAGCCATAATGCTGGCATTTTTTGAAAAGGACTAAGATGAGGTTTATTCCAATTCCATCTATATGAAAATAGGTTGCTAAGTCACAAAACACAAACAAAATTTACAGAGAGTACACATTTACATATGTAATAAACCAGCGGCATACCGTACAGTGACGATGCATTGATAACAAATCATAATTATTTGTTTTAGGTGTCTCTATGCAGAACATTCTGTGAGCCATCCATTTCCAAAATGTACTTGACGGACTTCCAGCTGCCTTTTAAATAGATACATTCTGTACTCATTCAAGCCAGCCTGCTTCTCAAAGCAACGACTGAAAATCAAATAGGGCAGTGTCTTAGTCAACGCAGGCTGCATATTACAAAGTACCTTAGGCAGAATGGTTTATCAACAACAGGAATTTGCAGTGTGTTTCTCACAGTTCCGGAGACTGGGAGTCGAGATCAGCATGCCAGCACGGTTCTGGAGAGGACAGCCAACTTCTTCTTGTGTCTTCGTGGGCAAAAAGCGGGTGGAGAGCTCTCTGGAGTCTCTTTTTTTTTTTTTTTTAAGTTGTATTTAGCAACTTTATTGGGATGTAACTCATACTTTGCAATTCATTCAGTGAGAGTATGTAATTCAGTGATTTGTATATATCCATTTACAAAGTTGTACAACAATCAATATAACCAATTTAAAATGTTTTTATTACTCCTCACAAGAACCTAGACCCAGTAGTGATCACTTCCCATTCTCCCCTGACACTTCCCCGAGCTCTAAGCAATCACTAATCTACTGTCTTTCCCTAGAGATCTGCCTGTCTTTGACATTTCATAGAAATGGGATTATACAATTTGTTTCTTTTGTGACTAGCTTTTTTTTCTCATTTAGCATAATGTTTTCATGGTTTAATCCTGTTGTAATATACGGGGTCTCTTTGGTAAGGGCACTGATCCCATTCATGAGGGCTCCACCCTCATGATCTAATTACCTCAAAAAGACCCCCTTTTTTTACTTTAAATATGTGGGGTACAATTCAGGGTTAGGTATACAAATATTCATTATGCAGGTGCCCTTGTTGATGAAAGTGCTTGAGCCACCAAGCCTGGCTCAAGCACTTTCTTTACACAACAGCTTATTTAATCATCCCCACAACCCTAGGAGGTCAGTATCAGGGTGCATTAGCAGATGAAGAAACCGAGGTGTGTAGACATTAAAGTAATTTGTCAAAGTGTTATGGATTGGATTCTGTTCACTCAAAACACATATGCTGAAGCCTAACCCCCAGAACCTCAGAATGTGACCTTATTTGGAGACGAGGTCCTTACACAGGGAATCAAGTTAAAATGAAGTCATGAGGGTGGGCCCAGCAAGACTGATGTCCTTAGTGAAAGGAGGAGAATGGGCACAGAGACACCTGCACGGAGGGAAGTTGAGGTAAAGACACAGGAAGCAGGTGGCCAGTGACAAGAGTGATGCGTCTACAAGCCAAGGGCTGCCGGTAACACCAGGAGCTAAAAGAGGCAAGAAGAATCCTCCCCTAGACCCAGCAGGGAGAGCATGGCTCTTGGCCCTCCTGATCCTTTGATCTCAGACTGCAGCCTCCAGAATTGTGTGTCCTAAACACCCACTTTGCGGTTCTTTGTTATGGCGCCCTAGACAACCAGGACACACAGGTGTGTCGTGTTGGAGCTGGGTTTCCAATGAAAACCCTCTGCTCCAGATCCCAAGCTCCAGCCTCAGGGCGGCTGTCAGTGGGCTGCGGGCACACCCAGTGCCCTTTCATGTGTGATGACAGTGGCAGTGGCGGTTAGCTAAGAACTCTGTGAAGGTGGAATAGGCAACAGTTCACTGCTTGTCCATCCACATTCCCAGCAGATTAAAGTAGATGAAAAAAAGATGGCAACATCTCTAAAAAGATGGAAACGCTCCCTAACTCCCCGGCAGGTAGCAACAGGACAGTTCAATCAAGAATGTCACGTATCCTCAGAGACGGAATGGGTTTGTTTGCCAACTCTTTTATAACCGATGTCTTACTCCGGGGGCTTGAACCTGCCCCATGCCAGCAAGAAATGTACAGCTTTGCTATTCCTGCCAAGTGGAATGGTACCAGAGCAGAACGCCTCCTGGGTGAGGCAGGTGAGAGGCGCCTGCCCCCACCCCAGAGGCTGGCCAGCACCCTGGGGTCAGCGCTGGGGTCCAGACCCAGCACAGCCCGCCCCAACTCAAGGTGCTGGGTGCCAGATGGAAGTGCAGCCTCTCGTCTGCCTCAGAAGTAGGGTCCGCGCCGCTGATCTTGAATAACCACCCTCAAAATAGAGGCCCCAGCAGGCAAGAGTGGGGACACACCACCCAAAGCAGTGTCAGTCACTATTCAGTCCAGCTCAACAAACATGTCTCAAGCCCTGGCATTGTTCACGGAGTTCAAGTGCAAAGGCGGACATGACTCCGTACTGGTTAGTGACTGGGCGGGGGTTTAACCTCTTCGTGCCTCAGTTTCCCCCTCTGTACAATGGAGACAAGAACAGTATCTATCTGGGGTTGTTTCAAGATTAAACCAGCATGAGGTGAGTGGATTGCTGAGCCCGCGGGTTCGAGACCCACCTGGGCAACTTGGCAAGACCCCCATCTCCACAATAAATCAAAAATTAGCCAGGCATGGTAGCACGCGCCTGTAGTTCCAGCTACTTGGAAGGCTGAGGCGGAAGGATCACCGGAGCCCAGCAGGTCGAGGCTGCGGTGGCTGGGAGCGGCCACTGCACTCCAGTCTGGGTGACAGAGTGAGACTCCAACTCAAAAAAAAAAAAGAAAAGAAAAGGCTGGGCACAAAGGAAACACTCAGTAGATGTCACAACTACGACAAAACAAGCACAGACTCATGGCTGAACTGCACATGGAGACACAGCCTGAAGCGTAATAACCCGGGGCACCGAGAAAACTGCACGGCGTGTCCACCCAGAGCAGTAACGGCTGGCCCTGCTCCCAGCCCTGGCCGCAGGGGTGCTCAGCCCCACCCCTGTGCACAGCTCCACCCCAGGGGCTGGGCCCCAGCCCAACTCAGTCAGAGGGAATGCAGGGAGCCCCCGGCGACTGGCTCAAGTTCTCATCAGCCTCGCCAGGCCTCTGACCTCGTTCCTGCCAAGCCCCACTCCCAGGTCAGGCCAAGGCCTGAAGGAGCTGCCTTCCTGGCTCCGTGCAGACGTTCGGGGCCAGGCATCCAGCAGAGACAAGGTCGGAGGCCAAGAAATCGATCCAGGTGCTTGGAAGTTAATGAGTGACATCTATGGAGTGAGGAGGGTGAGGGAGGTGGCCGTGAGCAAAGGAGAGCAGGAGAGAAGTGGCCGTTGGTGAAATGGGCTCCGTTTCTGTCCAGAGACATCCCTGGGTGCCTGCTCTCACGGTCCTGGTGCCTGGCCTGAAGTTGGGGAGCAGATCCCCAAAGAAGCAGATGGCGGACCCTAAGGAAGCCAACGGCACCCCCAGATCCCTGATTCTTTTTTTTTTTTTTTGAGTTGGAGTCTCACTCAGTCGCCCAGACTGGAGTGCAGTGGCTGCTCCCGGCCACCGCAGCCTTGCCTGCTGGGCTCCAGCGATCCTTCCGCCTCAGCCTTCTGAGAAGCCGGAATTACAGGCATGTGCTACCATGCCCGGCTGATTTTTTTTTTATTTATTTACTGTAGAGATGAGGTCCCGCTGCCCAGTTGGGTCTCAAACCCACGGGCTCAGGCAATCCACTCACCTCAGCCTCCCAAAGGCGCGGGATTACAGGCTGAGCCACTGAGCCCGGCCCCTGATTCTGATACTGAGCTCTTGACCTCTTCCTCATGATCAGTTCTTCCGTGCACCCCAGTTCCCATGAAAGGGGAGATGGGGTGCTGTTGTTTATGAAGCCCACGCAATGCTCCAAGCACAGGCTCAATATGCAACATGCATCATCTCATTCAATGACCCAATTCCCCATGGAAACCTGGAGTCAGCAAGCCTATGTCACAGTGAGTAAGGGATTAACCAGGATTCCCACCCAGGACCACCTGTTCCCTGCTGATAGGTCTGTTCTCATCTCCTGCCAGACACACCCCCTCAGGGCCTCCCACTGGGCTTTCTGTTGTCCACGCCTGGTCAAGCCTCTGCCACCTGACTTCCTCCAAGACCTCACCAATTGCTAGGACTAGGAGTCCATGCTCCAGTGACACTTCCCCAGTCTGGCCAATCCTGCGTTCCTGGGAGCCCTCGTCCTCACAGGGTGGACTTCTCATCACTGGTTGCTCAGATTGGGCGGATGGAGCTGAGACGCTGGAGCAACAGGGCCCCTAAGGGATTCCTGGGTTTCAGGGTGACATCTGGGAAACTGAGGGTTGTCAGCACACGGCAGTGCGGCCACACAGACTGGCAAGACTGGATCTCTGCTCTGCACATGGTTGGGGATTCAAACAACCCCTTCTTACCTTTCCAGCAAGCTCTGGCCACACGAGGCCCCCTGAATGTGCCCAACTACCCACCGGGCAGGGTGAGTGGGGTCACAGCAGAAATTGATCCAGTCCAGGAGGGAGAGGGGTCTGTGAAAGTCTCCTTGGTGATCAACGTCAGGGCATTGCTTTGTGGCTGCAGGACACGGGGCTGCTGCTGTCCACTGTCAGCAGACCACCCGCTGACCACAGCCAGACCTTCCATTCATGCCTTCAACCTGCACGTGCCCGTCCAGCCCACCCCTGCTCGCAGATGCCTCCTAGGAGGCTCATCCCACTCTCTGCTCTCCCAGGATAGCCCCTCCCTGCTTCTTCAGAGGAGGCCCTCCCAGGTCAACCCCCTCAGTGGCCCTGTAACTCCTAACCCATGTCACCTGGGTACTGGCATTTATCCCTGAGATGCAAATCTGCAGACCTTGTTGCAAGAACTTGAACCCGAAGGACTGCAGTCCACCTCTTCAGGTAGAAGGCAAGCATTCCTGCATTTATCCTCTCAGGATCCTCCTAGTGCCCTGAGAATAAGACGGAAAGTGGTGTCTCCATAGGCTTTGTCACAGGAAACCATTGGGCTGGCATGGGAACATTAGCTCCCCAGCCAGGACCCTGAGGAGAAGAGACCAAGCTGGGCCAGCACAGCCCCCCACAGAAGGAAAAGAGGCTGTGCAACTAAGCATGAGACAAAAACCTTTCCTTCCAGAAAGAAGCTTCCAGAGACCCTTAAATATGGACCTCTCAGCCGGGCTCAGTGGCTCAGCCTGTAATCCCGCACCTTTGGGAGGCTGAGGTTAGTGGATTGCCTGAGCCTGCGGGTTCCAGACCCGCCTGGGCAACTTGGCAAGATCTCATCTCCACAATAAATCAAAAAATTAGCCAGGCATGGTAGCGCTCGCCTGTAGTTGCAGCTACTTGGAAGGCTGAGGCGGAAGGATCGCCGGAGCCCAGGAGGTCGAGGCTGCGGTGGCCGGGAGCGGCCACTGCACTCCAGTCTGGGCGACAGAGTGAGACTCCAACTCAAAAAAAAAGAATATGGACCTCTCCCCACCAGCGCCTTCCACAACAGACAGCGAGCAACTGTCTGGGCTTTCAAGGCAGGTGTGTGAGAGGACCAGACCCCATCCCAAATTTCCAGCCAGGACTTCGTCACAACTGACCTCTCTCCATTACTCACACCTAGACCCTTCCAGAACGTTAAGAAGAGGTCTCCAAAGGTGATGAGACAGAGCAGGAGCAACCAGCTTCCTGGCCTACCTGACACCTACCCTTAGAAAGACTTTCCAGTCTCTTAACACCCCTTTCACAGGCCCTGCTTTCTCAGGTGGCAGGAGAGTGGGTCTCGGCTGTCTAACCTGCTGTGGGATCAGGATTCTTCCTCTGGTGGTTCTTAACCTGCCTGCACCTGGTCATCAACTAGGAAGCAACTCTGATGCCGAAGTTGCTTTGATTTCTTTGACCTAAAGTTAGCCTGAGCACTGTGATTTTTCTGAAAATGCCCAGGGGAATTTCAGTGTTTACCTGAGCTGAAGAATCCCAGCTCTACACTCTGAGCACGATTTAGCTTTTGCATGGCCAGCTGTGTTCTTCTGTTAACACAGGATGGCACGAGACATCCAATTTTCCTCAAGCAAAGTTAAAAGCAGTGCTCTCGGACTTTCCTCAACGCTCCATAAAAGCACCGACAAGTTCTCCTCTGTTGCAGACCAACCTGATAGGGAACATTGGCTCAGAAGAAGGACGGAAGATGGTGAGGGTTGGTGACTCTCCCACAACCTTGCAGCCAGGTTGCCATAGACGCAAGTATAAGACCAACTTTGGCCTCAGATACACACACACATTTTTAAACTAAACATTTATTAGCAAGCAGGGATCATAAGTGTTCATATGTCCTGCTCTGTAGGTTCAAGAAAGTTCCAGTTCTCAGCTACCCGTGGTCGTTTATGTTTCCACATGAATTCCTGTATTGTTGTTTATAGGTCTGAGAAGAATGATGTTGGAAATTTAATGGGTATGGTGTTGAATCTGTAGATTGCCTTGGGCAGGATGGACATCTTAGCAATGTTGATTCTTCCAATCCATGAGCATAGTATATTTTTCCATGTGTTTGTGTCTTCTTTGATTTATTTGAGCAGTGTTTTGTACTTTTTGTTGTAAGGGTCTTTCACTTCTCTGATTAGGAAGATGCCGAGGTATTTCAATTTTTTGGTGATTATTGTGAATGAGATTGAACTTTTTATTTGGTTCTCTGTTTGTTGGTGGTGCATAAAAATGTGACTGTCTTTTGCACATTGATTTTATACTGAGATTTTGCCCAAATCCTTTATCAGTGCCAGGAGGTTTTTTTGACAGATTCTTTGGATTTTCGAGGTATAGAATCATATCATCTGCAAAGAGGAATAGCTTAACTTCCTCTTTTCTTACTTGGATACCCCTGATTGCCTTCTCTTGTCTGCTCTAGCTAGGACTTCCAACACTGTGTTGAACAGTAAGGGCGAGTGTGGGCAGCCTTTTCTTATTCTGGTTTTCAGGGAAACAATCCTCAGTAAAAGAAACAAAGTGGGAGGTATCACTTCTAGACTTTAAACTTTTTTATAAGGCTACAATATTCAAAACAGCCTGGTCTTGGTACAAGAATAGCATATAGACAATGGAACAGGATAGAGATTCCGGAAGTAAAACCTCAATTTCTCAACCAACTCATCTTTGACAAAGTCTTCACCAACAACCATTAGGAAGAAGAGAACCTAGTCAGTAAATGGTGCTGGAAAAACTGGCTGACCACACGCAGAAGAATGAGACGGAACCCCTACCTATCACTATACACAAAAATAAACTCTAAATGGATCAAAGACTTAAACATCAAACCTCAAAGTATAAGACTCTTAGAAAATGCAGGAGACCCCCTTAGAGACATTGGAATAGGCAACCGATTTCTTTTTTTTTTTTTTTTTTTTGAGTTGGAGTCTCACTCTGTCACCCAGACTGGAGTGCAGTGGCCGCTCTCGGCCATCGCAGCCTCGACCCGCTGGGCTCCGGCGATCCTTCCACCTCAGCCTTCCAAGTAGCTGGAACTACAGGCGTGCGCTACCATGCCCTGCTAATTTTTGATTTAAGGTAGAGATGAGGGCTGGCCAAGTTGCCCCGGCGGGTCTCGAACCCGCGGGCTCAGGCAATCCACTCACCTCAGCCTCCCAAGGCACAGGATTACAGGCTGAGCCACCAAGCCCGGCTGGCAACCAATTTCTAATCAAAACCCCAAAATCCCATGCCACAAGAGATAAGATAGGTAAATGGGACCTCATCAAACTGTAAAGCTTCTGCAAAGCAAAATAAACTATTAGCCAGGCTCGGTGGCTCAGCCTGTAATCCCGCGCCTTTGGGAGGCTGAGGTGAGTGGATTGCCTGAGCCCGCAGGTTCAAGACTCGCCTGGGCAGCTAGACCTCATCTCTACAATAAATCAAAAAATCAGCCGGGCGTGGTAGCGCATGCCTGTAATTCCGGCTACTCGGAAGGCTGAGGCGGAAGGATCGCCGGAGCCCAGCAGGTAGAGGCTGCGGTGGCCGGGAGAGGCCACTGCACTCCAGTCTGGGCAATGGGGTGAGACTCCAACTCAAAAAAGAAACTATAAGAGAGTAGAGCCCCACAGAATGGGAAAAAATATTTGCCGACTGTTTATCTGACAAAGGCCTAACACCCAGGATCTATGGGGAACTCAAGTGTGTAGAAAGAAAAAAACAAACAGCCCTATTAAAAAGTGGGCAAAAGATATGAATAGACACTTCTCAAAAGAAGACATACAAGCAACCAACAGACATGTTAAAAAAAATTCTCAGCCTCTCTAATCATCAGAGAAATGCAAGCAAAATCACACTGAGATATCATTTAACTCTAGTCATGATGGCTGTTATTGATAACTCAAAAAACAACAGATGCTGCAGAGGATGTGGAGAAAAGGGAATGCTTCTATACTGTTGGTGAGAGTGTATACTAGTACAACCTCTGTGGAAAATAATGTAATGATTTGTAAAAGATCTGAAAATAGACCTTCCATATGACCCAGCAATCCCCCTTATGGGAATATACCTAGAGGAACTAAAATCATTCTACAAAAAAGATACCTGCACACATGTGTTTGTTGCAGCACTATTCACAATAGCAAAAAACATGTAACCATCCATGCTGGCCATAGAAAGTGGACCAGATAAAAAAAAAAATGTGGTACATATTCAGGATGGAATATTAGGCAGTCATAAAGAAGGACAAAATTATGGACTTTGCAACAACCTGGATGGATTTAGAGTCTATCATACTCAGTGTTCTACCACAGGAACAAAGAACTGAGAACCACATGTTCTCACTCATAAAAGGACCCTGAACATTTATCATAATACTGTGTGAAAGGGATTGGCAGTAGCAAGATTGGCAGGGGAGGGAGGGGAGGGGGCCACATGACACCAATAAGGGTACCTGGTCCCAAACTAGGCAAAATGAGGATCAGTGAGAGGCCCAGACTTCACCTGTATGATGGTCACTTACGTATCAATCCTGAATTATACCCCATGTCTTTAAAATAAATTAAAAAATTAAGGAAAAAGAAACTTTCTTGTTCTAGTTCTCCACCCTCTTCAGTACCGTAACCACTGCCAGGCATGAAATATTCATTTGAGCCAAAGCCAAGCTGGCATTAGGCTCCCAGAATCCGCCAGTGACCAAGGCTGGATACAGAATGAACAGGGCATCACCCCTAAGCAGGGGTCCTATGTCCTGTTTATACAAGAGTGAGAAGTGCTCCCTAAAATCATTTAGTCAACCCACACATCTCAAGTGCCTTTCGTCCCAGCAATGCCAGCCTATTTCTAACTCATATCGTGAACATTAATAGATCACTATTTTCACCAATAAAACCTCATTCTGATGTTTGTTTGGCTGGTTATTGATTGAGATACAGTTGACAAGTTGACAGAAGTTTCCTCTTCCTCTGGAGTATGGGCTTCTTACTAGAATGCCAGCTAACTCCTTTGGCCTGAGTTCAAGTCCAGTCTAGGCTAACATAGCAAGACCATATCTCTAAAAAAAAAAAAAACTAAATAATTATCCAGGCTTGGTGGTGCATTCCTGTAGTCCCAGCTACTCAGGAGACTGAGGCAGAAGGATCACCTGAGCCCAGAAGGCCAAGGCTCTGGTGAACCATGGTCCTGCCACCGGACTCCAGAGTGGGGCCCTGATTCAACAAAAGGTGTCAATGTCATCCTGCACGCTTCGAAAATGTCAACATCATGAACTACAGACAAAAGCTGTAACTTGTTCCAGATGACAAGAGAATAAAGACAGATGACAACCAAATGCAACAAATGATCTTGGATTCTCTTTTGCTGGAAAAGGCAGTATTGGGACAAACAGGAAAACTCTGTAAGGTTTGTATATTAGTATCATGTTAATTACCTGATGTTGATCATTGTGTTGCAGTTATATGTGAATTCCTCGTCTCGGGAGATACATCCTAAAGTATTCAGGTTCGGTCATGCCTAACCATACCTTTAAATAATTTAAGAAAAAAAAAATACAAATGCACACATACACACACACACAAATAAAAAGTTTGGGAACTCTGAATCAATAACGTGGGCATTCTGTTTATTCTTCTTGCAACTCTTCTCTAGGTCTAAAATTATACCACAGTAATTTTTTTTTTTGAGTTGGAGTCTCACTCTGTCACCCACACTGGAGTGCAGTGGCCGGAGCGGCCACTGCAGCCTTGACCTGCTGGGGTCCGGCGATCCTTCCGCCTCAGCCTTCCAAGGAGCTGGAACTACAGGCACGCGCTACCACGCCCGGCTAATTTTTTGATTTATTGTAGAGATGAGGTCTCGCCAAGAGGCCCAGGCGGGTCTCGAACTCGCAGGCTCAGGCAATCCACTCACCTCGGCCTCCCAAAGCGCTGGGATTACAGGCTGAGCCACCGAGCCCGGCTGTCACAGTAATTTTTAAGTTAACAAGAGTCTATCACCAGCCTCGGAACACCATCCACACCTGGCTGGTTTTTCCCAGCTGCTTCTGGGCCTGGGTCTCCTCCTCCTGGCCCCAGCCCCTCTGCATTTGAGTGGGACCCCTGAGGGCTGCTGCAAAGGCCTGTTTGTCAGGTTCCAGGGACCCCTTGGCTCAGCAGTTGGCTTCCAGGGGGCCCCTCTCTTAGGAGCCTTCCAAGATCCTAAGCAGCAGTCAGGACTCAGAATTTCCTGCGGAAATTCTCTTCTCCTTGACTTCAGGCCTAAAGTGGAACCACTAAAATCATCCCCAAGGCTCGGTCCCCTCAGTCCCCCTCCTTTCTCCTTCCTCTCACTCCAGGAGTGGGTGAGTCAGGCCCCGTTCATTTCATTACCTAGGTTTCTTCACAGGCCAGTCCCAGGCTTTTGTGGAAATATAATGAAGTTCACCTGAATGAGAACAAACAAAAGCTGTCTGCTCTGAGCTTGCTAGAGCAAGGGAGTAGGTTTCTATCACTTGCACTTGGCAAAGACTCAAAGGCCAGCAGAGGAGCAGGAAAACCCCATGGTGGAAAACAGGGAAGGCTCAGGTGTGCCTGATTGGAGGCTGTTGGCATGAGGGAGCGCTGATGGGCCAATAGGGTTCTGGGGTTCAGAGAACAACACCCCAAAAGATGGCCCCTTGACATGCTGACTTAAAGAAGCAGCCTCAGGGCTCAAGGTCACAATGATCTTCCTGTCCTCCATTCGGTCTTTCCCAAGGCACAGATGGAGGCTGTTCTCTTATCTACCTGGAAGCCAGACCCACCAAGGAGGCATACAATTGCCTTTCCTGAGATTTCATTAACCAGGGAAGATTAAAATTCCCATCGCAGAGGAAAAGACTGAAAATGAAGCACACTGCCTAAAGCCCCAGGTGAACTTTGTCACAGCGATTTTCTGTTCTCCTGTCCCGTTCATTTCCCAAGGAGAATTACTGAGTGACCATCGTCTGAGCACTGGGCCCATTCCCTCCCCCCCAAAAATCACTTACCACCCCTCAAAAGGGCTACATTTCCTTCATCTACCCTTCCCCTGTGAAGAAGAATATATGAGTACCTAGAGCTGGTTGAGTTATTGGGTAATCATCCTCCTGCAATTCCCCTGTGCCTGTGCACATCAGATCAAGTGATAAGCCTTTTTCTCCTATTAATCTGCCTATTGTCAGTTCATTTTCAGAGAACCCTCAGAAGGCGGAGGGGACGCTTTCACTCATTGCCCCTACAGGGGCAACCTGTGTGATGGGTTGGAGGAACATGTTTGCCTTTCTCTGATTGGCTCTAAGTTGGAAGCAGGAACAAAAATTTGGGCAACTGTCAGTTACTGACCAAGCGCCGGCCGTGTGGGCCAACTGTTTCAAGGGTTATCACTGGGCGTCCTGAACTGGCTGCCACAGAAGTACTCTGACTCCCTACAAGTCCGACTTAGAGCGGGCTCACTTCTTGGGCTGGTTACTATGGATGACAGGTTGGTTTCCTGGGCTAGTGGTTACAGATTATGGGTCGGAGTTCTATTTTTATATGTGTCCTAGCCATTGTCCATTTATATATTCGGGCTCTCACTTTCCTAGGCCAAGGACCATCTACGACTACTATGCAGGGAACTCAGGGCCAAAGGTGATAAGGTGGTAGGCTTTTAAGGTGCCAGAACAACCATTCTCTGACAGGTGTCCAAAGTTGTGTTTGGTATGCTTCTGAGCTCTCAGTCATCCGGCCAGCATGTCCATCATGAACCCAGGGCATCCTCGGCGACACTACTTCCTGGCCACCCAGGGCCGCCATTGCCCCGGCATCTCACATGAGCCAGCAGCCAAGGTTCCAGCCCTCCTTCCCAAGGCTGTCATGTCATTCCCCCAAAAAGCACCCTCCGTTTCTGGTAGTTCACTGTTTTCAGAACTGTCAGTGCTGCCTCACCCCCTGCCATCCTGTCGGCCCACATAAACCTCAGAAACCAAGCCCAGGCTCAGGACGGAAAGTCTTCCCACGTTCCCACGCATGACATGACTCTCTCCCCTGGAAGGACTTCTGGTTTGTGGAGCTTGACTCTGTTTTACGGTAGGAAGTTTTCATGTTGCAGTTGTTGCTGCTGCTATTTTTAGCCAGTCAGAGTCTGAAACAGGATCTTTAAAATCACCTTCCGTGCCCTTCCCTTTCATCGCGGAATTTTGTGCCCCAATTCTCCGCAGCCTGCCTTGCCTTCAAATCACCTGGAGCTGTCATGAGTCCGGGCAGACACATGCTGCACAAATGTGTTTCACAAGCCCAGACCCAGCTCTAAGAGCAGCCACCACATTTGCTCCATCAGTGCTAGGAACTTCACATTTCATTTTCCTCCATCGAATTAAATCTGACCTTGAGTCACGCATCCCCCCACAACTCCTGATCACAGACACACCATAGTTCAGTCAGAGCAGGTGAGAAACTCAAGCCCAGTTGAACTTCGGTGGGGGACCTCTTTTCCCAGGGTCAAGCAAGAACCCACAGGAAGGGTCTCACTGTCACCATCGTTCTCCATGGACATCCCCAGCCCCAAAGCTCCACATTGTCACTCTCAAGGCCACCCTGCTGTAGTGTCGTCTCCAGGGACACCTGCAGCCATGGAGTTCCCCCAGCCCGCCTCCTCACACAAAAACACACGGTGCTAAAAGACACCTTTGGGAAAAAGGTAAAATCATGACTCTCATACACATACAAAAATAAACATGTGTAGCCGGGCTCGGTGGCTCAGCCTGTCATCCCGCGCCTTTGGGAGGCTGAGGTGAGTGGATTGCCTGAGCCCGAGGGTTCGAGACCCGCCTGGGCGGCGAGACCTCATCTCTACAATAAATCAAAAAAATCAGCCGGGCGTGGTAGCGCGTGCCTGTAGTTCCGGTTACTCGGAAGGCTGAGGCGGAAGGATCGCCGGAGCCCAGCAGGTCGAGGCCGTGGTGGCCGGGAGCGGCCGCTGCACTCCAGTCTGGGCGACAGAGTGAGATTCCGACTCAAAAAATAAAAAAATAAAAGTAAAAAAATAAACACGTGTTAAGGTTCTATTTTACTTACATGATATCAGAGACGCAATGAGATGTGTACAACAGATCAAAGGAAGAGTCAAAACAGCACAGACGTACATGGGGAAAGTAGTGTTGAATTGCTAACGGAGACAAAACTGGTTTTTCCAAGGAAGAGGGGAGAGTCAACTAAACCACTGTCAGACAGGACACAGTCTCTACAGTCATCGGCTCCAACTTACCACGAGTTGGAGAACAGCTCCCAGACAACAAGCAGGACTGGACTGAGAGCCTCACCTGGGAGGTGCAGTGTACATGATGCCTAGTTTTCCATTGAAACACACTTTCTCAACACAAAACTGGCTCCACCCTCGTTCTCCCATTCCCCCCACATCGGGGTCAATCCAGGCTAATCCCTTGCATTGAGTCCAGACTCCTGGGAGAAAAAAGGGGTGAGAGGCTGAATATACAAACCCACAATGGCCAGATCATATATACACATAGAACTATGACCCAATTTCCACAGGAGCCAGCCCAGGAAGTCAGAGTACCACCTCCAGCAGGGATTCTGGGAGGCCACACAGTGACCCCTGAACAATTAGCCCAGAGCAGCCTGGACTTGATCAAGAACTGACAGCTGCCCGAACACTTGCCCTCCCCATACATACTCGTGAGTTTCCAACTTAGGACCCACCAGAGAGAGCCAAGCATGACCCCCCAACCCATCACACATGAGGCCCGTTTCTAGTTAGCCACCCAAAACTCCCCCGTGCCAACAGCCTCCTATCAGGGCACACCAGGCGTCTTCCCTGCTTTCACCTACAAGGCTTCCAATCCCCCTGCGTGTCCCTGAGTCTCTGCCAAGCACAGGTGATGGTGTGCGACTCCCTTGCGATGACAAGCTCTGAATAAATGACCTTTGCTTGAATTGCCTGAGCCCACGGGTTCAAGACCCACCTGGGCAACTTGGCGAGACCTCATCTCTACAATAAATCAAAAATTAGCCGGGCTATGGTAGCGCGCGCCTGTAGTTTCAGCTACTTGGAAGGCTGAGGCGGAAGGATCGCCGGAGCCCAGCAGGTCTAGGCTGCAGTGGCCGGGAGCGGCCACTGCCCTCCAGTCTGGGTGACAGAGTGAGACTCCAATTAAAAAAAAAAAAAAAAAGACCTTTGCTTGTTCCCATTTGGGTTGTCTTCAATTATTTCCACAAGGACATGCACTGTGCGGCTGGATATAAAAATCGTGCTTCCTTCTGCAACAACGATGGCCAGAATTCAAAACCGAAAGGCACTGGGCACAGAGCCTCACACCTGTAATCTCAGCACTTTGGAAGGCCAAGGCAAGAGGATTGCCTGAGCCCAGGGGTTTCAGACCAGCCTGGGAAACTTGGCAAGACCTCACCTCTACACTAATTCAAAAAATTAGCCAGCCAGCTGTGCTGTTTTGACCCTTTCTTTGATCAGGTTGCTCTGCCGTTCCTCCCATATCTGGGTCAATCCAGGCTAATCCCCTACATCAAGCCCAGACTCCCTGGAGAAAAGAGGGGGGAGAGGCATGGTGGTGCACACCTGTGGTTCTAGCTACTTGGAAGGCTGAGGCAGAAGGATCGCCTAAACCTGGCAGGATGAGGCTGTGGTGGCCATGAGTATGCCACTGCATTCTGGCTTAAGAGACAGAGTGAGACTCCGACTCAAAAAAAAAAAAAAATTGAAAGGCTCAGGCTGCCTACCTGTATTGGAGAAAATAGAAGCCTTAGCCGGGCTCGGTGGCTCAGCCTGTGATCCCGTGCCTTTGGGAGGCTGAGGTGAGTGGATTGCCTGAGCCCACGGGTTCGAGACCCGCCTGGGCAGCAAGACCTCATCTCTATAATAAATCAAAAATTAGCCAGGCATGGTAGCGCGCACATGTAATTCCGGCTACTCGAAGGCTGAGGCGGAAGGATCGCTGGAGTCCAGCAGGTCGAGGCTGCCGTGGCTGGGAGCGGCCACTGCACTCTAGTCTGGGCAACAGAGTGAGACTCCAACTCAAAAAAAAGAAAAAGAAAAGTACCCCAGACACCATTTTTATTTTGGAGTCAGGGTCTCACTGTGTCCTCCAGGCTGGAGGGCAGTGACACAACCATGGCTCTCACCACAGCCTCAACCTCCTAGGCTTAGACGATCCTTCCACTTCAGCCTCCAGAGTAGTCAGGACAACAAAAGAGCACCACCATGCCTGGCTCATTTTTCTTATTATTTTAGAGACACAGTCTATGTTGCCTAGGCTGGTCTTGAATCCCTGGGCTCAAGCAACTCTCTCTCCTTGGCCTCCCAAAGTGCTGGGATTACAGGCACAAGCCATTGCACCTAGCGCTAAACACCTTTTCGTTTTATCAAAAGGGAGGCGGGAAGTTTTTTCACTGACTTCTAACTACCACTAGTTTCTGAGTGCTAGACCCAAGACCTGGAGACCCCAGGTCCAACCAAGACTGATCCCAACCCCTGCAAGGGTTAGGTGGAAGAGAGCAGCTAAGACAGGCAGCCAAGTCAGACATCTTGGTCCAGTCACCTTTACAAGAGTGAACTGTCTCCTGTCTCTCAGCTCCGTCTCCTCCCACACCACAATCCTTGAGAAAATCACAGCTTCTCTGAGTCTCTTACTATTAATGGTCCGAGTAAATGTTAGGCTGCTATCTCTCGATGCCATTAAAGCGAGAGACAGGAAACTGGCTGAAAGAAGTTTATTTCTGAATTTGAATCAGGGAGCAGAAGTTGGCTACTGGCGCTCCTGAAACAGATTTGGCTGCCACTTCATTTTCACAGCCCATTTTGATAAGTTTAGGGTTGCTGGTTCCTATGCGTTAACTACATGACTGATAGAGCATTGTATAGAACTCAAGTTACAGCCGCATTTTGTTAACAGTAGCATTCATGGTCCACATTTCCTGGCACCAGCTACCAAAAGGTGGCTCATAATGTTATCAGTAACACCAGACTGAAGAGTGATTAAGCTTGCCATAGAGTAAGGGAATTAACAGAGCCTGTTACAAAGTAATCATTATTCTTTACAGCATATTGTTGGTTAGTAGTTATAACACGTAAAAAGTTACATAAGTTATAAGACTTATGATTACATGGGTGCTACACTTTCAAATCTGTGACCACTGATAAAACAGAGTGAATAGGAATTCATCTTTCTCAGTTGAGTGAGCGTAATCTGCAGGGGGTTAAGAGTTCTTTGAGGTTACTTAATAAGGAATGTATAGGAGATAAGGAAAACGCTCTCTTTTGTTGATATAGGTACTTGCAGGCCTGCTCAAACTTTATGTCTATTTTTAAGGGTTGTGGCATATGGACAGACAATAATGGCTTTCCATATCACTACCTCCATGGAAATGCAGTGATTTATTTCTTTCCTGGCCTGCTCGCCAGGCTGATGTGGCGATCGAGCTATGTGGATTGTATGAGGGTCCTTTGAAAATGGTTTAAAAGGAAGCCCCCAAACACACAAGTAAATAAATAAACCAAAGCCGTATACATGTAAGACGTTATCACCTGCAAAATGTCACCTTCTTTCTCACCATAATTCGGGAGGACTCCGGGAATGAGAGTAGCAGCCATTTCCACTGCACTTGTGTTTTTTGTTTTTTGTTTTTTGAGTTGGAGTCTCACTCTGTCGCCCAGACTGGAGTGCAGTGGCCGCTCCTGGCCACCGCAGCCTCGACCTGCTGGGCTCCGGCAATCCTTCCGCCTCAGCCTTCCAAGTAGCTGGAATTACAGGCATGCGCTACCACGCCCGGCTGATTTTTTGATTTGTTGTAGAGATGAGGTCTCGCTACTCGCGGGCTCAGGCAATCCACTCACCTCAGCCTCCCAAAGGTGCGGGATTACAGGCTGAGCCACCGGGCCCGGCTTGCACTTATGTTTTATAAGGAAATATTTATCAGTTCAAGGACAAAAGAGTTAGGGAAGCAACTTCATGGCTGAACTTCGCTACTACCAGTTGTATGACTTCAGGCGTTTGAATTAGGGGCTATAAGTCACCGTTTCCTCATCGACAGGTGAGGAAGTTTTGCAGAAAACTCAACTTGAAGAAAGTTGATTAACTGGAGAAAAGGGCATTTGCATTTATTTAACCTGTATACATGGGAGCCTTTAGAATGAAAACCCAACTCCCCAGTGGAGTACAGTTTATTTTCCATCTTGAGGTTGTAGAAAGGATGGGGCCTGGATCCTGGCAAAACAGATTGGGGCGGAGATGAATTCTTGTGGGAGCAATAAATGATGACTAGAAAGACTCAGTGGGTTTGAAGAACAAACATACTGTGGTCTGGGACAGCACCTGTTGGGCCAGCAAAGTGGACTGTGGTTGGTGACAAACATCTGTCCAGGTTTGTTGATAGACTTTAGTCTTCCTTCCTGAGATGTGAGTTCAGTTAAAGAAAAATCAGGGAAGGGACCAGAGGTCATTATTTTCTTCTTTGGTTGGTCTAGAGAACAACTTTGGGAAAAACGGGCAGGGTAGGGGGAGAAACAGTCATGGAGGTCATGTTTTGGAGTATCAGTTTCTGAGCCCTAACATTACCTACATGATAAGTTAGGGGAAGGATTAAAAGTGATAATTCAGGCAGGTGCGGTAGTTTATACTTGTAATCCCAGCACTTTCGGAGGCCAAGGAGGGAGGATTGTTTGAGCCCAGGAGTTCACAACCAGCCTAAGCAATGTAGTGAGATCTCACCCTATAAAAAAAAAAAAAAAAACGAGCTGGGAGTGGTGGTGAGTGCCTGTAGTTCTGGCGAACTGGGAGCCTGAGGTGGAAGGATCGCCTGAGCCCAGGAGTTGGAGGCTGTGGTGAGCGGTGATCGTGCCACTGCACTCCAGCCAAAGCAACAGAGTGAAACTCCAACTCAAAATAAAAAAAGTAGTACACAGATATCTGACTTCGCTTTGATGTCTGACTGTAGCAATTACAAATTGCAAGTTCTTAATAATTTAGTAGGTTTTTATGATTAAAAATCCGTTTTATTAGATCCCTACAGGGTCAGATCTGAGAAAACCAGGGCCCCAAAACCTCTTCAACTTAATGTATGAAATGTCAGTGTAAGCCGGGCTTGGTGGCTCAGCCTGTAATCCCACGCCTCTGGGAGGCTGAGGTGAGTGGATTGCCTGAGCCCGCAGGTTCGAGACCCGCCTGGGCAGCGAGACCTCATCTCTACAATAAATCAAAAAATTAGCCGGGCGTGGAAGTGCACGCCTGTAATTCCGGTTACTTGGAAGGCTGAAGCGGAAGCATTGCCGGAGTCCAGCAGGTCGAGGCTGTGGTGACTGGGAGCGGCCACTGCATTCCAGTCTGGGCAACAAAGTGAGACTCCAACTCAAATAATAACAATAATAATAATAACTTCGTACGGTTTTTTATGATTAAAAATCCATTTTATTAGATCCCTACAGGGTCAGATCTGAGAAAACCAGGGCCCCAAAACCTCTTCAACTTAACAATGTGTGGAATGTCAGTGTAGCATTGTGCTAAGCACTATTTTTTTTTTTTTTTTTTTGAGTTGGAGTCTCCCTCTGTCGCCCAGACTGGAGTGCAGTGGCCGTTCCCGGCCACCACAGCCTCGACCCGCTGGGCTCCGGCGATCCTTCCGCCTCAGCCTTCCGAGTAGCTGGAATTACAGGCACACGCCACCACGCCCGGTTGATTTTTTGATTTATTGTGGAGATGAGGTCTCACTGCCCAGGCGGGTCTCGAACCCGCGGGCTCAGGCCATCCACTCACCTCAGCCTCCCAAAGGCGCGGGATGACAGGCTGAGCCACCGAGCCCAGTTTAAGCACTATCTTGAAAGAAGAGAAGAATCAACCCAGCCCACTGCCCTCAATGCCTTGAGAATCCCACTGAGAAGCCCAACACATCCCTGAAGCCGGGGCCCACGAGTATCTGAACATATCTTTTGCTTCTACTTACAGTGTAAGATGGTCGTTGGGACAGTAAACGAGACCCAGGAGGAACACGGACACAAGGAGCCCAGACATTGAGATCAGTGAGACCACGAGGGCGCCCCTAGCGGATGAAGTGGTCACAGGGCATAGGTGATGCCCCCACGTAGCACAGGGGTCCGAGCATGCGGAGACTAGGGCCTCATGCACTTCCCTGATTTGGCCGTGGAATTCATTTGAAGGTCTCCTCCAAATGTCCCTGAAAGCCAGACGGGGCAGTGGACCCTGAGAGTGGGACAAGACAGAGAGATGCGATAGAGCAAGGGTCCATCACTCTCCGTGGCCTGTTAGGATTCAGGCCACACGGCAGGAGGTGAGTGGGGGCCAGAGCAAGCAAAGCTTCATTTGTATTTACAGCTGCTTCCCATCGCTGACATTACCAACCTGAGCTCCATCTGTCCTCAGATCAGCCACAGCATTAGATTCTCACAGGAGCACAGACCCTATTGTGAACTGCACATGCAAGAGATCTAGGTTGCACGCAATTCTTATGAGAATCTAATGCCTGATGATCTGAGGGGGAGCTCAGGCAGTGATGCTAGTGCTGGGGAGTGGCTGCCAATACAGATGAACATTAGCAGTGAGGTTTGACTGCACAGAGACCATAATCCATCAATTGCTTGCACACTCATATCAAAACCCTATCAGTGAGTGGCAAGTGAGTTGATGTACTTCCGTGGTACAACTGCTTCTGGTGGCAGGCTTTAAGTCAGAATCTGACACTTATTTCAGTCTGTGCATGGCCCGTCCACTGTTATATTCACCACTTCTGACGGTGCCTCTTTTGTTATGGTGAATTGTATAATTATTTCATTATATATCACAATGTAATCATAATAGAAATAGGGCGCACAACAAATGTTATGTATCTGAGTCATCCCAAAACTATTCCCCACCCCCAACCATGGAAAAATTGTCTTCCACAAAACTGGTCCCTGATATCAAAAAAGAGTTGGGGGCTGCTGCATAAGAGGGCTCAGTATTTTCCAAACAGAGGATGTCTAAAGGTTCAGAAGATTCCTCAGTGATAGCAGTACTCTGCTACTTCTGTTGCTAGTCCATTAGCGTTTTAAGACCCTTCACACACACATTTTCTCTTGTAACCCTCCCTAAGCTGCTGTGACGTGTTCTCTCCCTTTGACAGAAGGAGTTTTACTTGGTCCGAGGTCATCCACACAAAAAATGGCAACCTCGCTGTGAGGTCTGGGAGAATTGTTAGATCAGCGGGCTGGTGTGCTGAGCCAGTGCCATGTAGATGTGAAGAATTGCACAGAAATTAGTCTGGAAAATATAGGTTTTTAGAAGTAGATTAGAGCCAGGCTTGGTGGCTCAGCCTGTAATCCCGTGCTTTGGGAGGCTGAGTTGAATGGATTGCCTGAGCCCGCAGGTACAAGACCCGCCTGGGCAACTTGGTGAGCCCTCATCTCTACAATAAATCATAATGAGCCAGGCGTGGTAGCGCGCGCTTGTAGTTCCAGCTACTTGGAAGGCTGAGGCAGAAGGATTGCCGAAGCCCAGCAGGTTGAGGCTGCAGTGGCCACTTCCGGCCACTGCACTCCAGTCTGGGAGACGGAGTGAGACTCCAACTCAAAAAAAAAGGAAGAAAGTAGATTAAGAAGAGAGAGTGGAGATTTACCTCCCCAAGATAGTAGAGGGGCCAAAACTTAGGGAAATAAAACCAGGGCTGTAGCTGCTTGAGACTGCATGCCTTTTAAACCTTTTTTTTTTTAAATGGAGGCAGGTCGTTAAGGTGATCGGGTGGTCTGCTTAACCACGCCATCATGAAGGGCAGGTAAGCACAGGTACTGTGGACGGCAGGCAGATGGGTGGGTTAGTCGCATAACTGTTGCCATGGTGATGTTGTCACTGTGGTCAGGTCTGTTTGTGTCATGTAGGCCTCCAAGGGCTGCTTTAGGTGATTAGGTCATCCTGACTCTTTGTGGCCGAAAGATAAATTTGGAGTAGAAAAGTGAACCGTACAAAGCAGGCTTGGGGAGCAAGATTGTAAGACAATTATCAGTAGGTACCTCTGAGAAGCCAATTCTGTCCTTGGCTAAGGATTAGAGGGTAAATTCAGGTGAAACTGATAAGAAAAAAACAAAGACAAAGCTAGGCAATGTTAAAATGGCTGCTCTCTGGCTCTATCCCATCCATTGTGGCCTTTTGGCCTTTCACCCATCTAACTCAGAGGCGGTGCCGTTCACCTACCCAGACTGTCTCTGGAAGAATCCCTTTCTCAAGCCCGGGCTAGTGTAGGAACCAAGGGGAGGCAGGTTAGAAATATAGGTTCCTGGACCCATCTTACCCCCAGAGTTTCCAGTTCTAGAAATGCAAAGGGCCCAAGAATCTACATTTTAACAACCTGCCCAGAGGAGGCAGCCGTAGATTATCATGTCCCATGGGAGAAAAAAAATGTAAGACTATGATAAGACTATGAGACTATGTCCTGGATCCCAAAGAAAACCACTGAGTGCACTAACTTGTGCTTGTTTTTGAGAGGACAATAATAGACTTAGATTAAGAGCATGCTATTGAGAGACCCAAGAAACCACGAAACTTAAAAAGCCATACTTGCTGTAAAAGTAGTGTTTAGTTCACTATATTTCATATATCCCTACCTCATGTTTACTATATATTTTGTGTATTCCTACCTCATGTTTATTGTACTTTATGAAATCTTAGTACTTTAAATCCTACCTCAGACCCCGTAGAATTAGGCATACGTCGGGTGCCGGGTAGTGACTGATTGTGTAGTTATATAAAATGTCTTAAGTGGTGTTTGTATTTAGAACTCTTAGGTTAAGCATTGTCAGTCCTAATTGCCCTACTGACTTCTGCTTTTACAACAGGATGTAAATGTTAAAGCGATAAGCCCCTTTCAGACATTCCTTTCCTATCACAGTAGCCTCTGAGGCGCTAGCTGCTCTCTAGGTGGGCTTTATATTGATGTAAACCACCTGCTTCCATGCCAGTGTTAATTTACACGCAGTGGCTATGTAAACCTGAAGGGATCAAAGACTTTTACAAAAACCGCCTTGTTATAAGACGTCTGTGATATTTTATAAATTCCCAGAATTAGTACTATATGAATTTCTACCCCACATTCACTGTATGTGTTTGCAGCATTCATATTTAAAACTTTGTTAAGTTTGGCTTTTGTTGTCCCATAATGACCGTGTTATGTTATGTAAATGTTAAGCAAACAAGCTTTCCTAAGCATACCTCGGGGTGGATCAGTAAACTTAAAGGGCTAATGTAACCCTTTACCTGCCTGCTCAGGTTACTTTATACGCAGTGACTGTATGGACCTAACTTATCTGACATTCCACTCTGCCCGTTAAGTGGGTTTCTGTCAATCACGGGCAGTCAGGTTACAGCCACGAAAGGCACCAACCAATACCAAGTGTTCCCGTACCCATTAGGAGAAATTACCCAATCATGTAAAATCAAGTTTAAAGTTCTTTCCCCTCCCTCTGTAATTGTGCATAAAAACTGCTTGCCATACTGGATCAACGTTCTCGTCCATGAAGCCTCTACGGGCTTCATGCGTGAGCCCAGACTCGAGCCTGAATAAAGACCCTCGTGTGTTTGCATCGGAGCTGGCTCTTTGTGGTCTCTCTCTCTCTCTCTGATTAGAGTCTTGGGTTTAACAGTTTTCTCTCTCTCTCTCTTTTTCTCTCTCCCTCTCTCTTTCTCTCTAAGTAGAAACAAGGAAATCACAGGAAATGAAACAGGACCTGGGAAAGCGATGTAAATAAAGCATGTACTGTTTTGTTTTGTTTTTTTTTGAGTTGGAGTCTCACTCCATCGCCCAGACTGGAGTGCAGTGCCCATTCCCGGCCACTGCCGCCTCGACCTGCTGGGCTCCGACGATCCTTCCGCCTCAGCCTTCCCAGTAGCTGGAACCACAGGCGTGCGCTACCACGACTGGCTATTTTATTTATTTATTGTAGAGATGAGGTCTTGCCAAGTTGCCCAGGCGGGTCTCGAACCCGCGGGCTCAGGCAATCCACTCACCTCAGCCTCCCAAAGAGCGGGATTACAGGCTGAGCCACCGAGCCTGGCTCGGAACCGGCAGAGGTGTTGTCCTGAGGGCAGAGGAAGACGGTATTAGAAACTGAAAGCAAGCTTTTCTCCTCCCGCAGCTCCCAGAGAACAGCCAGAGTTCATGGTGCCTGTTAGGGCACGGCAGGGGGCAGGTGTGGGTGGAGGGGCCGGGCGAGGGAGGCCTGCCGCACTGCCAGGGCTGACAAGCTGAAGACGCGTGCTGGGAACCCCAAGATCCGAGCAAATGCAAAGAATTGCGACACACAAAAAGGTTAAGAAAGAAAAGTTTATTTAAAAGTAGATCAGGGAGAGAAAGAGAAGGAAGATAGAAGATTTACCTCCCCACGGAGGGGAAGGGAACCAAAGCCAGGAAGCATGGCGACAGCCGTGGCTCAAAGAGCACACGGCCACACCAGACTCCAGCAAGGCAATGGCCGCCGGTTGCTTGTGGTTGAGTCCTTTTAACCATTCCCCTTGATGGGGGAAGATCATTAGGGTGATTGGGTGGTGGTCTGCTTCCAAGTCATCGCAAAGGGGCAGGCAAGCGCAGGTACTGATGATGTCAGGTGATGGACAGCAGGCAGATGGGTGTTAGTCACATGATTGCTGCCATGGTGGAGCTTATCTGTGTCATGCAGCTCACAGAGGGCTGATTAGGTTAACCCTGGGGGGAGGATTCCGGCAAGAGACTTGTTAGACATTTGCAATTCACAAGCTCACACATTTGCAACTCACAAATTCCTTGACCAAGGGTGGGTGGTCTTATTACTTTTATGACTTTGGTCAGCCAAAGGGTGATCTTTGATCTTCAGTTTTGACAAGGAACCTAAAAGTTTACTAGAGATTATTATGCTAAACCGTGAATGGTTAGGCTGTCCTGGTTTTGCATCTGAAGGAGATTTGCCAGGGGGGATGGAATAGGCTGCTGCTTGTTCTGTAGTAGAATGTCTGAATGCTTGCTAATTGTTACACTGAGGCAAAAAGACCAAAGAATAAGCCTTCGAGACCCACCTGGGCAACTTGGTGAGACCTCATCTCTACAATAAATCAAAATGAGCTGGGCGTGGTAGTGTGTGCCTGTAGTTCCGGCTACCTGGAAGGCTGAGGCAGAAGGATAGAGCAGTCACTGCACTCCAGTCTGGGCGACAGAGTGAGGCTCCAACTCAAAAAAAAAAGAATAAGCTAAGTTTCTTCTAGGTTTCTATAGGTACCTTTCAAGGCCTTTTCCAGATTGACAGCCCACAGCCTGTGGACGTGTGAGGAAACCAAGTGGCCAAGAATGGAGGCTGAGCCAGGGCAGAGTTGGGCCTGGCACATGGTATCATCCTTCTGGGAGAGACTTGGATGGGTGGGGTTTCCTCCTACTGGGCCATGGCCATTGTCTTCCCAATGCAGCTCCTAAGTCGACCATCAGCTTTGTCCAAGACCCTCCTTGCTTAGGGTTTCAACCAAGGGCATGCAGATTTGGCTCTCCAGTTTAGTGAATCTCACCTCATCTCTCCCAAGATTCAGCCACTTCCTTAGCCACAAAAATCCCATGAAAGATTGAAAAGACTGAATCCATCCCCCCCACCCCCACATACACACAATCCTGCCTGACTCTGGCTATCCATACTCATTCTAGTCTAAATCATGCCCTGAGGTTTCTCAGTGTGAAAGAGGAAAGACCAGCCTAGCGGGACAATGGTGACCCTCTCTTTGGAACTTGCTATGATAGCTCAGTTACTGCTATTTGTTTCCCTGCTTGGGGGCTTGTAGGGCAAATTCAAACTAAACATAAGAGGTTGAATTCTCCTTGTTGAAACTAAGAGACTTCTCTCCTGTTCCGTTTCTTAAAGCATTTATTTTAGAAGACTTGTAATTATAAGTTTTGTTCTCTGCTTCTCTGGGATATAAGTAAATCTTTTTAGAACCTACATAAGCCTTTTGCCAGCTTTATGACCCAGCCAATCTTTCTCCAGGAGCTAGGAGTTAGCTGTCTGAAGCAAAACATCGAGAGAGACAACACCCCTAGCTCCCAATTTTTGTGGGGGTGGTAAGAGCCTGACTTTAGCAGGTAGCTGTTTCCAAGGTGCTAAACTTCCTCCTGTCACTGTGATAAGACTTTATCTTTCCTTTGTTTAAAACCAATGAGCCCACCTGGGCAGCGAGACCTCATCTCTACAATAAATCAAAAAATCAGCTGGGTGTGGTAGTGCATGCCTGTAATTCCGGCTACTCGGAAGGCTGAGGCGGAAGGATCGCCGGAGCCCAGCAGGTCGAGGCTGCGGTGGCCGGGAGCGGCCACTGCACTCCAGTCTGGGTGACAGAGTGAGACTCCAACTCGACAAAAAAAAGAATGAAAAAGAAAAAGAAAGAAGCCCTAGGTTGAGTTGGAGGCATAGGAGGGCAACCTGAAGCCACAAAGTAAACTTGCTTTCTCTTCCTAGGACAGCAAATGTACTCAGCTGATCATGTACATTACGGTCTGGGCTGTGCTCGGTGGCTCAGCCTGTCATCCCAGCACTTCGGGAGGACGAGGAAAGTGGATTGCCTGAGCCCACGGGTTTGAGACCAGCCCGGGTAACTTGGCGAGACCTCATCTCTACAATCAATAAAAAAAAAGTTAGCCAGGCATGGTAGCGCGAGCCCATAGTTCCAGCTACCTGGAAAACTGAGGTGCAAGGATCGCCTGAGCTCTGCGGGTTGACACTGGGGTGGCCGTGAACATGCCAGTGCACTCCAGCCTGGGTGATGGAGTGAGAAGCCAGCTCAAAGAAAAAAAAAAAGAAGAAGAAGAATTATGATCTGTAAAGAAAACAAATTATGTTATGCAGCTAGATTCAAGATTTCACACTAATTTCTAAGCGAATCCTCCAGGACTCCCCAACCCTCTCCCTGGCAGGGACGTCTTAGCTGGCAAGTTTTCAATTCTCCATCCCTGTGGGGACAAGACCCCCCTGTGGGGTGAGCAGGACAAGGGTGTCTTCCGTTTTTAAGAGGTGAGACTCCAAGAGCTTCGGCAATGAGCTTGGTTAGTTTCCATCACATGCACGCCCACATGCACAGACACACACGACCCTGCTCAGGCAGGTAGGCAGGCTGACCCCTCGCTCTGCACCACACAGACTCTCTCTCTGCCACTCTCAGGAGACCCTGAGGGAGATGGGAAGGGGAGAGGAGACAGGGAGGCGACTTCTCCACACACAGAGCCGTTGCCAAGTTTCTCTCCATCGCTCCAGTTCCTGCACCCTGGGAAGCACCCTCTGCTCCCCCTGCACCTGCTCATGGCTACCCCAACACCCCCATCATCCCCTAACCCGCCCACACCTTGGGAAAATGGTCCTGCTTAGAAAAACCCGTGGTGATTCTGCTCCCCACTGCTCCCCGGGTGAATACAAGGGGCCGGGCCAAGTCACACAACCAGAAAGAGCCCTATCTCTCCCTCCCATGTCCAGTCCAAGGCCTCTGCACTGCCCAGACAAGCGCCTGCCTTCTGGAATTGTTCACAGCAGAGTGGGAAGAGTTCTCCTCCTCCTGTGGGTTGACCTCAGCCGCCTGGCAAGGGATGGCTGAGGGACGGTGGTTTGTGGAATGGGATTCCTACCCCCATCCCAATCCACATCCCTCCCTCCCCTGCTCGGCAGAGGCCTTGGCTAATTCAGCTTTGCTGTTGCTAAAGCGCCCATGAGTTACTGTGGCAGGCTGTGGCAAATGGTCAAATATATTTCTTGTATGATTGAGTGAATAAACACAGAAATGAGTAGTTGGTTCAAGATCAGCAGTTGGCCTCATGGCAATCACTAGCCCAGGGCAGGAAAGGAGTTGATAGCAGTGAAAGGTATTTCCTTTTGAAAGGCAAGTTGCACCTTTAAAGACCCTCCAGGCGCCAGGCAGGTTTTGTTTAGGAAAGGCCAAATAGCCCAAAGACTAGCCATTTAATGGATATGCAAAAAGAGAGGCTAATTCACAGACTTATCCAAAAACCCCCTTCTGAAGTTGACAGTTTACAAGCCTGCAGTTCCCGAAAACCATTTGTTCTTTGAAACATCTGATTTTGCTGAGTACAACCTTGCAAGATTCCAAAAAAAATATGTAATCACTCCACACGACCTCCCTCCCTTACCTAAACAAGGGTATAAGACCCCAGGTCTCCTGTTCTGGGGCGCTCGGTTTGGACGCATTATTTCCATTGAGCCCGCTGTGCTAGCCAGCGTAATAAAGTGCCACTTCCTATAAGAGTCTCAGTGTCACAATCTCTCTATTTTTCCTGCTACATCTCTACTCTCTTCAACCCCACAAGGGGTCTCTAGGGATGGAGACCTGGGAACTTGCTGGGTTGCAAGGGCAACTCAAAAGAGAGCCGGCACTGAGATGCTTCTCAGATGTCATTTCATTTCGTTTTCTAACATTCATCAAGTGGTGTGCTCTGAGTTCCATTTTAAAGGTGTGGACACTGAGGCTCAGAGAGTAAGCCGATGTGGCCAGGTCCCCAGCCCCAGTAAATGGCACCTCCTGACCATTTTCTCCAAGCTGACATCTTCCAGTGTTCAAAATCAGAAGGTTCAGCACTGACTGGGTTGAGTCTTAAGACAAAAGCCAGAACCCAAGCCGGGCTCGGTGGCTCAGCCTGCAATCCCGCGCCTTTGGGAGGCTGAGGTGAGTGGATTGCCTGAGCCCGCGGGTTCGAGACCCGCCTGGGCGGCGAGACCTCATCTCTACAATAAATCAAAAACTCAGCAGGGCATGGTGGCGTGCGCCTGTAATTCCGGCTACTCGGAAGGCTGAGGTGGAAGGATCGCCGGAGCCCAGCAGGTCGATGCTGCGGTGGCTGGGAACGGCCACTGCACTCCAGTCTGGGTGACAGAGTGAGACTCCAACTCAAAAAAACAAAAAACAAAAAAAAAAACAACAAAAAAGCCAGAACCCCCAGGTTTTTTTTCTAGAAGCTGCACCGTACCGTGTTTCAACACAGGCGTTGCCTAACGGTAATTTTCTGCTCTGCCTGATTGAGAAACAACGTGCTATTTATGCTATGCAAAACAGAAACACATTAAGAAATGCTGAGAACCAGAGCCCAGGTGGCCACGATTAATTCCCAGCTCCAGGGAAAAGGTTGTGGCTGGGAACCCTGGGAAATGTTGCTTTAGGCCAATCCTTCACATGACCGTGGGCCTGGGCCCCTACATTCCTTAGATTCTGAGGTAAGCTCACAGACCCTGCTGGGACACAGAGACAAAGGCCCATCACCCAGGGTTTCCAAAGAAAACAGTGGTCAAGTTCAGATGCGTGAGTCGGCCCACGACAGGAGGGAGGCAGCAGTTCAAAGACATGCCTGTCTGGCCCCGCTACTACTTCCACGTGTGTCCTTGAGAGAGTGACCCAGCCTTTCTGGGTTCTCACTGCCTCACCTGCCAAAGGCGCAGGCTGCTGTTCCAGCCTCCCCAGATGTCAAGATGCCGGCTCCTGCCGGGCTCAGTGGCTCAGCCTGTAATCCCACGCCTTTGGGAGGCTGAGGTGAGTGGATTGCCTGAGTCCGCGGGTTCGAGACCCGCCTGGGCAACTTGGCAAGACCTCATCTCTACAGTAAATAAAAAATTAACTGGGCGTGCTAGTGCGTGCCTGTAGTTCCAGCCACTTGGAAGGCTGAGGCGAAGGATCGCCTGAGTCCAGCAGGTCGAGGCTGCGGTGGCCGGGAGTGGACACTGCACTCCAGTCTGGGCGACAGAGTGAGACTCCAACTCAAAAAAAAAAAAAAGATTCAGCCTAGATCTTACTTCTTCCAGGGAACCCTCCCTGATCTCATGCTATAGGCACCCTCTGTTCTTTGTGATTCCATTAGGTTCATAGCTGTTTCTCTCCTGTGGCAGATAGGACACACGCCTGGTAGTACAGGTATTTGCACGTGAATTATTCTTGCTCTTAAGACAGTAACCCTCTTTCAAGACAGAGACTTTGTCTTTTGTGTGTGTGTGTCTTTCCCAACATTTGACCTAATGTTTCGTAACTAGGAGCATCTCAATCCCAGTAAGCACCATATTTGCTGGTTTAGTGACTGAATGATACCCACTGAGGAGAGCAAGACATGGGTAAAACCCAGCCAGGCTCGGTGGCTCAGCCTGTAATCCCGTGCCTTTACGAGGCTGAGGTGAGTGGATCGCCTGAGCCGGCGGGTTCGAGACCCGCCTGGGCGGCGAGACCTCATCTCTACAATAAGTCAAAAAATCAGCCGGGTGTGGTAGCGCGCGCCTGTAATTCCGGCTACTCGGAAGGCTGAGGCAGAAGGATCGCCGGAGCCCAGCAGGCGAGGCTGCGGTGGCCGGGAGCGGCCACTGCACTCCAGTCTGGGAGACAGAGTGAGACTCCAACTCAAAAATAAAAATAAATAAAAATAAATAAAACTGTGGTATTTCTCAAAGCCACAGGGACAGTGTTTTCAGATCTGGAGATCCTTCAATTGAAAGTTTCAGTCAACAAGCCTAAGTTTCCAATCTGCCATCTCATGCCTCCTTCTTAAACATGAATGGGCAGTGATGAATCATGGGACTTTCAGAAAAGTGTCCAACATGAAAAAGAGGAACTTAACGAAACAAACAAATACACAGAAAATCGCAGAAAGAAGGAATGGGGAACAGGAAGAATCAAATATTTAGAACTTTCTGGAAGAAATAAAAGATATTGTACCTGTCCTACATGTATATGGTAAGGATAGGTATACTGGGTAGAAGGAATAATTGGAGATTAAGAAATATTTCTTGAGAATTTACAATAACTTAGCCAACTTCCACGTTAGCAGACAGAATCCACCAAAGAGTTTCTTCATTTCTGAACTCAATTGCAAGTTCACGGAGTCCCTGAAACCACTCTCAGTTTGGACAATTTGGTAGAAAGATCCACAGAACACACTGAAAGTTGATATACACAGAGTTACAATTTATTACAGGGATAGGCTACAGATTCATAAAAGCCAGGGAGAAGGCACATGAGACAGAGTCCAGGAGAAGTACAAAACACAGTTTCTGTTTTCAGCTGTGCCCCATGGAGTCAGAATGCATTGCGATATGTATAGAGTATTGCTACCCTGAGTCTCAGTGTCCGGAGTTTTTCCTGGAGCTCCATTATGTTGACACCATCAGTCCATGTGGCTGAGCTCAGATTCCAGACCCCTTTCTCTCCAGGCATGACCTGAAGCCCCCACACCAAACTACATTGTTAGTCTTGCTGGTGCAGCCAGCCCCATGTTAAATTACATCATCGGTTTAAATATGAAAGGACTCGTGCTTTGCTTCCCATGGGGCCCTTATCAACAAATTTCTGAATCTGTGCTTTCATAGAACTAGGAAATAAGCCTAAAAGAAACAACACTTTTTGACAGATTACCAAAAAATTTAAAAAAATAGAAAGAAAAAAAGAAAAGAAAATAGACCACATATTTTTTGCAGCTCTTTCTGTCTCCTTTTCCACCTTTGAGTCTGGCCTGGCCTTGAATCGGGGCTGACTCACTATTTCTCTTGACCCCTGAGGTTTCTAAAGAGTAGAGACCAGCTATTTTGTGGGATGCCCTGCAATTTTGATCTATCTGATATTTCCTTAGGATTAGATCCACGTTATAAATCTTTGGCAGGAGCATCACAAAAGAAATGTTAGCCTTTCTCAGTCACTATGCATCTTTTTTTTTTTTTTTTTGGTAAATTCAGTGGTTCTTAATATACACACAAAAATTGCAACATCACCGCGATCTAATTTTGACCAATAGAATGCGGCAGAAGTGACAAGCTATCCAGACCTAGCTCGCATGCTGGGAAATTTCCCATCGCCGTGTAAACAAGCCCAAGCTGGCCTGCTGAAAGATGAGAGGCTCTGTGGAGAAAGATCCAGCCAATACAGTCAGACAAGTTGGCCAGAGGCTCCAGACATGGAAGCCTAAGATGAATCAGCCCAGACCAGAAGAACCATCCAACTGACCCATGAAATCACAAAAATAATCAAAAGCTTTGTTGTTTGAGCCACTTAGTTTTGAGGTGGCTTGTTAGCTAGCATGTGATTCAGCAAATAGAAAGTTTATTCCAAGAAAGCTGCAAAAATAGAATGTCTACAGTGACAGCTAGGCCAATTCTTAACATGGCAGGGCCCAGGGCAAGATAAAAATGGAGGACTAAATATTTTATATAGAAATACTTAGAAGATGAGTCGAGAACAAAGAGTTAATGAAATACGCATCCTCTCACTTTAGCAGATACAACAGGATAGCACCCCAAAAGGAGGAGGCATCTTGGACTCCCACGTGGAATTCTAGCTGGGGTTGTGGAGACTTGGGGAGAGCCAGCCCCCAGCCCACTGTGACGGTTAATTTTATATGTCAACTTGACTGGGCACATGATGTCCATATAGCTTGTTAAAAATTATTTCTGGGTGTGTCTATGAGAGCGTTTCTGGAAGAAGTTAGCATTTGAATTGGTGAATTACATCAAGATGGCCCTCCCCAATGCGGGTATCATCCAATCTGTTGAGGGTCGGAATGTAACAAAATGGCGGAGAAAGAGTTGAATTAACTCTGACGATTGAGCTGGGACACTGATCTTCTCCAACCCTCCGTGCTCCTGGACCTCAGGCCTTCAGACTTGAACTGGAAATTATGCCCCCAGCTCTCTGGCCCTCAGGCCTTCTAACTATGCCACCTGAAACTCCTGGCTCTCCAGCTTGCAGATGGTAGATCATAGGTTTCTCATCTTCCATAATCACATGGGTTAACTCCTTATACTAAATCTCTTTCTAGATATATGTAGATGTAGAAGTAGATGGAGACAGATCTAGATATGGGCATATATGTGTCTGAGACCAGCAGGGTTACCTGGCTCAGTGCAGACTCTCTATGGCTGGTTCCAAAGCAGACACAGCCAGAACAGAGTATTTTGACCAAGCACCATGTTGTGTTCAATGTAGACCAGCTCGCTGATAACAATGGGGTTTATGTCAGGATCCCGAGAACAGCCAGTGCCCCATGCACCCAGCTGCATGCTGTCCTCCAGAACCACATGTCATGTCCATGCCTGGGTCCCATTCCTGCCTGCTTCACCTGCCCAACTGTCCTGAGAAGCAGCAACGAGCTCAGCACTGTGAGCACTTACCTGGGCTTTTGTATCTGGGGTTAGCCTTGGAGGAGGGGTAGCTCCAAGTTCTGTCATTGAATCTGTGTCTTAGTATCTTTGCACTAGAACAGACCTTCAAATTCACCTAGTCAAAGAGATCTTCCCCTCTCACCTCTTACATAAAATAATGGTATGAGGTCCTAAATCCTAGCGAGCAAGAAGGAGCTGCATTGAAAGCTGTTGATGACACATGAGGCATCAGATACACCTGGGACTTTCTGCTGTCACTGAAACGTGCTGGCCAGGCAAGTAGGCGGGCTTCGAATGTGGGAGCAGTATCAGGCACTGAGATGAAAACACCCAACTGGTGAGGGGTCTGAGATATTTTGACTCAGTGAAAAGAGGTTTGCTCATTTTTTACATTATGTAAACAATCTACACTGAAAAAAATTAAACTATATACAATTACAGGGGAGAAAGTAAGCATCCAATACCTACATATAGATATTTATTTATTCATGACTATCTTTTCGTGTATCTGTACATGAATGTGCACACTCACATACACAAATACAACATTTGACATACATGGGATACATCCATGCTTTTCTTTCCCTATAAATGTCTTTTATAAAGATAATCTTCTTACATTTGCTTGTCCGCATTCCACTCCACCACCAAAAGCTAGTAAACTGGTAAACATCTCTGCATATATTTCTTGGAGCTCATTCATTGATAGACAAATATAAGTAAGGATTTTGGTCATTGTAGTATAAAAGTAGGTTCATGTTATACATCTTTCTCTGTATATCTTGCATTTATCATTTAAGAATCCATCTTTGTGATGATTAATTTTATGTCAACTTGACTGGGCTAAAGGGTGTCCAGATAGTGGGTCATTATTATGGATATTTCTATGAGGACGTTTTTAGATAAGAATTTAACATTTAAACCAGTGAATGTGAGCAAAGGGCTTCTACAATGTGGCCTCATCCAATCAGTTGAAGGCCTGAATAGAACAATCAGAGCGGCCTCCTTGAGCAAGAGAGAATTCTCCAGCAGATTGCCTCCAGATTGCCATCATTGGCTCTCCTGGGTGGCTTATGCTGAAAATTTGGACTTGACAGCCTCCATAATCATGTGAGCCAATTCCTTAAAATAAATCTCATTCTATTTATGTACATATCCTATTGATTCTGTTTCTCTGCAGAACTCTTTTTTTTTCTGAGTTGGAGTCTCACTCTGTCACCCAGACTGGAGTGCTGTGGCACGCTCCCAGCCACCGCAGCCACGACCTGCTAGGCTCTGGTGATCCGTCTGCCTCAGCCTTCCAAGTCACCAGAACTACAGGCACACACTACCACGCCCGGCTAATTTTTTTGATTTATTGTAGAGATGAGGTCTCACCAAGTTGTCCGGGTGAGTCTCAAACCCGCGGGCTCAGGCAATCCACTTGCTTCAGCCTCCCAAAGTGCTGGGATGACAGGCTGAGCCACCAAGCCCGGCCTCTGCAGAACTCTTATTGCTATAATCATTTTAAACATAGAGTTACCATTTGACTCAGCACCTCCACTCCTGGGTGTATACCCAAGAGAAATGAAAACATTACGTCCACACAAAAACTCATAGGCAAATGTGCATAGCAACATTATCTATACTAACCAAAGGGTGGAAATCACCCAAATGTCCATCAATGGATGAGTGGGTGCATAAAGCATGGCATGTCCATGCAAAGCGACATTAATCAGCAAAAAAAGAAAAGAATGAATGAACCTTGAAAATATTATGCTAAGCAAAAGAAGTCAGGCAGACAGCAGACCACATGCTGGATGATTTCATTTATATAAAATATCCAGAACAGCCAAATTGGTAGTGGCAGCAAGTAGATTAGCGATTGTCTAAGGCCGAGGGTATGGAGGAAGTGGAGACAGATGTGTGACTGAAGAGTACAGGGGTCGGCTGGGCTCGGTGACTCAGCCTGTCATCCCAGCACTTTGAGAGGCTGAGGTGAGTGGATTGCCTGAGCCCGCGGGTTCGAGACCCGCCTGGGCAACTTGGCCAGACCTCATCTCTACAATAAATCAAAAGTCAGCCGGGCGTGGTAGCGCGCGCCTGTCATTCCGGCTACTTGGAAGGCTGAGGCGGCAGGATCGCCGGAGCCCAGCGGGTCGAGGCTGCGGTGGCCGGAAGCAGCCACTGCACTCCAGTCTAGGCGACGGAATGAGACTCCCACTCAAAAAAAAAAAGAGTACAGGGGTCACAGGGTTTCCTGATGGTGTGATGAAAATATTCTAAAATTGGATGGTGGTGGCGGTTGCACAATTTTGTGAATATACTGAAAACCACTGAATAAAAAAAAAAAAAGGAATACATTATGGCACTGAGAAAGGTTAGCATCCCTTTTGTGATCTTCCTACCAAAAAAAGAATATGACCAACAAGAAAACACCAGACAAGCCAATCTGAGTAGCTGGCCTGGACTCCTCAAAATGTCAAGGTCAAGAGAGACAGTAAAGGCAGGAGGAAGTGAAGGTCAAAGAGATTTGACAGACAAATGCACTGTGGATCCTGTCTGAATTCAATCCTGGACACATATTTTATATTTTCTTCCTATGAAGGACTTCAGTGGGACAATTTGTGGTGGACCGCGTTATAGATTTATACCCATGCTCATTTCCTGACTTTGCTACTTTCCAGGCTTTCAGCTATCTCAAAATAAATAACTGAAAAAGAATACATCATGGCAATCTTCCCTAGTCATGGTTATGAGTCTAACTCACCTTTTCAGTGGATGCATAATATTCCATTATCCAGATGAAGGAGGATATTCGAGCATTCTTCAACTAAGGGACATTGGTCTTGCATCCGGTTTGGGCCACAAAATGCATATATATAAATCCTCACATGTTGGTGCTTTTATGTCCACAGGAGAGAGTGCCAGCAGTATGCTTGCTGGGAAGAAAAGTATGACATTCTTTTAATTTATTTTTAAGTTAACGGTTTTTGTCAAACTGTGCCTGTTTATCATGCACGACATAGTGTTTTGAAATGTGCATACATTGTGGAATGACTAAATGGAGCTAATTAACATGCACGTTACCTCACAGATTTGTCATTTCTGGGGGAGAACCCAACACTCGTCTCTTGGCAATTTCAAGAATACAATGCATGATAATTAACATAGTCACCACTTTGTTCAATGTGTCTCTTGAACTTACGCCTCCTGTCCAGCTGAAACTTTGTATCCTTTGATCCACATCTCTTCGTTATTGCCCTTAGCTCAGCCTCTGGTGATCACCCTTTCCACACTCTGCTTCTATAAGTTCATTCTAAAAATAAGTGGGATCATATGGTATCTGTCTTTTTGTGCCTGGTTTATTTCATTTTATCATAATGTCCTTCAGATTTATCTATATTGTCACAAATGACAAAATTTCCTTATGTTTTTAAGGCAGAATAGTACTCTACTATATGTACATTCTAGATTTTCTTTATTCATCCATTGATGGACACTTAGGTCAATTCCATATCTTCATATTTTCATTTTAATAGCTGTTGCCATATGGATTCCCAAAAGGGTTACACGGTTTATTTTCCTTAAAACGTGCTAGACCTGTTCCTAGTTCTTACAATAATGGGTAAGTTTCTTATTTAATAAAACGTCTTATTTTTTGTAAGTTTTATTATTCTAACTTCAATTTCCCTGATGACTAATGAAGTTCTACAACTTTTTCTCATTATCAGCCTTTCGATTTGCTTTTGTGAATATGAATTGCCTATTCATGTATTTTCCCCATTTTTCCACTAAACAGGTAAACAACTTTTTCTCCGATTTTATGGGTTTTTTTTAAGCAATCTATCAATATGCATTGAAAAAAATCTTCTCCTTCCTTCATATTATCATTCTCCATTGACTTCATTTATAGTATATTTTGCCCTTCAGAAAATGTGCCATCAAATATATCTCTTTTTTTTTTGAGTTGGAGTCTCACTCTGTCGCCCAGACTGGAGTGCAGTGGTGGCCGCTCCCGGCCACCGCAGCCTCGACTTGCCGGGCTCCGGCGATCCTTCCGCCTCAGCCTTCCGAGTAGCCGGAATTACAGGCATGCGCTACCATGCCCGGCTGATTTTTTGATTTATTGTAGAGATGAGGTCTCACTGCGCAGGCAGGTCTCGAACCCGCGGGCCGGGAGCGGCCACTGCACTCCAGTCTGGGTGACAGAGTGAGACTCCAACTCAAAAAAAAAAAAAAAGAAAGAAAAGAAAAGAAAATCAAGCAGCAACTTTTCTACTATGCCAAAAGTTCCTCCTAACACAGGCAAAACTTAAAAGTGAAATGATCAGAATTAACACCTATGATCCAAGCTTAGCTTAGAAATAGGTTGCTTAACCATCATTATGAAAAAATAGAAAAGCACTCTGTTAACAAAACGGATGTGTCCTTTCCCTTAAGGACACTCACCTTCTCTCTTGAATGTCTTTTTTTCCCCTCTAATGAGCCTCACACCTTTCTCTGCGCCTTGCCCTGAAATCCTTTCTGCAGTGAACAGCCACGCCCCACCCAGCCCCACCCCTGAATCAGATCCCCCCCAGGGGACTCCCACTCAGCCATCCTGCCCTCCAGTGGCGGGGTCCAGCATCTCCCCCAGAAATCTCCCCCCTTGCCCTGGGGTCTTGGCTCCAGGCCCCAGACTCCCACCCTGCCCTATGGGGCAAACCCAGGCAGGATTGAGGCCGGGGGCCCTGCTTGGCTCAAGAGGAAGTAAGGGGTTGTGGGAGTCCGCGGGAGGGGCATCGGGGTCATCTTCCAAATTCCCACTTCCCTCCAAGCCTCCTCAGCTCTTCCCCCTGGTCACAGAGCCAACTGATCAGGCAGCAGGAAGGAGGTTGAGTCATCTGAGGCTTCAAAACTTGGCGTTGGCTGTGAGTGCTTGGGGCGCGTGTGCACCTGCAGACCTTCTCTGTGCACAGTAAACCCCGTTCCTTCCACCTCAGCCTTCCAAGTAGCCGGAATCACAGGCACGCGCTACCACGCCCGGCTGATTTTTTGATTTATTGTAGAGACGCGGTCTCGATGCCCAGGCGGGCCTCGAACCCGCGGGCTCAGGCCATCCACTCACCTCAGCCTCCCAAAGGCGCGGGATGACAGGCTGAGCCACCGAGCCCGGCCACCCGTCTATATTTCTACCTTTTCAATCCAGTTGAGCGCTGGGACGGGTAATTATGTCTGCTGTGCAGACTCCATCTCTTTCTCTGGTGTCTGGAGCAGGAAGACAGACCAGGGAACGGGGTTATCATTCTGAAGCCTTCTTGGCCATAAAGCCCCTGTCCACGCAGAGTTAGGGGGACACACGAGCGACAGAAAAGAAGGGCGCCTGAAGCCTGAACCCCCGCCTCCTTCCCCTCGTCCCGCTCGCAGTGCCCTTGTGCAGGCCCCTCTCTTTTGACAGCTAGGGGAACAGCGTAAAGCGTCTGGAAGCACTTTCCTCCTGACTAGCACTGAAGTCTCCTCCAGGCCAGGGGCACGAAAGAGAGGCGGCTGAGAGAAGGGAAACAGAGGGACCATCACCCTGAGTGACCTAACACCGCACATTCTCACTCGCATGCGAGAGCGAAATGGCCACAGTCTGGCACTGGGGACACCGGCAAGGGGGGTTGTCCGCAGGCTGGAATCCCCTCACGATGGCCCAGGAGTCGGGCGAGTATATTCGTGTTCGAGTCACCCAAGGGTTGACAAAACCCGAGTTCAACTGGCTTCCTAACTGCTGGGCGCTCAAACGGCCAATGTGGCCTGATAGGTCCTCTCCTCTAGCAAATGGCCCAGGAAGGAGAAGGCGTTCCTTCCCTTCCCCATCTGAAATCTGCTTCTGCTTCTCTCTTTTTTTTTTTTTTTTGAGTCGGAATCTCACTCTATCACCCAGACTGGAGTGCAGTGGCCGCTCCCGGCCACCGCAGCCTCCCCCTGCCAGGCTCCGGCGATCCTTCCGCCTCAGCCTTACGAGTAGCCGGAATTACAGGCGCGCGCCACCACGCCCGGCTGATTTTTTGATGTACTGTAGAGATGAGGTCTCGCCGCCCAGGCGGGTCTCGAACCCGCGGGCTCAGGCCATCCACTCGCCTCGGCCTCCCAAGGCGTGGGATGACAGGCTGAGCCACCGAGCCCGGCTGCTTCTCTTTTCTGCTGCCTGGGCATGGGCCGGGCTGCTGGGAGCTGTCAGGAAACAGGTAGCCATCTTTCCTCTCCGCAGTTCCTTCCTGGTCGCTGAGTTTGGACTCAAATCGTAGAAACCCCGACGAGGGTCTTGAGGAAGGTCAACTCTGTCACCTGCAGCCCACAGATGCACACGCGTCCTGTCTGCTGCACAGTCCAGGGAAATCATTCCTTGTGAGGTGCAGTAAGAGCTAAATGGGAGAGGGTCCCCCGTCCTCCCTGTGACAGTGTCCCTGCCTCAACTGGCCACGCAGAACTCTCCCTGTGTTCTGCTGGTGTGAAGCCAGGGTCAGTGTGGGGGTTGCTTGCTGCCTTCTCAGGCCCATTAGGCAGAACCGGCTCTAGGTCAGGTGACCGCCCAGTGAGTGAGTCCCAGGTTTCCTGACATGGCCCTTTGAAACCCACTTTTCATAAATCCCCGACATGTTTTGCCCAAGGTGATCTGGCTGTTCGCAACTCAGGGACCGTTTCCCAGACACCAGAGCCTGGCAAGCCATAGGGAATCCCCTTGCCCATGGGAGCGGCCTGATGGGGAGGAATTCTGGGAAACAGCAAAAAGTCCAAAGAAAAACACCCATCATAACATGCCCTTGTCAGTCAGCATGACCTGACAGTTCTGAGAAGTCAGATTGGTTGAGCTTTGGCTTCCCTTTCTGGAAAGAGGATGGAAGAAATATTCCCCCAGATTGTATTTCCTGGATTCGCAAAACACCTTCTACTCAGTGGAGCGTTTGTGCAGAGAAGCTCATTTATCTTTTACTCCTGGTCTTTCTTCCTGATAGGACAGGACACGCCAGCACTTGTCAGTGTTGCTCCCTGCTTAGGTCACCTGAAACCTTTCCCTGAAAATGGTGCAGGACAACTCGAAGACAGGCACTGACATCCATCCTCTGGAAGTCTGGAGCAGGTGCCCGGGAGTAATCCTGTCAAGAAGGTTGTCTCACACAGAAATGTTCAACAAACATTTCAGACATTCGAATTTAATCATCAAGCATCCAGATGGGTTAAGTACTTTACTCACCTCAGGCCCTTACGGTACTTGGTGGATGCCTTGGCCCATTCAGGCTGCTATAACAAAATACTGTACAGTAAGTCCCCTACATACAATTCTTCAAGTTGCAAACTTTCAAAGATGCAAATGTACATTTGCATTTCCAATCACATAAGTTAGTTCACGTGTCTGGCATACATTGTCACATGTGTGCATTCTCGACAAGGGGTTATGCTTTTGTGTACTTTACTATACAGTACTTGAAAGGGTAAAAAAAAAAAAAAAAGCCAAAAAGGAAGAACTTTAGTCAGCAGCTTATTTTAACCGTGCCTCTACTTATTAACAAGGGTCTGGTGGTAGTTACCAATAATTTTCTTACAAGCCCCCAAGCATGGTTTATACTAACTACTCTTTTACCCAAAGAATTTTTTTTCCTGCCCTAAAGGGCTGCAATGACCTAATCTATTGTAATCAGCTTTTTGTGACCTACGTGACACAGACCAATGTTCCTGTGGTTACTTGCCCCTTTCTCTAGGAGTTAAAACAGACTGCCACCCCATCACCATGGTAACCACCAGAGGGAAGCTTTAAAAAGTATTCAACTTCAAACACTCACCACCACCTTTTCTTTGGCTGCCCGGCCTCCTTTTCTTCCTTGAGAAGTGGATATTCTCTCTCTCTCTCTCTTTTTCTCCTCTCTATAATCTACTTTTTAAATAAAGTATCTTTCCCAATCTAATTGCTGTGTAATTCTTTGCATCTTACCCATGGCACTGGTTCACTGACCTAACAGTACTGTATATGTAGCAGGAAAAATAGAGAGATCGTTGACACCAAGACTATTATAGGAAGTGGCACTTTATTATGCTTGCTAGCACAGCGGGCCCGAGAATTTAATGCGTCCAACTCGAGCACCCAGAACAGGAGACCTGGGGTCTTATACCCTTGTTAGGTAAGGGAGGGGGGTCATGTTGAGTGATTAAATATTTCCTTTGGAATCTTGCAAGGTTGTACTCAGCAAAATCAGATTTTTCAAAGAACAAATGGTTTCCAGGAAGTGCGGGTTTGTAAACTGTCAACTTCAGAAGGGGGGTTTTTGGATAAGTCTGTGAACTAGCCACTCTTTTTGCATATCCATTAAATGGCTAGTCTTTGGGCCATTTGACCTTTCCCAAACAAAACCTGCCTGGTGCCCTGGGCGAGTCTTTAAAGTTGCAACTTGCCTTTCAAAAGGAAATACCTTTCACTGCTCTCAACTCCTTTCCTGCCCTGGGCTAGTGATTGCCATGAGGGCAACTGCTGATCCTGAACCAGCTACATGTTTCTGTGTTTATTCACTCAATCATACAAGAAATATATTTGACCATTTGCTGCATCCTGCCACATATAGAGTACATTAGTACGTTGTCTTTATTTCAAGGTCAGGATGTCCAGAAGCAAGGATAAAAGCAGCAGTGATATCCCTGGTAATATACCCAATGGTGTTAGTTGGGTACTTAGGCTAACTTTGTTGGACTCACAAACATGCTCTCAAAATGGAATGTGTTCGCGTGTAGGGGGTGTACTGTAGACCGAGTGGCTTACAAACAACAATCATTCATTTCTTGCAGTTCTGGAGGCTGGAAATTTGTCTTACAAGTCTGTGCACAGGCAGATTGGGTGTCTGGGGAAGGCCTGCTTCTCGCTTCCAACACGGAAACTTCCTGCTGTGCCTCACACGGCAGAATGGGCAAACGGCCCCTTTCGTAAGGACAGTAATCCCATTCACGAGGGTCTCACCTCCCACTATTACCATCTTGAGGGTGGAAGTTTCAATATATGAATTTTTTTTTTTTTGGCTTTTTTTTTTTGAGTTGGAGTCTCACTCTGTCGCCCAGCCTCGATCTGCTGGGCTCCAGCGATCCTTCTGCCTCAGCCTTCCGAGTAGCCAGAATTACAGGCATGCACTACCATGCCCGGCTGATTTTTTGATTTATTGTAGAGATGAGGTCTCACTGCCCAGGCGGGTCTCGAACCCGCGGGCTCAGGCAATCCATTCACCTCAGCCTCCCAAAGGCGCAGGATTACAGGCTGAGCCACCGAGCCCGGCTCAATATATGAATTTGAGGGATGGGGACACACATTCAGACCATAGCAGTCACAGAGTCAAATTGCATAAACCAAATTGCATAAGATGCTAGGACTCCAGAAATAAACTCTGTTACAATCCAGGGACTCCACTCACCGGTTTCGACCGAGGTGGAAGCTCCTTGCTGTGGATGACCTGCCAGAAGGGAGAAGTAGGCAGGGGAGGAAAGTGTGATACCAAAGCCAGGTGACAGGAAGAGTCTACAGAAGCCTGTGGACAGAATACAGAGGGACACCAGTCAGCTCGAGCAGGGTTGTTTCTGCAGCCATGGTCAAATGCACAGGTTGTGGGAGGAGAGTTTCGTGTAACTAGAGTTGTAGCTTTGTCAAGTAACTTAGAAGTGAAACTGGGCAAGAGAATCGACAGGGTATGCAGGGAGGGGGGCGGTGGTTACTTACAGTAGCCTTGAAGCTCGAGGACAGTGGAGAAAGACAGGGGGGACCGAAGGATATTCAGGGCTGCTGCAGTCGAGGGAGTCAGCTGGAAGATGGAACTGGTGGTCAGAGAGTATGATGCACAAGACCGAGATTATGAGAAATGTATCGTTTTGCCACAGCAACTCTGCTATTATTATCCCCATTTTGCAGACAGAGAAATGGAGGTCCAGAGAGGTTAACTAACTTGCCAAAGATCCCATGGCTGAGAAGTGGCTGACCTAGGATTTGAACCCCAGCTGTTGAAGTCTGATTCCAGAACCCACACTCTTAACCACTACAGTACGCTACCGTACTCAAAAGACAGAACAGCAGGAAGCTTCCACCTCAGTTGAAACAGGGCAATGGAGTCCCTGGATTATAATAAGAGTTTATTTCTGAAGTCCTAGCATCTTACACAAAAGGCTCAAAAAACGAACACTTCAAGGTCTTCAAAACAGTGCCAAAAGCATACCTGAAGACTCGAATGTCTACATTAAAGCCAAAACTTCAGGAGATGATTCAAAAGAGTGGAGCTGCTGCTGAGGCCTGGAGCAAGTGAGCTGGTCACCCCCCATGGGTGCTGTGCAAAATCAAATGGAAGAAGAAACAGGCCCAAGGATGGAGCCAAAATACAGGAGGCTGGAAATCATGAGGGACATAAAGAGGCCCGGAGGATGGACCCAAGGTGATAATGTGCAAAGGACAGGAGTTCCTGAAGGGGGAAAGTCACCGACAGGGGCAAGACAAGAAACAGACAACCAAGAGTCACTTCCCTGAATGGAGGAAACATTTGAGCATGAGGAATGAGAAGACGCCATGAGTCAAAGGGAGGGAAGACTGCTCAGGAAAGAGCCGTGCCCAAGTACACCCTGCTGAAACTCCTGAACTCCACAAAGAGGACGTCTTACAAACTTCCGGACCAAAAAAAAAATCAAATTTTTAAAAGAAAGGACAAAAATCAAGCTGGCTCTTGGCCTTTTGCCTGCAACCCTGAAAGCTGGAAGACCGTGGATGACTGTCTACAAACCACTGAGAGAGGAGAATGACATGCCACGAATTCTATACCCAGCCAAGATGTCAGTCATTCATCAGAGTAGAAGAATGTATACAGTAGTCCCACCTTATTTGTGGGGGATACATTCCAAGATCCCCAATGGATACCTGAAACCAAAGATAGTACTCTGTTTATACTGTCTTTTCCTATATGTACATGCCTATGGTAAAGTTTAATTTATAAATTAGACACAGTAAGAGATTAACAACTAGGAAAAAATAGAGTAATTATAACAATATACTGTAATAAAAGTTATGTGATGGTGGCCTCTCTTTCTCTCTCCCCCCCTCATCGCCGTCTCCTTCCTCCCTCCTTCCTTCAAAATATTATCACACACCGGTAACTGAATGCAGGAAGCACAACCTCAGATAAGAGGAGGACCACTCTATGGAGATAGGTCGAGAGGAGGGGACCCCTATACCCAACACCCTCAGTCACCCACCAGAGCGAAAGAATGGTATAGGGAGGTATGCACCGAGGGGGCAGTGACATTGTCCACATACCTTATTTGAGGATGGGACATTGTGCTGATGATGACCTCTGAAGATAGAGAAAACAGTAGTGATCAATACACTTTGGGGGGGGTGTGCATTTGTGTCTGCCTCGAAATTTATAATATAGGGCCTAGACATAAAAATTCTCGAAATAGGCCTCGTGCAGTGACTCAGTCTGTAATCCCAGCACTTTGGGAGATTGAGACGAGAGGATTGCCTGAGCCGGGGGTTCAAGACCAGCCTGTGGTGAGACCAACATAGTGAGACCTCGTCTCCACAATAAATCAAAAAAACTAGACAGGCATGGTGGCGTGCATCTGTAGTTCCAGCTACTTGGAAGGCTGAGGCAGAAGGATCACCTGAGCCTAGCAAGTAGAGGATACAGTGCCCGTGAACAGTGTGCCACTGCACTCCAGCCTGAGCTACAAGAGTGAGACTCCAACTCAAAAAAGAATTCTTGAAATAAAAAACACATATTTCTGGAAAGCCCAATCATATTCTGAAACAAAATTACTAAACAAGAATTATAGAACTCAGAAAAAAATCTAGTTGTTAGGCATGAGAAGAGCAGAAGGGAAAGTAAAGCACTCCAAACCTTTTGCCTAAGTTGAAGGGGGAAAAGCAGGGGATGATGTACTCTACAGTCTGGTGCCCGGGGCTGGGGGTAGACATGAACTGGAGTTCCAAGAGCGGGGATAGTTGCATATTATCTTCCTGCACAGTAAAGAAATATCATTGATTATGAATGTCAGAAGAGGTGAGGGAATACTGAGAGAACGAAAATATGCAACAGAATGCCCAAAGAGTCGAGAGGAAACATCCATCCAACAGATGATAGAAGCAAACATGAGGAAGAGGAAAAAGAAGCGTCAACAACAGAGAAAAATAAATAATAGGCATAAAGTTACATTAAGCCACTAAAATAAAGTAAGTTGTTCTGCCTAATGTAAATAAGGAGAATGCACTAAGTGAAAGAGAATCTGCCAAATGAAATTAAAATCAAAACACAGCCATATGCTATTTCCAAAACACTCCATAAACAAAGAGGTAAAGAAACATTAAGAGTACAGAATGCAAAGAGATGGATAACATCACAAATGCAAACAAACAAGAAAGATGTGGTAATGTTTGTTTAGGAAAGGGTTAACTCAGCAGCCCTGGGTTGATCAAATCCTGCGCTTTCCAGAGAAAGGCCTGCCTTCGGGATTAATCTTCAATAGCTCCTGGGAGATGAGCACCGAGCCTTAGAATGTTCTCTCTGAAGAGTGTTTTTATATGCTTGAGGCCTTGGGTCCTGCTGCAGCAGATGGGTTAGATAATTTATGCTAATGATGTGATTGAGGATGAACACCTAGTTTTGCATACCTGAGGCAGTGGATCAAAAAGAACTAACATGATCATATCGTTCAGCTACAGTGTGATTTGTGAGGAATGCTTGTTGGGGAGCTGGAATCAGAGTAGCTGGGGTCAGACGTGCAGGTGCTTCATAGCTAGGTGAGTGAACAGAAACCTTGGACACTAAGGCTCACGTGAGCTGCTCTGGGGGACAGCTCTTCACACATGCTGTCACACATCGTTGCAGGGAGAAGTGAGTACATCCACACACTTCTGTTGGTAGAGGACACCTGGAAGCTTGGCCTGATTTCTCCTGGACCCATGCCATGCTCCTTTTCTCTTTGTTTATTTTAAACTTGATCCTTTCCCTGAGCCACATTTATGAACATAACAGATTTTCTACATCCTATAAGTCCTTCTAGCAAATGTTTGCTTCTGAAGGTGGTCTTGGGAACCTCTGAACACAATATTAATATTAGAAATGGTGGGATTTAAGGTTGCAAGTATTGAACAGGACAAAGTGGGCATTATTCAATGATGAAGGCAAAATGTATTAAGAAGACTGTATTAGTTTCCTGTTGCTGCTGTAACACATGATCACAGACTTAGTCACTGAAAACAATACAAATGCGTTATCTTGCAGTTTTAGAAGTCAGGAGTTTGAAATTTGTTTAAAAAATAATCAGAATCAAGGTGTTGGCAGGGCTGAGCTCCCTCCTGAGGCCCTGGTGAGAATCCGTCTCCTTGCCTTTTTAGCTTCTAGGGGCCACCTGCACTCCTTGGCACTGGGCTTTTCCAACATCTTCAAAGCCGGCAACAAATCATCGTTAGATCTTTCATCTGCTTTTGTCATCACATCACCCTTTTCCCTTTTGGTCTTCCTATTTCTTTTAATTATTTTTATTTATTTATTTTATTTTAAAGGTGTGGGGTACAATTCAGGATTAGGTATGCAAGTACTATAGTTTAGTTTTGTATAATATCCCATAGTGAATAAAATATAATTTGTTGTTTATTTTATGATTAATGGAAATCTAGGTTGCTTCTTTCTTACATTTCAAATATTTTGCCCAGTTGAGATCAGGTACCCTTATTAATATTATGTGCACCCCACCCCCTCCCCTGGCAGTTTCCAGCTACTGCCAATCCCTTTCTTAGAGTATTATGGTAATTGTTCAGGACTGGATCCGCTTATGAGTGAGATCATATGGTACTCAGTTCTTTGTTTCTATGATAAATCAGAGCTACTGCCCTCTTTTAAAGACCCTTGTGATTGCATTGTGTTTGCCCATTGTGTTAACTTAATATAACATCTACAGCCGGGCTCGGTGGCTCAGCCTGTAATCCCATGCCTTTGGGAGGCCTAGGTGAGTGGATTGCCTGAGCCCGCAGGTTCAGACCTGCCTGGGCAGCGAGACCTCATCTCTACAACAAATCAAAAAAATCAGCCGGGCATGGTAGCGCATGCCTGTAATTCCTGCTACTGGGAAGGCTGAGGCGGAAGGATCACCGGAGCCCAGCAGGTGAGGCTGCGGTGGCTGGGAGTGGCCACTGCACTCCAGTCTGGGTGACAGAGTGAGACTCCAACTCAAAAAAAAAAAAAAAATCTGCAATGTCCCTTTCACTAGGTAAGACAACATATTCAGTTTCCAGGGATTAGGGCACAGACATTTTGGGGGAGCCATAATATATCTGAATGTTCTAAACAACATGCTAGATAATATATGAGGCAAAAATATTTGAAATGTAAGAAAGAAGCAACCTAGATGTCCATTAATCATAAAATAAATAACAAATTATATTTTATTCACTATGGAATATTGTACAAAACTAAAGATGAACCAGAACTCTCTACATCAAATGGAGGAATCTCACAATGTTGAGAGGAAGAAGTCAGGGAAAATTATTATACATCAAATGATTTCATTTATTTAAAGTTGAAAAAAAGACAAAATATATCTTTAGTATTAGGGAGAGGAAAAATGTCTTTCTTCCTTGGAGAAACATCTAAGTCCTTTGCCTGTTTCTCACTTGGATTTCTGCTGTTGAATTGCAAGAGTTCTTTATATACTCCGGATAATAGGTTCTTGAGTCCTCCAACTTTGTCTTTTTCAAGATTGTTTTCAACAATTTTAAGATAAGCTTTTCCAATTCTAGAAAACGATGAGATTTTGACGAGGATTGCATCAAATACTTAGAAAACACTTTGGGCAGCAATGGCATCTTAATAATACTAAGTTTTTCAAGCCATCAGCAGGAAATATCTTTCCATTTATTTAAGTGATCATTAATTTCCCTTAGCAATGTTTTATAACTTTCTTGTACCTCCTTGGTTAAATTTATTCCTAAGTATTTTATTCTTTTTGATGCTATTGTAAATTGAATTATTTTCTTAATTGAACTTTTGTATTGTTTAGTTCTATAGAAATACAAGCGATTTGTGTGTGTTGATCTTGGATTCTGCTGTTTTACTGAGTTTGTATATTTGCTCTAATACCTATTTGAGGATTTTTTTAAAAGATTTTCCATGTATAGGAGTATGCCACCTAAAAACAAATAATTTTATTCCTTTCTCTCCAGTTTGAATGTTTTTATTTATCTTTTTTTTTTTTTTTGAGTTGGAGTTTCACTCCATTGCCCAGACTGGAGTGCAGTGGCCGCTCCCAGCCACTGCAGCCTTGACTCACTGGGCTCCGGCGATCCTTCCACCTCAGCCTTCCGAGTAGCTGGAATTACAGGTGCATGCTACCATGCCCAGCTGATTTTTTTTTTTTTTATTGTAGAGATGAGGTCTCGCCAAGTTGCCCAGGAGGGTCTTGAACATGTGGGCTCAGGCTTTATTTATCTTTTTAAATTTTGTTTTGTTTAATTGGTCTGATTAAAACTTATAGTACAATATTGAGTAGAAATGGAAAACATGGACATTCTTGTCTCATTTCTGATTTTAGGAAAAAATACTTTAATCTTTCACTATTGAGTATAAGGTTATCTGTGGGTTTTTCATAAATGTCCTTTATCATACTGAGAAAGTTCTCTTCTATTCCTAGTTTGTTAAGTATTTTTATCATGAAAGTGTGTTGGAATTTGTCAAATTCTTTTTTCTGTATAAATTAAGATGATCATTTTTTCTCCCTCTCATTCTATTACTGTCATGTCATTACACTGATTGAATTTTGTGTGTTGAACCACCTTAGCATTCCTGGGTTGAATCCCACTTGGTCATAATATATCATTCTCTTTATATGTATTAGGACATGATTTTCTAGAATCTTTTAAAGAATGTTTTCATCTATATTTATAAGAAAGACTGAACTGTAATTTTCTTTCTTGCAATGTCTTTATATGGCTTTGGTATGAGAGCAATGGCGGCTACATAGAATGTGTGAGGAAGTGTTTCCTAATCTTTGATTTGGGGGGAAGATTTTGAGAATGGCAGGTCAGCCAGTGATGAACTATCTTGGTTTTGTTTATCTTGCAATGTCTTAATTCTTCTTATACTTTTGAAGGATAGTTTTGCTGGATATAGAATGCTTGTTTGACAGCTTTCAACGCTTTAAATATGTTACCCTAATGATTTTTGGCTTCCATTGTTTCTAAAGAGATGTTGACTGCTAATTTTATCGAGGCTCCCTTGTACATGATGAGTCATATCTCTTGCTGGTTCGAAAGTTCTTTATTTGTCTTAGTCACAAGATAGTTTGAATATGTCTCATTTTAGATCACTTTAATTTGAGGTCATCGAGTAACCTGGATATGTAGATTCATATCTTTCATCAAATTTGTGAAGTTATAGGTCAATCTTCTTTGAAATATTCTTTGTGCTTTTCTCTCTCTCCTTTCTTTCTGAGGCATCTATTATGCATACATTGGCATACTTTATCGAATCCCACTGATCTCCTAGACTGTGTTTATTTTTCTTCATTCTTTTATATTCCTGCTCATTGAACTTAAACTCACTTTGGCTGTCTTTAAATTCTCTGATTCTGTCTTCTGCTCAAATCTGCTGTTGAACCTTTCTAGTGAATTTTTCATTCCAGTTATGATACTTTTCAACACTGGAATTTGTATGTGGTTCTTATTCATAATTTATATCAATTGATTGATGTTCTCAATATGTTTATATATTGTGCTCCTGGTTTTCTTTTGTTCTTTTCCAAGACATCTTTTAGCTTTGTGACCATATTAAACCGAGTTAATTTAGGATTTTTCTCTAGTCAGTCCAATGCCTGGGCCTCCTCAAGGAAAGTTTTTAATAATTCATGTTATTCTTGTGAAGGAAATGCATCTTTGTTCCTTACATGTCTTGTAATTTTTTGATGAAAACTAGACAATGGGATTATTATATGGCAACTCTAGAAATCATATTCTCTCTCCTTCAAAAGATTTGTTATTTCTTGTACATCATTGGTTTTTGTTTGTTTAGTGACTTTTCTAAACTATTTTTGTAAAGTATTTTTTGTTATACATAGTCACTGAAGTTTGGGTTCTGTTAGCTTGGTATTCAGCTAGTGTTTTGACAATTTTCTTAAATATCTAGAAAAAAAGAAGTAAAGGAAAAGCTAATGAGTGTTTACAGATTAGTTCTATGTTGAGGAGGTATTGCAGTGCTTAGCCAGGCCTTTTACAACTCTGTCCTAGCCTTTTGTTCTTGCTTGTACAAAGCGTGAAGATCAGCCAGAGGTGAAAGTTTAGTGTTTTCTCAGAATTTTTCTGAACATGTGTCCAGCCCTTCTTTTTTTTTTTTTTTGAGTTAGAGTCTTACTCTGTCACCCAGGTTGGAGTGCAGTGGCACACTCATGTCCACCACAGTCTCAACCTGCTGGGCTCCAGCAATCCTTCTGCCTCAGCCTTCCAAGTAGCCAGAACTTCAGGCATGTGCTACCACACCTGGCTAATATATTTTTTTTTAATTGTAGAGACGAGGTCTTGCCAAGTTCCGAGGCTGGTCTCATACCCACAGGCTCAAACAATCCACTTACCTCAGCCTCCCAAAGTGCTGGGATTACAGACTGAGCCACCAAGCTCAGCCGCATGCAACCTTTTTAATGCTCCAATGCATACAGGGTCTTTTAAAAGCCCTTGTTCTCCCCAAAATCTCCTTCCCCAAATTATTCTCTCCCAAGCTCTCTGTCAATTGCTTGTCCCAACTATTACTCCTACCCTAGTCTGCAACACTCAAAACTTTTGCATTTATTTTTTATTTATTTATTTTTTTGAGTTGGAGTCTCACTCTGTCACCCAGACTGGAGTGCAGTGGCTGCTCCCAGCCACTGCAGCCTTGACCTGCTGGGCTCTGGTGATCTTTCCTCTTTAACCTTCCAAGTAGCTGGAACTACAGGCGCGTGCTACCACGCCCGGCTAATTTTTGATTTATGGTAGAGATGAGGTCTCGCCGAGTTGCCCAGGTGGGTCTCGAACCTGTGGGCTCGGGCAATCCACTCACCTCAGCCTACTTTTGCATTTAAATGCTTTTGGCAAATGTTGCCCAGGAAGTCCTCCAGACCTGGGGTCACCCCGCTCAGAGCCAAGTGAAATAAGACAAGTTCTATTTGAGAGAGAGAGAGAGAAAATTGGGATCTCGCTTTGTCACTCAGACTGGAGTGTAGTGGCATGATTATGGCTCCCCACAGCCTTGAACTCCTGGGCTCAAGCAATCCCTCCCCACCTCAACCTCCCAAATAGCTGGGACTATAGGTACATGCTCTGATGCCTGGCTAATTTTTTAATCTTTTGTAGAGATGAGGTCTAGCTATGTTGCCTAGACATATCTCAAACTCCTGGGCACCAGTCCCCCTACCTCAGCCTCTCAAAGTGCTTGGATTACAGGCATGAGCACTGTGTCTAGCCTTTAATAATAATTTAATAAGATTAGAAATCATTAATAAAAGAACAATTTAACTCTTTTACTCAGCAATCATGTAACACAGAGTTCCATAAACTTTGGATCAAGCAAAATCAAACTAAAAATATAATCCACGTGGAAAATGAAAAGATTCAACAACAAGGTCATCCACACCCACAAGAAAATTAAGTCTTAAACATTTTTATTCTTGAATGTGAAAAACTAAAAATAAAGGAAGTTATTACTTGTATTCACTTCCCAGGGCTACTACAACAAAGCCCCCCAAACCAGGTGGAGACTAGACATCTGAAATCAAGATGTTAACCAGTCTTTGCACCCTCAAAGTTCCTGGGTAGAGATCCTTCCTTACCTTTTCTGGCTTCTGGTGGACCAGGCATTCCTTGGCTTGTGGCAGCATAAATATTACAATCTCTGTCTCTGTTGTACATGGTATTCTCCCCCTCTCTCCGGGTCCTGCTCTGTGACTGAACTCAAGGATTGGTCAAGTATGTCCTATCCACTCAGCGAAGTGTTGGATAAAAGTCTCTTACTTACTCCTTTTAGACAGGTTGGTGAGATGTGAACTTGACTATAGACGGCTCTGATGGATTTTTATCAGTGAACAGTGAGGAAGGGGCTGCTGCAGTGAGGAAGGGGCTTCTGTAGGGGGCCTGTCCTTGAGCCTCTCTCATGCAGTCTTGTTGCAGCCTCTGCCTCAAAACCAGAAGAACATATTTATTTCTGAAACATGGAAAGGGCACATATTGACAACAGGAAAATGTGTATAAATTAGGGTTAGGAGCCTATACTAACAAGATGGAATTTACCAAGTCCTGCATTTCAGACAAAAGAGGCAAACAAAAACCTCATGATTGCAACCACATTGAGAGTTGCAAAAGACTGATGCCATTACTTAAGAGTCTCCCTCTTGGACATTCATCTAACAGAAATTCAAAACAATATAATGTACATGCATAAAAATAATTGATCACCTATATATGATTACATGATTTTACTATGGCATAGATCTTCACTCAGCTAGAGATTAGAGGGGCTTTTTTTCCCCTCCACTTGTTTGTGCAAAGGACAGGAGAGGTTATCTTGAAGGGAGCTGGACAGGCAAAACCTTGGGAATGTTACTGACCCAACTTCAGAGACAGCACAGCTATATATGTGTTATGATTAGCAACACATTGTTCAGGTTGAGGAAAGGGACTGGCCATGCCCTTCCTGATTAGAACATGTCTGGAGTGGAGTGTCCCAATCTGAGCAGGCCACAGCAGCCCAGCATGGCAGGTCAGGCGCACATCTTGTGTGTGAAGCCATGAGCTGGAGAGGAGAGCTACCTTTGTTAAACCCAAAATTCTAAATCTGAGAGACCACCAAAGAGCCAGCTCCGATGCAAACACACGAGGGTCTTTATTCAGGCTCGAGTCTGGGCTCACAAACTGAAACCGACACAGCGGCTTGAGCTTGAGAGCTCCAATCCACTATAGCAAGCAGTTTTTATGCACAATTACAGAGGGAGGGGCTGGGCATGATTGCTTTTTCCTAGGCTTACAACATTAACCAATCAGAAAAGGTCATGATGTAGAAACCGAAGTCTTCGGACCTTGCATAGTTAGTTCCCAATCAGGTCCGTGGTGATGTCAGGGGACAGGGGTGCTTGAGATTGGTTGGTTTGTTTTTGGTTTGTGCGGGCTCGAGCTCAGTTGCCTGTGATTGACGGGAAACGGCTAAACAGGCAGAGTGGAATGCCAGATAAGCTAGGTTTACACAGTCACTGGGCGTAAATTAACTTTGGCATGTCGAGCAGGAGGTTTGAAACAACATAGAGCTCACCAGGAGAGTGGCTGGTGCCACAGAGTCTACTGTTATCTAAGTAAAGGAATGTCCGGGAGGGGCTTATTGCTTAACATTCACACACTGCTAGCAGCAGTTGCAGAAGCAATCGGTTATTTCACGGGACAAACAAAAATTAAACTTAACAAAGTTCTAAGTACAAACACTGCAAACAAATACAGTGAACGTGGGGTAGGAATTCATATAGTAATAGTTCTTTTTGAGTTTTTTTTTTTTGAGTCTCTCACCTTCTCCAGGCAGGGCACCCTCCCAGCGTGCCATGGTCCCCAACATGTCCACACTGCCCATTCCTCACCCCGATGCTCCCTGACTGGCCTCTGGGGACATGGGAGGTTGTGCTTCTTGCTCCCTAGTATCCATGCTGATGTTCCGCTTCCTCATCATTTTATTTAGGGCCTCTGACGAATGACGCTATACTCAGAAAAATTCAGAGGAAAAAATTCAGAGAGTGAAGGTTCACTTGAAGAAGATGATTCTGGGCTTTCTTACTTCCTCTCCTTAGTGTATTAAAAATAAACACCCTCCTCCAGAAAGAAAACACTCGGAAAATCTTAAGTTCATAAACACATTTTCCATGGAGGAAAATTGGGAGATGCCCTCTGCTTACTGGCCTCGAATCAGCTGAGCCTCAGTCACTTGCTGGAGGTGACATGTTGGATCGAAGAAGGAAAACTTCGTCCAATGGCCAAGAGCAGCAAGGACTGACTGCAGATGGAGCCACTGTCTGTTGGGATGCTTTCAGGATGGAAGGAACAGACAGATTGGCTTACCCACAAAGGACGGGTGTCGGGCAGGTGCTGGTCCTGTATAATCCTGAGGCTCTGGCCCAGTTTCCCAAGATCCTCCTGCGGCTCTCCACTGAGCGCTGGCTTCATCCCTGGCAGCAGCAGTTCCACACCTCTCCACCCGCCACAAAGACTTCAGAGGAGCAGACACGGCTATCTCTTCCTCCAGCTCTCGCTCCAAAGTGAGGACGCTTTTCCCAGAAGTCTCCAGCAAACTTGCCTGCAAGCCTCATTGCTCAGAGTTGGCCCTGTGCCCATTCCGATCAGCCACCTGCAGGGGATGCGACAGCCTCCTCCATCCAACCCAGGCCAGAGGTGGCCAGCTCTCTTAGGGACACATACCTAAACCACGTCGGTTCAACTGGAAAGGAGAAAAGGCAGGTGGGGAGAAACATCTCCTCAGATCTATTATGCTACGGACATGTGAATATTTTTTTCCTCTATAAGTTCTACATACATTGATTGTAGAAAATGTAGACCACACACACACACACACACACACACACACACACACACACACAGAGAGAGAGAGAGAGAGAGAGAGAGAGAGAGTGAGAGAGAGAGAAAGGAAAGCAAAATTTCCACAATAGATAAAGCTGCTTTGTATATATGCTTGGTTAAAATTATATAGATTTTTGCTCTATGAATATATAGACATATTTGTTACACGTTAGAGAATTTGAAACACCCTGTGCGTACTGTGTCACAGGATATAGTATGCATTCTATATAACATATTGAACTTTCTCTGTTCAATAAATAACACAGGGTGTCCCAAGAGTCTTAGTGCTGTTTTAGGCTAATCGCAGAAGTACAAATGCTGCGAATTTAGGAAATGACATCATTCAACAGGTGAATTATTTAGACTTCTTTTGGACTGACTTAGTCCTTTTAGATTCAGAATAATGAATTTCCATTTTTTGGTTTCAGTTTCTAGGACTGAAGGTGGCAAATGTTAACTGAAAAAAATCAAAAGATTAAAATTCTAAGTTCATCAGTGCTTAAAACTGTATTAAAACTATTGTTCATTTCTTAAACAACTCAGCTGTATAGGTTATGCTCTATCCCATCATGATTTATTTAAGTAGTCTCATAATACCAGATATTTAAGTTGCTTTTTCCCTGTCACTTATGACTTAAAGTTGTCCTGTGGAAAGTGGTTTCATTATAACTTGATGAAAAGCATTATTCTACACATCCAAGAAACTCAACAAATTCCAAGTAGGCTCAATCGAGGGGATTTACATCTGGACACATCATAATCCAACTGTTGAAAGTCAAAGATGTGGCCAGGCTGAGTGGCTCAGCCTGTCATCTCAGCACTTTGGGAGGCCAAAGCGAGTGGATTGCCTGAGCCTGTGGGTTCGAGACCAGCCCGGGCAACTTGGTGAGACCTCATCTCTGCAATAATAATAATTTTTAAAATTAGCTGGGAATAACTCCACAGCTTTTTTTTTTTCTTTTTCTTTTTCTTTTTTGAGTTGGAGTCTCACTCTGTCACCCAGGCTGAAGTGCTGTGACACACTCACGTACTCACAGCTACCCCGGCGTCTCCCTGTTGGGTTCAGGTGATCCTTCGGCTCGGCCTTCCAAGTAGCTGGAACTGCCATGCCCGGCTAATTTTTTTTTTTTATTATTGTAGAGATGAGGTCTCGCCAAGTTGCCCGGGCTGGTCTCGAACCCCCAGGCTCAGGCAACCACTCGCCTCGGCCTCCCAAATGCTGGGATGACAGGCTGAGCCACTGAGCCCGGTCTCATTATAACTCCGCAGCTTTTCTAAGGGAAGGGACTCAGCAGTCGCGGTGAAGATCTCAGCTCTGAATCCTCGTCTGTGCTGCTTTCTCCCTTTCCCCTGTCAGCCGGGAATGTGCCGTTGCTGCTTTAAAAAGCCAACTTACGTATTTCCTAAGAACAGCACAGCGTGCCTGCTGTATGTGGCAACATGTCCAAGGGAAGCCTGAACAAACAGCCACCCCTCTACTGATGAATTTGCGATTTGAAATAAAACTTGTCTAATCTACTCTCTTAGTTGGGTGTAGTCTGCATTCCCTGCCCCTTGTCATGAAACGGAAATGTAAAATCAACCGTTTCCCTGAGGCTTTTCTTGTTGTCATCAAATGCTTCGCCAAGACACAAGGAATGTGGCAGTGATTATTTTTTGAAGTCAATATATATATATGTTTTACAACTGAAGCCCACGTAACGATGGCTTGAGACCTGGGGAAACTGCCACAATGTGTGATTGGACTCTGACTGTACTGTGGACTCCGGGTGATCACAGATAAGACATCACCTTAGATCGACACCGACGGTCATGGTGTGGCCAGGTTTTCTGAGCCGTATTTCCCCCTTGAAACACTTCAACTGCGGTCGTTAAAAGGTTCTTGAGTTGGTTTACCAAAGGTCGTCGTAACGGACGGCTCAATGAAATCACAACACGAAGAACGTGGAAAGAGGAAGGAAGTAAGTGAACCAACCCTAGAGACTGATAGCCCTCCTGTGACTGAATATCAAGTTTGACTCAGAGTTTCCTTGAGCAAAAAGGGGAACAAGTTGAAGGGCTGTCTTCATCACAAAGGGGAAAGGTGTCAGTTCCCACCCAGCCCTTCACCCAAATGCCGAGACACTTGTTGTGTGGGGTGTTTGGACAATCCGTATCACGAGGGGTGGTTTTCCCCCCCGACGGTGTTGTGTAACGAATGGAGAAGTGCATTTCCTGAGAGTTTCTGCTTAAAACCAACACCACCACCCTCGGCGAAGCGGGTTCCACCAGGTAGGACAGGTGGGTTGCTAGGAGCTGTTCTTTCCAAACACCGTGCTACTCAGCTGTGCATTTGGTTGGTCATGGGACTTTGGCCCGTGGAAACCTGTTAACATCTGGCAGAACTGGTGTTCCAGAGAGCAGTGTTTGAGAAATGTTGCCGGGGAGACCCTTCCTTCCGGCTGTGTCGCCTCAGCCTAGATGTTGGTCAGCTGCATGGCTGGGGGCTGAGATCACACTCTCAGAGGGGGGCACAGTATCCTTCTCTTCCAAGACAGAAGGATCGACAGGAGATAGGTGGGTTGCAATCTTCTGGGAAAGCTCTGAAGCCTAACCAGTCTTCTTGCTCTAAAGAGAGTGGAGTTACAGATGTACCTGTCGGGTGAAAACCCGAGATTTCCTGGAAGGAGTTTTGGATTCACTTCACCTCTGGGAAAAGTAGTCCATTGTTAAGAGTTCACACACCAGAGCTCGTGAGTACCAGGGACTCTGGCCACAGCTCTGAAACCTGTAATGAAAAATCCTGCGTGTGACCACGTTGCCCTGGTTTTCTTCATAAAGGACACGGGAAGTCTTATTCTCGTAGTCAGATGGATCAACCTCCCAGTAATCCTCTCAAATCTCTACATGAAATTGTTCCTAAGACTATGTTCCATTGGGGTGTTAATAGAACACGATCTTTCTGGCAAACGCTAGGTTCAGCGGCTTAAAGAATGGTAAGTCAGAAGGTTTTATTTCAGCAGAGTAAACCGGAAACATCTTTCTCCCCTCGATATAAAAGTGAAAGACAATAGAGGGAATGGACTTCATTGGATGAAAGATTTTAACATACTTCTGGGGAGAGAAAAGTGGATGAGAGAACGATGTTGGAAGCTGAGTGGAGGAAGCAGAGACAAGACAGTACGCAAGAGGGTTCCAGGGAGGAGGTCTTCCCGGACACATGCAGGAGACTCAGACCCAGAGACAGTAGGTTCCAAGGGACTGGCAGTTCAGTGTTTATTGTCAGGCAAAGAAAGTCAGAGAGCTCTCCTCTAGAGAAATGGACCATGTGGGGTGGAGATGAGCAAGCAGTATAGGAATCCTGGCATTTAGGAGGCTGCTGGCCAAAGGGCTGCCATTCAGCCACGTACCCCAAGCTCCCCATGTCTTCCATTCAGACACAATGAGGAAACAAACCTACTTATGCAATAGCAGAGGAAACTTACATAAGCAATCTAGTCCGAGGAAAACCTACACTCATCAGACATATGTGGACACCAAGAGTGTGAACAGTAAACAGACAAAAAAATGAACCTGGAAGATCAAGACACATAGGTTAAATGATCCTAATTTATATCACCATGGAGAAGATATGACACTCATACAACAAGAAGAGGATGTCATGAAAAAGGAATACAAACCAGTAAAGAACTCATGAAAGCAATACATAAAACTTTTGTATTTTATTGAAGAAATCGTGATCTGCCCCAAACTCAAAATATGTTATTTTATCTTATATTTTGAGAGTGTTAGCTTTCACATACAGAACAACACGTGTTTTGTGTACCATGTAAAGCAGGGGTGAAGCCGGGCTCGGTGGCTCAGCCTGTAATCCCGCGCCTTTGGGAGGCTGAGGTGAGTGGATTGCCTGAGCCCGCGGGTTCGAGACCCACCTGGGCAGTGAGACCTCATTTCTACAAAAAAAAAAAAAAAAAAAAAAAAAATCAGCCGGGCGTGGTAGCACATGCCTGTAATTCCGGCTACTCGGAAGGCTGAGGCGGAAGGATCACCGGAGCCCAGCGGGTCGAGGCTGCGGTGGCCGGGAGTGGCCACTGCACTCCAGTCTGGGTGACAGAGTGAGACTCCAACTCAAAAAAAAAAAAAAAAAAGGTAGGGGTGAATGTTTATTTTTCCCATATGGATATAAAAGTGACTCAGTTCAATTTACTGAAAATAACTCTCTTTTCCCACTCCCCTGGCCTTTGTCATAAATTTAATTGTCTCTGTTATGTGAGTTTATTCTGGACTTTATTTTGCTTCTTTGGTCTAATTGCATCAACATCACACTGTTGCTTTATAACAAGTCTTGATATCTGGAGTGAAAATACGCCAACTTCTTTAATCATTGTTTCAGATATTCCCATTTGCATCTAAAGATACAGTTTAGAAACATTGGCAATCTCCCCTTCTCCCACAAAGTCCACTGGAATTTTGATTGGGATTGCTTTAAATTCACATACATTAATTTGGAGCAAATTAACACTTTTTAAAATCTTTCCATAAGTAAACATAGCATATATTTTCATTTGTTTAATTCTTCTTTAAAAGAAGAATTTTCATTTGTTTAATTATTCTTTCTGAGTAGAGGTTTTGTACATTTTCCACTAGAATTATTCCTAGGACTTTTTAATTTAATTTAATTTAATTTTTTTGTTTTTTGAGTTGGAGTCTCACTCTGTCGCCCAGATTGGAGTGCAGTGGCGCCACCGCAGCCTCGACCTGCTGGGCTCCGGCGATCCTTCCGCCTCAGCCTTCCACGTAGCTGGAACTACAGGTGCCTAGCTGATTTTTTTATTTATTGTAGAGATGAGTTCTCGCCTGCCCAGGTGGGTCTTGAACCCATGGGCTCAGGCAATCCACTCACCTCAGCCTCCCAAAGGCGTGGGATGACAGGCTGAGCCACCGAGCCCGGCTTCCTAGGACTTTTTAAAAAGCTATTACAAATAGCTTGTTTAATTTTGTGTTTGGAATGTTTCCTGTTGAATACAAATATAATTGCTTTTTACTTTTCAAAATATTTTAATTTTATAACTAGAGATAGGGTCTCTCTTTGTTGCTGAGTTTGGTTTTGAACTCCTGACCTCAAGCAATCCTCTCACCTTGGCCTCCCGAGATGCTGGTATTGTAGGCATGCGCCACTGTGCCCAGCTGATATTTAATTACTTTGTATATTTAAATAATTATAGATTCACAGGAAGTCACAAAAATAGCAGACAGATCCCCATAACCTCCAAAGCCAGCTTTTCCCATTGGTAATAACTTACCTAAGTGTAACACAACATCAAGGCCAGGAGATGGATATCAGTACAATCCACAGATTTATTCAGATTTCACGGTTTTACATGTACTTATTTGCATGTGTGAGTGTGTGTATAGTTCTATGAATTTTGTCACATGTGTGGATTCCTATAACCACCACCACAATCATCAAGAAACAAGGACCATAACGATCTCCCTCACACTCCTTTATGGTCACACCCACCTGTACCCAGATTCCTCAATCCTGACATCCACTGCTGGGGTCTCCATTTCTAGAATTTTGTCATGTCAAAACTGTCAAGTATAAATGGAATCATATGGAATCATAGGGTATGTACTGATATGAAGTTGACTTTTTTCCACTCAGGATACTGCCCTGAAGCCCATGCATCAGTAGGGTCCTCCCTTCTGTTGCTGAGAACAATTTCTGTATGTGTGTACCACAGTTCAACCATTCACCCACTGAAAGGCATGCAGGTGTTTCAGTAAAATTGCTATGAACGTTCCTGAACAGGTGTTTTGTGTGTGTCCATAGTTTTTATTTGTCTGGAATAAATGCCCAGAAGTACAAGTGCTGGGTCATTTGGTAAACATATGCTGTGTGAGTGTGTGTGTGTGTGTGTGTGTGTGTGTGTGTGTGTGTGTGTGGTGTGCACACATGTATGCACGTGTGTGTTTTAAGAAATTGCCAAACTATTTTCCAGAGTGGCGATCGCCACTTTCTATTCTTACCATTGACATATGAAAAATCGGTTTCTCCATATGGTCACCAGCATTTGGTGTTGTTATTTTGTCTTTTAGTTCCAGCAGGTGTGTAGTGGTAGGCTCAGTGCAACGCTATCAGAATTGTGGTTTCTATTTGTGCTACTTAGTGACTGATGTTGAATATCAATTCATGTGTGTGTTTGCCATCTGTATATCTTTGTTCAGTGACTCTTCATGTCTCTTATCCAGTTTCTCATCGGGTGCTAGATGTTTTTACTGTAGAGAGTTCTATGTGTATTCAAGATATGAGTTCTGTGTGTAGCATAGGCTTTACAAATATTGTATTCCGTTCTGAAGTTGGTATTCTTCTTCTTAAGAAGGTACCTCAAATAGCCAAAGTGTTTAATATTGATGAAGTTCAATTGATCAGTTTTCAAAAATGGATTGTGCTTTGGTGTCATATCTAAGAACTCTTCAGTTAGCATTAGGTCCCAAAGATTTTCTCCTGTGTTTTCTTCTAAAAGTGCTATTAGGCTTCACATACACGTTCACAATACATTTTGAGTTAAATTTTGTGATTGAGTTTGAGATTTTGTTTTTTTTTGTCTATGAATGTCCATTTTCTTCAGTACCATGTGTTGAAAAAGACTGTCTTTCTGCCACTGCAATGTTTTTGCACATTTGTGAAAAACACGTTAGACGATTATAACTGTGTGAATCTATTTCTAGATTCTCTATCCTGTTCCATTGATTTGTTGTTCTGTTGATACCACAATGTCTTGATGACAACAGCTACACAGAAGTCTTAAAATAAGACAGAGTGCAGCCGGGCTCGGTGGCTCAGCCTGTAATCCCGCGCCTTTGGGAGGCTGAGGTGAGTGGATTGCCTGAGCCCGCGGGTTCGAGACCCGCCTGGGCAGCGAGACCTCATCTCTAAAATAAATCAAAAAATCAGCCGGGCGTGGTAGCGCGCGCCTGTAATTCCGGCTACTTGGAAGGCTGAGGTGGAAGGATCGCCGGAGCCCAGCAGGCGAGGCTGCGGTGGCCGGGAGCGGCCACTGCGCTCCAGTCTGGGCGACAGAGTGAGACTCCAACTCAAAAAAAAAAAAAAAAAAAAAGAGTGCCACTCTCCATGTTATGCTTTTTTCCACAAAATTATTTTAGCAATTCTAGCTCCTTTGCTTTTCTGTATACATTGTATAATAAGCTTGTCTCTATCTCCACACATATCTTCTTGGGATTCTGATAGAATTGCATTGAGCCTAAAAATAAATTTGGGAAGAATTGACAGCTACACTATGCTGATACCCTCAAAATCACGAACATGGTACTTCTCTTTATTTACTTCTATCTTTGATTTCTTTCATTAGCACTTTACAGTTGCAGCATACAAGTTCTCCACATGCATTGTCAGATATTTACCTAGATATTTCTATTTTTTGACACTGTAGATGGTATAAGATTGTGTCTTTATTTTGGTTTTCATATGTTCATTCCTCGCATATAGAAATAAATTTTACTTTTGTGTATTGGTTGATCTTATATCCCATGACCTCACTTACTACTTCTGGGAACTTTTTTTTTTTGAGTCGGAGTCTCACTCTGTCACCCAGGCTGGAGTGCAGTGGCATACTCACAGCTGACTCAGAGCCAACCCGCTGGGCTCCAGCGATCCTTCCGCCTCAGTCATCCAAGTAGCCGGGACTATAGGCACATGCTACCACACCTGGCTAATTTTTCATATGTATGTATGTGTGTGTGTGTGTGTATATATATATATATATATATATATATATATATAATATACGAGATGAGGTCTCACCATGCCAGCCACGCTGGTCTTGAACCTGCGGGCTCAGGCAATCCTCTCGCTTCGGCCCCTCAAAGTGCTGGGATTACAGGCTTGAGCCACCCCCGCCCCACCCTTTTAAAAATCTTTTGCAATAGCCTTGAGGGTACAAATGGTTGTTGATTACAAGGATGCATTGCACTGGGGCAGAGAAGTCTGGACTGTAAGTATACCCACACCCCCACCTGTGCATACTATACCTGACAGGTAAATTTTCATCCCTCCACTCCTGAATATCCAGTGTCCATCATAGCATTCTCTATGTCTTTGCAGCTCCTTTGTTTAGCTCCTACTTATAAGTGAGAACATGCATTGTTTGGTGTTCTATTCCTGAATTAGTTCATTGAGATTGATGTGCTCCAATTCCATCCAAGGTGCTGCAAAAGACATTATTTATTTTTGTTTTTGTTTTGTTTTGAGTTGGAGTCTCACTCTGTCGCCCAGACTGGAGTGCAGTGGCCGCTCCCGGCCACCGCAGCCTCGACCTGCTGGGCTCTGGCGATTCTTCCGCCTCAGCCTTCCAAGTAGCCAGAATTACAAGCAGGCGCTGCTGATTTTTTGATTTATTGTAGAGATGAGGTCTCGCTGCCCAGGCAGGTCTCGAACCCGTGGGCTCAGGCAATCCACTCACCTCAGCCTCCCCAAAAGCGCGGGATTACAGGCTGAGTCACCGAGCCCGGCTTATCTCTGGTTTCTTGAGGTAGCAATTTAGATCATTGAATTGGTAATCTTTCTTCATTTTTGAATGCAAACATTTAATGCTATAAATGTATCGCCCAGCAATGCTTTAACTGTGTTCCAGCTAATTGCATTTTATAAATTCATTTTTATTTTGCTCAATGTATTCTCTGAAAATTTCTGAGACTTTGTCTTTGATGACCAGATTATTTAGAAGTATGTTGTTTAAACTACTAAGTAAACTAAAAAAGGACGTTGACTCTAACATGATCATAACTGGTGACTTAAATACCCCACTAACAACCTTAAATAAATCATCAAGGCAAAGAATCAATAAAGAGATCTGGAAACTTAACTTGACACTTGACCAAATGGACTTAAAAGATACCTCTACCCAACAACTGTGGAAAATACATTCTACTTGTCACCACATGGAACATACTCCAAGATCGACCACATCCTCGTCCACAAATCAAGAATAAACAGATTCCATAAGATCAAAATACTAGCACACACCTTCTCAGACCACAGTGGAATAAAAATAAGTATCACCATCAAGATCCACCTCCCCCAAACAAACAAAGATATGGATACTAAACAGCACAATGCTGAACAACTTCTGACTCAACACAGAAATAAAAAAGATTCTTGGAAACAAATGAAAGCAAAGAAGCATCCTACCAAAGCTTCAGAGATGCCATGAAAATAGAAAGATCATGAGACAACAGCCTATCAAACCACCTAAGGGAGCTGGAAAAACAAGATCACCAAGACCCTAACTCTAGCAGAATAATTAATGTCATCAAAGCAAAAGCCCAAATACGAGAAATAGAAAAGAATATCATAGAAAAAAAATCAACAACAAAAAAGCTCGTTCTCTGAAGGGATAAACAAGATTGACAGACCCCCAAGCCAGATTGACCAAGAAAAAGAGAGAAAAATCCCAAATAAACACAATTAGAAATAAAAGAGAGAGAGAGAGAGAGAGAGAGAGAGAGAGAGAGAGAGAGAGAGAGAGAGAAAGATCAAGTCACAACTGACCCCGAAGAAATACAAAAGATTCTCAGAAATTACTATGCACACCTGTGTGGAAACAAACTTGAAAACCTAAATGAAATGGAGGCCTTTCTAACATCACATAATCTCCCAAGGTTAAAATAAGAAGAAATTCAAACTCTAGATAGATCAATAACAACCTGGAAAATTGACTCTGCCATAAGAAAATTACCCACACAAAACACAAAAAAAGCCCTGGACCAGATGGCTTTCCAGTGGAATCCTACAAAACATACAAGGAGGAGCTGATACCAATCCTCCTGAAAGTATACCAGGCAATCAAGAAAGACAGAACTTTCTCCAAATCATTTTATGAAGCTGACATCACACTGATAACCTAAACCAGGCAAAAACCCAACAAGGAAAGAGAACTGCAGACCAATATCCCTGATGAACACAGATGCAAACATTCTCAACAACAACACAGACTAGCAAATCAGATCCAACAACACAGCTAAAAAATTATCTACCATGACCAAGTAGGCTTTATCCCTGGGATGCAGGGCTGGTTCAATATCCACAAGGCCAAAAATGTAATTAAATACATCATTAGATGTAAAAACAAGAGCCACATAATTGTATCATTAGATGCAGAGAAAGCTTTTGACAAAATCCAACATCCATTCTTGATACCCTTGAACACCTAGGTATAGAGGGATTATACCTCAAAATAGTAAGAACCATCAATGATAAACTCAAAGCCAACATATTACTAAATGGACAGAAGTTGCAAGCATTTCCCCTGAAAGCCAGAACAAGACAAGACTGCCTACTCTCACCCTTGCTGTTCAACATATTGTTGGAAGTCCTAGCTAGAGCAATCAGATAAGAAGAGGAAATCAGGGATATCCAAATAGAGGAAGTTAAGCTATTTCTCATTGCAGATGATATGATCCTATACACTGAAAATCCAAGGGAATCTGTCAAAAACCTCCTTGCACTAATAAAGGACTTTGGCAAAGTCTTGGTATAAAATCAACATGCAAAAGACAGCCGCATGTTTATACACCACCAACAAAGAGACAAAGAACCCAATAAAAATTACAGTCCCATTCACAATCACCACCAAAAAAATGAAATACCTTGACATCATCCTTGAAAGACCTTTACAACAAAAACTGCAAAACAATGCTCAAAGAAATCAAAGACACAACCGAGTGGAAAAATATTCCATGCTAATGGATTGGAAGAATCTATATTGTTAAGATGTCCATCCTACCCAGGCAATCTACAGATTCAATGCAATTCCCATTAAATTACCATCATCATTCCTCTCAGACCTGGAAACAACATTACAGAAATTCATATGGAAACATAAATAGCCATTATGTTTATAGCCAAAACAATTCTCAGCAAAAGAAACAAAGCAGGAGGTATCACACACCCAGACTTTAACTTTATTAACTTTTTAAACTCTAATCATTAAAACATCCTGGTATTGGTACAAGAACAGGTATATAGACTGATGGAACAGGATAGGGATTCTGGAAGAAAAAAACCCTCAATTTCTCAACCAACTCATCTTTGACAAAGCCTCCAGCAACAACCATTGGAGAGAGGAGAACCTATTCAGTAAATGGTGCTGGGAGAACTGGCTGACCCCATGCAGAAGATTACAACAAGACCCCTACCTATCACCATACACAAAAATCAACTCTAAATGGATCAAAGACCTAAATGTAAAAACTCAAAACTCAGAAAACACAGGAGATACTTATGGAAATTGGAATAGGCAACCAATTCCTGATCAAAACCCCAAAAGCCCATGCCATAAAAGATAAGATAGACAAGTGGGACCTCATCAAACTGAAAAGCTCCTGCAAAGCAAAAGAAACCATCAAGAGAGTGGGAGGCAGCCCACAAAATGAGAAAAAATATTTGCCTACTGTATATCTGACAAAGGCCTAACATCCAGGATCTACAAGGAACTCAAACAGTGCAGAAAGGGAAAAAATAAACAGCCCCATTAAAAAGTGGGCAAGAGACATGAATAGATACTTCTCAAAAGAAGACATGTGAACAGCCAACAGACACATGAAAAAATGCTAAGCCTCACTAATCATCAGAGAAATGCAAATAAAAACCACATTGAGATACCACCTAACTCCAGTAAGATTGACCATCATTAACAAAAGAAAAAACAACAAATGCTGGCAAGGATGTGGAGAAAAGGGAACGCTTCTACACTGTTGGTGGGAGAGCAAACTAGTTCAGCCTCTTTGAAAAACAGTGTGATCATTTGTAAAAGAACTAGAATTTTGCCTTCCATATGATCCAGCAATCCTGCTATTGGGAATATACCCAGAGGATCTCAAATCATTCTGCCGGAGACCAGCTCCGCCGGGTTCAGGGTACCCCAAAGGTGGAGATGGCGTCGGCGATTGGGGGGAAGAAGAAAGAGAGAAAGAGAGAGAGAGAGAAAAAGAAAGACTGGACTCCGGTCTAGTGCAGAAGCGATGTGTGTTATTGGGAATTACAACGGTCTTTTATACACAAAGTCAGATGTGGGAGGGGCGTCCCCCACCCACCAGACACCTTAATCCATGAAAACTTAATCAATGATTGCCTTTAAACCCTTTTCATATGATAATCTTAAAATCCCATAACAAAGGATAACCTAATCCGTGACTGACATATTCTATAAACCTTTTTCATCCTAAGCTGATTGATTTATGCCAAGTTAAACAATTCTATAGAAGCTTAAGTATTTACTTTACAAATGAAAGTGGCCCATCCCAGAATGTTTGGAATGTGGCCCAGTCCAAAGTTCACAGTGGGCTACCTGCAAATAACCCAGCCGCATTCTTTCAACAAAATGGCTGTCTTCTAAAACTATATTCTACAATTTACACCTTCATTAAATCCTAAGATCATGACCCAGAAGCCTGTGACCAATACTAAGGCTCTTAGATGTGACACGAGTTTGAATGATAAGTTGTGTGAAAGCCAAAACTGCAGTTTGTGGAAGAATGGGAGCAATGAGCTTCTAAAGTTAGCTTGTGTTCATCCCGGTCTCAGAGTTTTTATGTTTTGAGCACACAGGAGCTTAATCTGGTCAGTGCTGAGTAGAAAGGGGGAGGAAATGGGGTCAATAGCTCCCGAACGCATCCTAGTGGTCTCGGGGTCAATGGCCCTTCCTGATCCCTAACGCTCAGTGGGCCTCCGTGGCCAGCTCCCAACATCATTCTACAAAAAAGATACCTGTGCATGCATATTTATTGCGGCATTATTCACAATAGCAAAAACATGGAACCAACTGTGCTGCCCATCAAAAGTTAACTGGATGAAAAAAATATGGTACAGGTAATGGACTATTATGCAGCCATATAGAAGAACAAAATTATGGACTTTGCAGTAACTTGGATGGATTTAGAGTCTATTACACTCAGTGATCTATTCCAGAAATACAGAACTAAGTACCACATGTTCTCACTCATAAGTAAACCCTGAATACCTGTCATAATACTATAAAAAAGGGATTGGCAGTAGCAGGACACTGTCAAGGGAAGTGGAAGTACACAACATCAATAAGTTTGCATGCTCCCTATCCAGGCAAAGTGAGGTCCAATGAGAGGCCCAAACTTTACCTGTATGCAGACCACTTATGTATCCAATCCTGACTTGTATCCCACATCTGGTGTGTGTGTGTGTGTGTGTGTGTGTGTGTGTGTGTGTGTGTGTGTGTGTGTTGCTTAGTTTCCAAATCTTTTGAGATTTTCTGTTGTCTTCTGTTATTGATTCTAGTTTAATTTTATCATGCTGAAAAAACATACTCTGTATAATTTCAATTATTTTAAATATGTTGAAGTGAGGGGTGGAATAATTTTTTTGGAGGGGTGGAATAATTTTTTTTTCTTTATTTTAAGGATGTGGGGCACAATTCAGGATTAGGTATACAAATGTTCATTATGCAGGTACCCTTGTCAATGAGGCGTGCCCCTCTCTCCCGTGGCAGTTTCTCTCAACTGCCAATCCCACCCTGGCTGTCCTGGCAGTTTCCCACTACTGCCAATCCCTTTGTGTGTGTGTGTGTGTGTGTGTGTGTGTGTGTGTGTGTGTGTGTGTGTGTGTGTGTGGGGTGTTTTTTCTGTCCTGGCAGTTTCCCACTACTGCCAATCCCTTTCTGTGTGTGTGTGTGTGTGTGTGTGTGTGTGTGTGTGTGTGTGTGTGTGTGTGTGTAAGCAGGATTTATTGAGAGGAAAGAGAAGCTCCCACAGAGGGAGGGGACCCGAAGGGGTTGCCTCGCCAATCCCTTTCTTATAGCAAAATTGTTCAAGGTACGCTTATGAGTGAGAACATATGGTACTCTGCTCTTTGTTTCTGTGATAGATAGATCACTGAGTATGATCGACCCCAAGTCCATCCAAGTTGCTGCGAAGTCCACATGTTTGTCCTTCTTTATGGCGCATAATATTCCATTGTATATATGTACCACATTTTAAAAATCCAGTCCAGCTTCTATGGGCAGCATGGTTGGTTCCATGGTTTTGCTATTGTGAATAGAGCTGCAACATACATGCATGGGCAGGTATCCTCTTAGTAGAATGACTTGAGTTCCTCAGGGTATATTCCCAGTAGAGGTGTTTAAGTGAGTCTTACAGGCCAGGATCTTGGTGATGATTCATAGGCATTTGGTAAGATTGAATATTCAGCTATTATTGGCTAGCATGTTCTAACATATTGATTAGATCTTGTTGGTTGATGGTTGGTTTTCTAGTTATTTTACATCCTTGATTTTCTGTGTATTCATTATATCAGTTTCAGGGAGGGGATTGAAATCTCCAACATTTATTGTAGATTTGTCTATTTCTCTATTCTTCTCAGTTCTAGTAAATTTTGCTTAAGTATTTTGAGGCTCTGATTTTTTTGGTGCATAAACATTTAGGATTATTTTGTCATCTAGGTTGATTGATCCATTTATCATTATGTAATGTGTCCAACCTCTGTCCCTAATAACCTCCTTTGCTCTGAAGCCTATTTTACCTGACACTAACATAACTAGGCTGTCTTACTTTGATTAATGTTTGCATGTATACCCTTTTATTTTCAATCTGCCATCTTCATTGCCTTTGAAGTGAGTTTCTTTAAAATACATATAGGCTCGACCCTTGAATAATAAAGGGGTTAAGAATGCCAACCCCAGCCGGGCTTGGTGGCTCAGCCTGTAATCCCGCGCCTTTGGGAGGCTGAGGTAAGTGAATTGCCTGAGCCGCAGGTTCAAGACCCGCCTGGGCAGTGAGACCTCATCTCTACAATAAATAAAAAAATCAGCCGGGCGTGGTAGTGCACGCCTGTAGTTCCAGCTACTCGGAAGGCTGAGGCAGGATCTCCAGAGCCCAGCAGGTCGAGGCTGCAGTGGCCGGGAGCGGCCACTGCACTCCAGTCTGGGCGACAGAGTGAGACTCCAACTCAAAAAAAAAAAAAAAAAAATGCCAATGCCTTGCAGTTGCAAATCTGCACATAACTTTTGACTCTCCTGCACTTTTACCAATAGGTTACTATTGACCAAAGCCTCACTGATAATCTAAACACATATTTAATATATTTATTATATACTGCATTTGTGTAATAAAGTGAGTTAGGAAAAAGAAAATATTGTTAAGAAAATCATAAGAAAAAATAGATTTACTATTCATTAAGTGGGAGTGGCTCATCATAATGGTAGAGAAGTCATCCTCACTGTCTTCACGTTGAGTAGTCTGAGGAGGAGGAAGAGGAAGGGTTGGTCTTGCTGCCTCACGGATAGCAGAGGTGGAAGAGGCGGAGGAAGGAGAAGAGGAGGCAAGAAGGGGCAGGGGCATCTGGCATAGCTTTTATGAAAAGAAAAAGTAAGCCTGGCTCGGTGGCTCAGCCTGTAATCCTTTGGGAGGCTGAGGTGAGTGGATTGCCTGAGCCCGCGGGTTCGAGACCCACCTGGGCAGCGAGACCTCATCTCTACAATAAATCAAAAAATCAGCCGGGTGTGGTAGCGCATGCCTGTAATTCCGGCTACTTGGAAGGCTGAGGCGGAAGGATTGCCGGAGCCCAGCAGGTCGAGGCTGCGGTGGCCGGGAGCGGCCCTGCACTCTAGTCTGGGCGACAGAGTGAGACTCCAACTCAAAAAGAAAATAAATAAATAAATAAAAATTTATTTTTTTCCCTAAATGCTTTAACATTTTTTCATCTGATCTTCAGCAGGTTTTTCATGATGTTCTTAGGTGTGTTTTGCGTATCCTCCTACTTGGGGATTATAACACTTCTTGAATTTATTGGTTAGTATCCTTTTATCAATTTAGAAAAATTCTTGCCTAAATCCTCTTCAAATATAGCTTCGTCCCCTCTTTATTTTCTTTTTCTCTGGGACTCCAGTTTCCACAAATGTTAGATTTTCTTGAGCTGTGTCTTGTAAGTTTCTTATGCTTTTTCCTATATTTTGCATTATTTATTTCTCTCTGAGATTTATTCTGGATATTTTCTATTGCTCCCATCTTCCAGTTCACTAAACCTCTATTTTGCTGAATCCAACTTGCTGCTAACCCCATCTGTGGAATTTACTTTTTAGGTTTTTTTGTTTGTTTTGTTTTTAAGTATGAGTTTCATTCTGTCACTCAGGCTGGAAGGCAGTGGCATGCTTCAAACTCCTAGGCTCAAGCAATCCTCCTGCCTCAGCCTCCCATGTAGCTGGGACTTGAGACACGTGACACCATGCCTGGCTAATTTTGTGTAAAGACGAGGTCTTTCTATGTTGCCAAAGTTGGTTTCAAACTTCTGGGCTCAAGCAATCCTCCTGCCTCGGCCTCCCAAAGTGCTGGGATTCTAGGCGTGAGCCACCTTGCCCAAGTGTCTTTTTAAATTCTTAATTCTTTTCTTTTTGATACATATAACATAAAATTTATGATTTAACTATTTTTTAAGTGTTAAATAATATTACGCACATTCACATTGTGGGGCAACCAATCTCCAGAACTCCTTTAATCTTGTAAAACTGAAACTTGATAACCATTAAACAGCAACTCTCCATTCTCTCATGGCCCGGCTCTTGTCAACCACCATCCTACTTTCTGCCTCTGTCAATCTCACTAGAGGAGACATAAGTGAAATCACCCATCAGCTGTCTTTTGTCACTGACTTATTTCATGTAGCATAATGTCCTTAAGGTACATCCATGTTATATGTGCCAGAATTTCCTTCCTTTTTAAGGCCGAAAATATTCTCTTCTACGGATAGACCACATTGTTTATTCATTCATCAGTAGAGGCATGCTTGGGTTGCTTCTGCCTTTTGGCTATTGCAAATAACACTATTATGAACACGGGTATACAAATATTTCTTTGAGATTTTGCTTTTGGTTCTCTTGAGTATATACCCACAAGTAAAGTTGATGGATCATATGCTAATTCTGTGCTTAATTTTTTTTTTGAGAGGAAAAAAAAAAAACAGGCAAAACCTACAGCAATCTATGTGTAGGTTTTCCATACTCTTTCTTTCTTTTTAAAAAATTTTTATTTTAAAGATGTGGGGTACATTTCAGGGTTAGGTATACAAACATTGATCATGCAGGCACCCTTGTTGATGAGGTATGCCCCTCCCTCCCCTAGCAGTTTCCCTCAACTGCCAGTCCCACCCCCCTTCCCTGACAGTTTCCCACTACTGCCAATCCCTTTCTTATGGCATAATAATTATTCAAGGTCCGTTTATGAGTGAGAACATACGGAGCTCTGTTCTTTGTTTCTGTGATAAATCACTGAGTAGAAACCACCACAGTTTTCATTAGTGTCTGAACTATTTTGCGTTTCCACCAACAGGGCACAAGTGTTCCAGTTTCTCCACACCCTTGCCAAAATTTGTTATTTTCTGTTTTGTTTGTTTAGATAATAGCCATCCCAGTGGGTATGAAGTGGCATTTCACTGTGGTTTTGATTTACATTTCCCTAATTATTAGTGATGTTGAACATCTTTGCACATGCTTCTTGGCCATTTGTATATCTTCTTTGGCGAACTATCTATTCATGTCTTTTTCTATCTTATTTATTTGTTTATTTATTTTGAGTTGGAGTCTCATCCTGTTGCCCAGACTGGAGTGCAGTGGCTGCTCCCGGCCACCGCAGCCTCAACCTGCTGGGCTCCGGCGATCCTTCTGCCTCAGCCTTCCGAGTAGCCGGAATTACAGGCATGCGCTACCACGCCCGGCTGATTTCTTGATTTATTGTAGAGATGAGGTCTCGCTGCCCAGGCGGGTCTCGAACCTGCGGGCTCAGGCAATCCACTCACCTCAGCCTCCCAAAGGCGCGGGATTACAGGCTGAGCCACCAAGCCCGGCCCTTTCTCTATTTTAAACCAGGTTGTATATCTGTTTGCTTTTTGTAGTTGAGTTTTAAGTTATTTGTACATTTTAGATATTAACTCATCAAATACATGATTTGCAAATATTTTCTTCCCTTCTGAGGGTTATATTTTCACATGCTGTTTTGGTTATGAAATTTTCATTTGACCACATGTCATTGATTACCGTTCTCTGCAGAAATTTTCAATCTTTTTACTTATTTTCTTGAGCATGATAATTAGATGTTCCAATTTAACTTCAAGATCTGAATCACTTTCAGGTTTCTTTCTATAGTATTTTTTTACGGGTTTATTTTTGCCATTCCTCGGGATGCTTGATAACTTTTTATTGCATTTGGATATTGTGTATGAAAAATTGTAGACAATACTTGAGGTTCGCTAAGGTTATCTTCCTTCACAAAGAACCTATTTTGCTTCCTGGTAAGCAGTTAGAGTACAGGTGAACCACCTTATCCACTCTGAGATTGACTTGATTCAAAGTTTTAGTTGTGGGGGAGTCCTGGTCTTTTTCTGGTTTGCCCTTAATCCTAGGGTGTACCCCTTTGATGGTACTGGGAAGCAGGGTGTTTACCAGAGCCCCATCTTCTTAGTGGACCATTCACTAGAAGTTTTGCCTCCCTAGACCTACGAGACTACCAAAAATTTTGTTTCATTTCCCAGCTGCTTAGCTTCTTGAATCCATGCTGCTTATGGGGGAAAAAGTCAAACAAAATGTTGGTTCATCTCAGTTTGGCTTCTCTTTCTCTGGGATCTTAGACTTTTAAGTCTTGACTTCCCTGGTAGCTCTGACATCTACATTTTGTCTCCTCCATTACTCTAAGAATGCTGAAAGCTTAATTCAAGTCTTTGCCTACTAGCTGCTATTTTCTGCTCTTTGACCCTTACTACTTTCAAATAAGCAAACCTCTCAAGGGTAGAGGCATTACAGAATACTGGGCTCTAGCCGGGCTCAGTGGCTCAGCCTGTAATCCCGTGCCTTTGGGAGGCTGAGGTGAGTGGATTGCCTGAGCCGCAGGTTCGAGACCCACCTGGGCAACTTGGTGAGACCTCATCTCTACAATAAATCAAAATGAGCCGGGCGTGGTAGCGCGCACCTGTAGTTCCGGCTGCTTGGAAGGCTGAGGCGGAAGGATCGCCGGAGCCCAGCAGGTCAAGGCTGCGGTGGCTGTGGTGGCTGGGCCACTGCACTCCAGTCTGGGTGACAGAGTGAGACTCCAACTCAAAAAAAAAAAAGAATACTGGGCTCATTCCTAAGCCCTTCCTTCCCTCTGGCATCATGGACTCTTACGTTTTATCTGCATGAAACCCTTCAATGCTTTCAAATTAAATTTTCTCTTATGTTTTTCTTACAGCATTTCTAATTGCTCTTGGTGGTTTGGAGTATATGATTCCATCATTACCTGATGCCTTTACCTGAGCTTTAAAAAACAAAAATATGCCAAATGAAAAAAAAAAATCAGTAAACAAGCTCAGAGTCAAAGTCAAGATTTTTCAGTAAGCAAGCAAGCAAAAAAAAAAAAAAAAAGTCATAAACTTTAATCAAAAAGATAAACAGAGCCAGGCTTGGTGGCTCAGGCTGTAATCCCACACCTTTGGGAGGCTGAGGTGAGTGCATTGCCCGAGCCCGCGGGTTCGAGACCCGCCTGGGCAGCGAGACCTCATCTCTACAATAAATCAAAAAATCAGCCGGGTGTGGTAGTGCGCACTTGTAATTCTGGCTACTTGGAAGGCTGAGGTGGAAGGATCGCCGGAGCCCAGCAGGTCAAGGCTGCGGTGGCCAGGAGCGGCCACTGCACTCCCGTCTGGACAACAGAGTGAGACTCCGACTCAAAAAAAAAAAAAAAAAAGAAAAAGAAAAAAAGATAAACAGAAAAAATGAGACAGAATCAATACACTGGGTAGAATAGCCAATAATAGGAGATCCTGCAATATCTGAATTAGTGAATGTAGGGAACAAAATAATAGATCACCAGATTCCAGATTGAAAGAATCTACTAAATGTCAGCCAGGATAATTGAAAAAAATCCAATAAATAGTTTAAAATTAAATGAAAAGCATTCAGAACACCAAATATAAAAGAAAAATGCTAGATGTTTTCAGAGGGGAATACGTCTAAACATCAATGAGTGAGAGGCTTACTTACATGAGTCCTCACATCAACAACAATCAAATGATAGAAGACAATGGAACAACATCTACACAATTCTGAGGGAAACTTAGGTTAATAAAGGATTTTATTCCTAGGCAAGCAATCAGTCAATTACGAGAGATGAAAATAATATAGATATTTTCAGAAAAACAGGACCTAAACTCTCCCTCCCATGTACATTTTTCTGAGGAAGTTACTCAAGGATGTGCTTCAAGAAAATAAGGAAGGAAAACAAAAAAGAGAAGGAAGTGAAATTCAGAAGAAATCGAAATCTAAGATCAGTGAAGGGAAGCCCCAGAGTGAGATGTGGCCAGCAATCCTAGACAGCAACCAATCAAGGACAGAGCAGAAAGTTGCAGTGGTTGACAAGGATGGTGCTAAGAAAAGGAGATATCCATGAAGGGCTGAATGATTTGGGAGATAAGATAAAGATACCCTTTAAAAAAGCCACTTCAGGATTCTAGGAAAAACCACTCAACTTAGAAAAACCATGGCTAAAATCTGAACCATGGTTTGAGCAATTAAAAACTATAGGAAAAGATAATTAATCTGATCCAGGGATCAGAAATACCTTCCTCTCAGTGGTATAGCAATCATAACACTTGAATCTAGAGGGAAAGGTAATTCTAGCAACTCCTTGACTAGGAAGAGAATAATAGAGTTGGAATAATGTAAATACTACTTATCTATTTTCAACTTTTGCAATCAACCTGCAAAGCGTGGGAGACTCCAATATAGTAACTGAACAAAATTCAAATGTTATCGAGTGTGAAATTGTTTTAAAAAAAATCATAAGGACAGAATTTGAGGGGTGGAAGATGGAAATAAAAGTAGAGGTGAGGGGGTGGGGCTTAGGCACACCCCTTATTCCTTCGGGACGTAACATATGCTGACTACATTTGAGACAACTGAAAAGGAGATTTTTCCACATGGTCTGTTTAGATTAGTCCTGGTAGTTACGTAGGTATATTATATTGTCAAAACGCATCAAAATGTGCATTTTAAATGGTTACACATTATTGTACATAAATTACGCTTCCATAAAGTTGATTTCAAAAGTTGTTTAAGAATCAACCTTTAACTTAAATTTAAGATGCAGCCAATAAAGAATTGAAGTATATAATTCTGAAAAGTTGGGGAGAGGAATAAGAAATGAAGGGTAAATTAGTCAAAGCCTTGTTTTTCTTAAGAGGGAGCTAATAAATATTTAAAGTTGATAAGTCAACAGAAAGCATTTTAACTTACTATAAAGCCCCATCATTAAAATAATGTGGCATTGTGAATAATCGATAAACCAATGGAAGAAAATGGAAGATCTATAAATAGTTCCAATTATATAAACAAACTTAGTATAGGGTAAGGATGTCGTGTTGAATCAATGGGAATAAAATGAACCTTTCTTTTTTTTTTTTTTTTTTGAGTCGGAGTCTCACCCTGTCGCCCAGACTGGAGTGCAGCAGCCGCTCCCAGCCACTGCAACCTCTACCTGCTGGGCTCTGGCGATCCTTCCGCCTCAGCCTTCCGAGTAGCCGGAATTACAGGCATGTGCTACCACACCTGGCTGACTTTTTGATTTATTGTAGAGGTGAGGTCTCGCTAAGTTGCCCAGGCGGGTCTTGAACCCGCAGGCTCAGGCAATCCACTCACCTCAGCCTCCCAAAGCGCGGGATTACAGGCTGAGCCACCAAGCCCAGCTAAAATGAACTTTTCAATGTATGTTGTGGAGTATTAAGTGGAAAAGATAAAATCAAATTTGCTCCTCAAACTGCACATCAGAATCAATCAAAACAAATCAAAAGAAAGAAATCATACCAATATCAGAAGCAAATATGAGTCAATTCCTCTATAACCAGAAAACTTTTCCTGACGCAAAATCCGGAGGAAATAAGGGAAAAGACTGATTGAAGGATAAATAACAAATTAGGAGAAATATTTGCAATATATAACACACAAAAGCCTATTCCTAACATATGAAAAGTTTCTAAAAATAGTAACGAAAAAGAATAAAGAAGTGGGCAGGAGATAGGAGACGACATCTCACAGGAAGAGAAAAGCAAATTGCTCTCATGAAAAAAAAAAAAAGCCCAATGTCCCTGACAAGCAGAGGGACACAGGTGAAAATCACACTGAGATACAATGTCTACTTTTACAACATATTCTGCGGGTGAGGCTGCAGGCGGCAGGTGGGTGGGGGGGGCAGACACGGAAACACTTTTGATGGGAGTCAAATATTTAGAGAAGGACTCGGCACTAGAGAAATTACATGTTCATTTACCGTTTGATCCAGGAACTTCTCTAGGGGTCTATTCCAAAGACAGGGAGGCAAAAATTCTAGCAAGACGTGTGCACCAGGCTATTCGCCAAAGAATTATTCACTTGGTAAAAGACTAGAAACAAGCCAAGTACTCATCAGTAGGAGTAGGTAAACTATGGTCCCTCCACCCAGTGGGCTACTATGCAGCGGTGTACAGCAGTGTGACAAGGACAGCTGTGCCAGGGCCAGGGCAGGAGTGAAAGTTGGCTGCGCGGGGGCAGGAGGAGACTTTCTGGGGTGTTGAATGTGTTCCAAACCGGACCATGGCTATGGCTGCATGCCTGTATAAATCTACTAAAGCTCATCCAGCTGGACCTGGCAAACAATAAATCTTATGGTATGCAAATTTTACCTCAATAAAGCTGTTTTTCAAGAGGAATGCAAAGTATCTTCTGGGGTGACTGACCTAGGGGGTTATCTCTGGGATGTATTATTACATAAACAAAGCAGGATGGAGAAAAATGATGCCAGCAAGGGGTGAATACAAATATACAAACACATTTTTTGTACATACAATGGCAGGATAAACAAAGAACTAATAAAAATAGTTACATTTAATAAAGAGGATGCTGGTGGAGGGAGGGAAGCTCGAATTCCCTGACTAGAGTTTTGTTTTGTAGATTTAACTTTAGAAGGTAATATCTTACAAAATTATGAAACAAAGTTAGATTTAGAAAACAATCCCTAAAAACCCAAGGCAAAATGAAATACGGAGGTGGTGGCCTAACGTCTCTTAGGACAAAAGGAAAAACAAAAACAAGTCAAACTCACTCCTAAACAAACCTTACATTTTCAGTAATCGTATTGTGAGTGATCGTGTTGGTGTTATTCTGAGTTGGTGGTATATATACTGTGGCACATGAACAATGTAGGTCTTATTAGGATCGGGAATCTTCAAGGTGGGATGAAGGAGACGGTAAGACTGAAACAGGTTAAAGAAAAATTCTACCATTCCGAGTTTTTGCATAAATTCATTTCTATCATAAAAAAAAAAAACCTTTACATAAAAAAGACGAAGTGTAGCAATGAGCACCAGATTGTGGTCACAAAATACCGTTTTCCATAAAAGGACCCTCAAGTCCTGGAGAAATGGCTGGTTCTAGGGGAGGGAAACCAGATGAGCCCCAATTGGTCAGACCAGAAAGCAAGAAAACTGGAAAGACCACCACTATCATGTCTTTAACACTTAAGAGCCATCATGAAGAGGCTTCTCCTGGCCAAAAAAGAACATTTACATATCAGCAACCCTAAATATCTGATGAAATTAAGGAATGCTTATTAGTTCTTTAGGTGTGATCATGGTTAGTGGATTTGGAAATATAAACACAAATATTTAGGGATAAAATGCTATAACGTCTGGGGGTGGCTTCAGAATAATCCACGAAAAAGTGAAGTGGGACAGATTAAAAGACGGCCACGAGTTGGTAACAGTTGAAGCAGGGCGATGCATACATAGGGGTCCAGCCTTTCTGTTATTTTGTATAGACCTACATTTTTCCAGAATTAATAACAAGCTTAAAGAAGTGTTATATGCTAAGCTTCTTCCTTACTTATACATCGTGTAGTAGATATGAATTTGCTCCACAACTTCAGGGAGAGAGGTAGCACGTTATTTTTAAGAAATCAAATCCAGCCGGGCTCAGTGGCTCAGCCTGTAATCCCACGCCTTTGGGAGACCGAGGTGAGTGGATTGCCTGAACCCGCAGGTTCGAGACCCACCTGGGCAACTCGGTGAGACCTCATCTCTACAATAAATCAAAATGAGCCGGGCGTGGTAGTGCATGCCTGTAATTCTGGCTACTTGGAAGGCTGAGGCGGAAGGATCGCCGGAACCCAGCAGGTCGAGGCTGCGGTGGCTGGGAGCAGCCACTGCATTCCAGTCTGGGCAACAGTGAGACGCCAACTCAAAAAAAAAAAAAAAAATATATATATATATAAAGAAATCAAATCCAATCTGCCCCAAGCCCCCACTCCCCTGCTGCTGAAAATGTTGAGAAATTTAACCTGCAGTGACCTACCATGTGTTGGGGAGGATAGCTTCCCCTCTGTAGAATTGTACCAGAACCTTCGGGACTTACCGGAAACGGGCAGCAAGTCTGGAGTGTACACTCCAGAGAAACACTCACTGCTCTAGCCTGTGGGACCCGTCTCCTGCGACACTCATTCCCGAAGACACTTCTCCTCTTCAGAGGCTGTCAAGTCTGAAGACTTGTCCGAGCCGGACAAGTCTCCACTTGCAGAAGCCCCTTCCAAAGCCATCCTCAACATCAGCTTCAGGAAGTTCTCCCGCTCACCGTGGCTGAACCCTGTGTCATTCTGTTTGGCCACCAGGACGACATACCACAGCCTAGGTGACCTAACCAACCAAGATGCATCTTCTCACAGTTCTGGAAGCCGAAAGTCTGGGATCAAGGTGCCGGCAGAGTGTTCTCCTGGGGCCAATCCTTGGCTTGCAGATGGCTGTCACGGTGTCCTCACAAGGCCTGTCCTGTGCATGCACGTCCCTGTGTCTCTTCCTCTTCTTACAGACACTAGTCCTACCGGATTAGAGCCTCACTGAATCTTAATGACCTCTAAAATGGTCCTACTTCCAAACGCAGTCATATCAGGGCATACAGCTTCAATGTCTGAATTTGGGGGTGGGACACATCGTCCCTAGCAGACCCCTCTTTCTGCTCCTCCCCACCAAACTTTCCCAGTGGGTCTGGACCCCTAAACACAAGTCTCGCGGTGAACCTATCTTCTCACATGCCTGGCAACCTGTTTAGGCTGCGGAATGAAAACTCACCCCTAGCCCTGGAAGGAAAAGGCTTGGCTGCCTCGCATGAGAAGAACCAGCATGAGCCTTTCAAGGGTCTCTCACAGCTGAGGACAAAACACACATTCTATCATCACATGTGCACACGCAAAATAAGCCCAGGGACAGACAAGAAAGTCTGGTGTCAGTCTCGATGATTCCTTCTCGCTAAGGAATTTTCCAGCGAGGCGTAGGAAGCACGGGTAAGGGACAGTAACTAGCCCACACTCTCTCTTCTGGGAGTTCTCGGCTTCCATCAGTCTCGACCTCGCCTTATATGGTCATGCTTACCATCAGGTGTTTTCCAATGTCGTCCATTTTCCCACATTTTACCCACGATGCTGCTGGGACAGCGGTTGTCAAAGTGCAAAGTGCAGCACTCCAAAAAGCAGCATCAGCACCGCCTGGAAGTTTGCTAAAAATGCAAATACTCCGGCCCCACTTCAGACCTTTAGAATCAGAAGCTCTGGCCATGAGGCCCAGCCACTTCAAGGTCTGAAACCGCAGAGCTAGAAGACTTAAACGTCCCCCCAACCCTCCGGAAAGCCCATGCAGGCTTGCAGGTGGTCTTTCTGCCCCGAGGCCTGTGCTCCTCAGTGTTCTCTGTGCACAATATTCTTTTTTTTTTTTTTTGAGTTGGAGTCTCACTCTGTCGCCCAGGCTGGAGTGCAGTGGCTGCTCCCAGCCACCACAGCCTCCACCTGCCGGGGCTCCGGCGATCCTTCCGCCTCAGCCTTCCAAGGAGCTGGAACTACAGGTGTGCGCTACCACGCCCGGCTAATTTTTGGTTCGTTGTAGAGATGAGGTCTCACCAAGTTGCCCAGGCGGGTCTCGAACCCGCGGGCTCAGGCAATCCACTCACCTCGGCCTCCCAAAGTGCTGGGATTACAGGCTGAGTCACCGAGCCTGGCCTATTCTTTTAATTCCTTATAGTGAACTTCCTTTAGAATCCGAGCTAAAATCTGATCCTTTTCCTGTTTTACAACTTCAGCATGTAACAGTGGCTCATACACTGTATGGCATGCCACACATATTTACTGAATGAACAATTTATAAAATCCTAGAGCGGACAGGTGAGGTGGCTCACGCCTATAATCCCAGCCCTTTGGTAGGCTGAGGGGAGAGGACTGCTTGCAGTCTGGGCAACATGGCAAAACCTCGCCTCTACAAAAAATAATTAGCTGGGTGTGGTGGTGCACGCCTGTAGTCCCAGCTAGTTGGGAGGCTGAGACGAAAAGGATTACCTAAGCCCAGGAGGTCGGACCACACTGTACCCCAGCCTGGCTAACAGAGTGAGATCCTGACTCAAGAAAAAAAACATCATACAGCACTTATTTCAATGTGGCTGCTTCATGTCCAGTTTTACATAGGTTAATAAAGTAAGTTCTCTAAGAGTTTAGTCTAGTGATGATAAGCTATTACTTCTGGCAGATTCCAAGATGAGCATTTTCTTATAGTACTCCCAATTCGCAGTAGTGATGGCTTCCATGTGGACGATGTGGTGGAAACAATTTTATCTAGCTCTCAAGGATACATTAAGAGTATTAAGAGTATAAACTTCAGCTGGGCACACTGGCTCACACCTGTAACCCCAGCACTTTAGGAGCCGAGATGAGAGGACCGCGTGAGCCCAGGAGCTCGAGACCAGCCTGGGCAACTTGGCGAGACCTCAGCTCTACAACAAATCCAAAAATTAGCTGGGCATGGTGGCCATGTGCCTATAGTCCCAGGTACTTGGAAGGCTGAGGCGGAGGTCGAGGCTGTGGTGGCCGCAAGCCTGCCACGGCACTCCAGCCTAGGTGACAGAGTGAGGCTCTGACTCAAAGCACAAACTTCAGCAGTAGGGAGATTCAAACCTGGACCCTTGGGAGATCTCCTGAACTTTTGCAGGGGTACAGTCTGACTCAAAAGTGGAACACTCAGAATCTCGTCAGTGCTAGGTTATGTACAAGTATGTCACGAGAGCACCAAGTTCCAGAACTGCCGTTACATTTCTCAATTTCTACATGAGTCTGTGTTCCATTCTTCCTTTGTCGCGTTACACAATGGCAGGAACCAGTACCTGGACAAAACGATGGAATGCATTTTCCCTCTCAACTAAGAAGTCTCTGATGACTTCACTCCCATCAGGTGATTCAGAGGTTAATGACAACGTACGAAGACAAGGCATTCCGTCTAAAACACCCAGATGCCCTGGGGGAAAGCGGCTGCAGGACTTGCAGCATGCAACTTTTGGAGATGAGAAACAACGCCTTGCCTTGGGGAAAGGAAGGACACTGCAGGGAGGTTTTCAACGTTGAAACATACCATGTCGGCCTCCAGGGAAGAACTAGGACTCCTTCGGCTTCAGGCAACATCCCATCAGCCTTTGCAGACTGTGTCCTCTGCTTCTCTCGCTCTCACTTTTTTTTTTTTTTTTTTTTTGTCTTAATGCAGACAGGGAACACAACCTTTGCAGATTGGGGGAGGGGTGATTTTCTAAAATCTAGGTTTCTTGATGAAAATGTGAATGAATGCAGTGTATCAGAATTTCACGCCAGCCCTGTGTGCATTCCAGGTAGCATTTCAATGAACTGTGTCTCAGTTAGTTATTCTACAAGACATTTGACTAAAAATCAGGGTTCAAAACTCTTAAAACATGAATCAAAATAATATGCAGAGGCAGCAGACCAGGTGGACATCTTAAAAGCCTCTGCTACCTTGGAATCACTAAAAAGCATCCCGAGATTGTTGACTTCATACACTCTTTAGGTTATCTTTCAAGGTTAACAGTGTAAAAATTGTGATCATATACTTGGTGAGCATCAGAATTTCTCCACATTAGAAACAAATTTTTAAAAAAAGAAATTGGATACTAACACTGACAAATATCTATAAATCCCAACAGCAAAGCATTATCTGTTCTGTGTTTGGTCTTTGAAGAACATAAATCCAAACGTAAAATCCACACAAATACTTATTTAACTTGCCATATTGTTTGTCCACAATATGGCATTCCATGTTTAAATAGTTGGAAATATAAGGCAGGTTTGGGTATGGAAACACGCAGTCATCTCTATTCTGCAAGCTAGAGTGTTGACTAAGTGTGGAAAGCCGCCCAGGGCCAGACAGAACAACTTTGCTCCATCTTAGATGCCCATTTCCTGTGGTGGGAAAGCCTGCATGGCTCCTAACTAACTTGACAGTTATAGGGTTCACTGGGGAGTCAGCCACGTTGATGGGAGACAGGAATCAAGTGTAGTGAGCCTTCCAGAGAGGCCCCGAACAAAGTCTTCACCTCTGCCACTGCCGACCCCGCTTCTGCCGTACCCACAGAAACTCTTGAGATGGTCGCCTGAATGCTTATTTTCTCAAAAGCTGCGTCTCGTTTGCAAGTAATACCAGAGCCATCTTGTGAGCTCAAAACTGTTCTCAAATGGCTCATGGACTGTCTACCACCCTCACTGACATCTGCCCCAACCGACAAGGCAGGTGGATGCTGGAGCGTACCCAGGCAGCTAGGTCCTCCACATCCCACCAGATCCCATCTTAAGGGCAGGGGCCTGGCCAGCCATTGCAGTTGCCCATTTCATCTCCTTGAGCAGTGCTGACTGTCCCCTTCACGCTGGAGGCTGATTCTGCCCCCATGCACTCAAGCCGCTTTTCCTAGCTCTACCACTTGGCTTTCTGCAGTTGACGTGTCTCCAAACCAATTGAAGTCGCCAAAAGGGTAGCCCGAGTGTGCTCTTTTCAAAGCTGAGGACAAGTGCAAAAGCCCTTAGCACGCACTGCCTGGCGCACAGCAAGTATACACAAAATCCTATCGTTGTCATCATTGTTGCTACTCACCCTAAAGCAGGACAATCAGTTGCATAACATTAAAAAAAAATTAACAGATGAGGTCTCACTATGTTACTCAGGCTGAACTCCCGGATCCAAGTGATCCCTCCATCTCAGCCTTCTGAAGTGCTGGCGTTACAGGTGTGAACCACCGGGCCATCCAGGCAGTTGTATGATCTTCAGCGGTTTACATGAGTCATCCGACTAATGACTATTTTCGTTACTCTTTCAGCCTATCTCCATCGCACCTAATGAAGCCCTTTCCAACTGGGTTCCTCTCCTGGGATGAGAACGCCTGTGGCCTAGATTCCGCTGTGAGTGTATCCAAGTGTGACCTGATCACAACAGAATGTCATCCTCTCTTGCCTAACAATTTGATCCATGTAGTCCAAACTCACATCAGCTTCTGGCAACTACATGCTGTCATGGCTAAAAAAACACAAAACCTCTTTCACACATACTGTCACCAAAGGCTCTGTTTTAACATCTAGAATCCACTCAACACTGTTCCAAAAAACTGTTAGTCAAGCTGCATTTCCCCAAAGGAGTGCCCTACCTTTAAAGTGCTCAGCAGCACGGCATGCAGGCACACAGGGGTTGCTCAATTTGTTAGATTGACCAGAATGCCACCGAGTTACCAGAAGTTTACTCGTGTCCACACTTACTCAATGATGTTCCCTGCAAGGGAAGGTCTGGGGACAATGAGGCCCCCCAGGAGGCAACACTGAGGAAACATCCCTGATGCCAGTAAGATACACCCGAGGTGCCAAAAGGACAAGGTCCCTCTGAACTGCGACAGCTGTATCTGTTCAGGCTGAGACAATAATCCAAGTACAGCAAGCCCAGTTCTTCTGTCCCTTCTAAGGGGACAACCCAAGTACCCAGATTTAGGCCTCAAAATACAAAGGACACCCATGTCTCCATGGCACACAGGGCCTGTGTGGGAAGAGTCTCCCACTCCAGAACTTGAACCCTGTACCTGACCTAAGATGAACCCAACGTTTGGCATCAGGAGCATTTGGGGGCAGAAAGTCACGGGGCTTCTAAGAATCAAAGTGAAAACACAGGTCAGTAGGAATCCATTTCCGGGTCTGCTCTTCAGGCTGTTTCACCTGAGGGGTGAAAGGTTAACTCCACAGTTTTTTGAGGCTGGGGACCCAGTTGGCTGTTACTGAGGTAGTTGGCTCCCAACACCAGTGACAGATTATGAACCAAGGGTGACAATAAAAAAAAAAACGTGCTGACACACACACTACAACATGAATACTATGCTAAAGGACAGAAGCCAGAGGACCACATGACGACCAGTTCCATTTCCACAAAATGTCCAGAACAAGCAATCCATAGTGACAGAAAATAGATGAGCGGCTGCCTAAACCTCCGGGGAGGAGAGGGGGGAGTTGGTAGGGTAACAGTGAAGAGGTGTGGAGTCTCATCTTGGGGTTAAAAAAGAAGGTTAAAAACGTTTAGTAACGGACGTATAACTCTGAATAGATGCAAGGACACCGAACTGTGTGCTTCAAATGGACAAATGACATCTCATAAAGACCCCGTTGAAAAAAAAAAATCAACTGTTAAAAATCAAGTATTCAACATCACTTACTGTGGGAAATTTGTAATACTGGTTCCCAGGGGTTGTAGCTAGACCCCAACACATTTCAGGAAGGAGAATGGCCTTGCTCAAGCCCTGTCCACATCCCTCCATATAACTTCTGGTGGGCAGCCTGCCAGAATTTTATACTTAAGGCCAAAACAGAAGTGAGAAAAAAAAAATCATTTTGTGTTGGAACATCTAATTCAGATTTCCTAGAACCAAGTAAACTAGGAGAATGGACTCAGGAATCAGAGGTCCTACAGTGTTATTCCAGCAACCCAAGCTCCAGCTGGGGACCAGGATACCCTGGGCCTGTTACAGTGGCCCATGTCCAGTGCCTCGGGGTTCTGCACCCCTCCGGGTTCAGGGTCCCACACTGCACAGGAGGCCTGGCTTTCCCTTGGAATCGCATTGGAGATTTTGTCCTATGATACTTAAGGTAACAGCCAGTGAGTATGAGTACCTGCTCTGTGCCAGCAACATGTCTAGTAGTTGTTCTGAGGAGCTTGTTCTGAGGAGTTTGCATTTAATAAATGGTTGTTAAATCTGAAACCTCAGGATCCAGATAAAAAACAGTGAACAAGACAGTATCACACAAAGTCATCAGGTACTAGGACAGAAAATGCAGAGAAGGCAGGGCACAGGCAAAGATGGGGCAGTTTCAGAACACTGTGAACTGTGATACAGTCTGATGAACCTTAGAGAGAGGTGGACCAGGCACAAGAACTTACTACTGAACACGTATCTTCTCCCGTAAGAAACTGTAACAACTTTCCCCATCTTTTGATTCCTTAGTCATTTTATTTTATAAAACAAACCATCTACTTCTCCTCTGGTGAAACATGGGCACACATATACACATTTTGGCGAGATGACAGAGAAAGCAGCAATTTTACTGGATCATTCGATGTGATGCCAAAACACAGAACTGGTGTCAGCTGAAGGAATGGTCTGGTTTGGTCCTGGTTGCTTCCTTTAAGTGAAATCTCAATTGATGAAGGGGAAAGTGGGGCAGGAGGAATGCATGACAGCCCCAAGAAAACTGCCAGATTTTTATACCCGATCACCCACCAATTGCAGCAGATACCAAGTAGGAAAAGGAAAAAAAGATACTCATCTTGCCACCTAAATATTTACAATTTTATTTTCGCGTTAGAGAAATAACATGTTTCTGGCTTGAGGCACAAAGCAGTTTATTCGCACATTAACTGATGATGATGGGGCATGGGCAGCACCCAGGCAAGGCAAGGCGCTGATCCTGAGTGCGTGGCCCCAGATCTGCCCAACAGGCATCAGACTTACCGGCCCAGTGGGGGACAGACGGGGCACTCCAGCACTCAGCCACGATGACCTTACACTGAGAAGCTCCAGTAAGTAGGTCCAAGTTAGTGTTCATGCGGCAGGTTGAGAAACAGCTACTTTAACTATCCTATTAGGTATAGACATCATGCTCTTCGTTACTTTTTGATCCAATTCCAAATTACAACCTTACTTCTTCCTGAAGGATCAGCTTTACTCTGGTTTGGCTTCAGGAAAATGGTGATGGAGAGCTTATCACCCTTTTTCACCTCTGAGGTCTTTAGATAAACTTTTGCTACTTTAATAACCTGTGCCTGGCGATTCCTTGGGCGAGCCTATTATTTGAGACTGAATACAGAAACCCACTCTGGCATGAGTGTGGCTTGGGGGAAGGAGGTGTACATAAAATGTGGATCTTAAAAGGAAGGAAACATTCTGAAGGGTCATAACATATTTGAAACTCATGCCACATAAAATAGGTGTCATTTTTATTTTATTTATGGAAATGGGGGGTGGGGACAACAGTAATTTTCATAATACACAGTAGACAAGTTAGCACTGCAGGGAAAAAAAAAAGGCTGTGTACTTGCCACCAGTCTGCTTTGCAGCTTTAATAAAATTGTGAATTAGTAAATGTAACGCAGTTTGTCACTTGTATTACTATTTAGCAAATTTATAATTGGCAAAATTAGGGATTATGATTCACCATAAATGTGCTACAACTAAGACAAAAACCTAAATAACCCATAAGTCACTTAAAATAAATCATAAATATGTGATGCACATTAGTGTAACAAAACCTTTTTTGTAAACATTTTCTCCAACATAACGTGTGCATGAGAAAAGAGTAAAAACACTGCACTCAATACAGAAAGGGCTACTTTGATTTAAATACAGAAAAGTATTACGTATTAAAGCTTTGACTAAACCTAGAGACACGTCTGTGTTTTGCTTTGAAGAGCGCTGCTCTAAGAGCTCAAAGTTCCATGTGTAATGGTATCGTCACAGCACTGTCTTCTTTAGTACTTCTGCCGTATTGGCACTTCTGTGGATAATTCACTACCCTGTAAAAGGGGGGAGAAAAATCATTCCTTCCCTAAAAGAATCTGAAAAATTTCAACAGTTCACAATCTTCTGTGGAGAAGCCTCACTGGCCACCTGCATCACGCGTAGCAACTCCCTCTGGTTTACAAGGTGGTGAGGCCAAGAAGGAAAGAAGATACAAAGGCCAAGCAAAGGACACCCCAGGAAACGCCCAGAAGAACAGAGGGCTACCCACCTTGTAGACCAAGCCCAGTAATGGATTCAACTGAGATCACCTCCCACACTGAGAGCGCCCACTGGGTACCCGATATTGTGCAAGCAAGACAGTCACAATTGGGCTTGAGCTGGATTCCATCACCACTTAAGGGAAAGCCTGTTTCTGTCAAGTTCTTAGTAATTTCAACGAAAGACCATTTGTATTGTTCCCACAACACTGCTTGACTCACAGACATGGAGTTTCAAGGCTGAATCGATAAAACCATACCGCCACATCCTTCATTCATGCTTACTACTGGCATCAGCCGTCTAGTGTTTCCTCAAAGATATCTGCCCACCTCTCATCATTCTCTAAAGCCAGGGCTGAGGCCAAAATCTACCGTGCCTTTCTTTTTCCTCTTGACCCATACTTGTGTGTGTTCACAGTGGCACATTTCAGCTTATGAAACACATGAGAAAAACCAATAGGACTTTCGTTCTGACTAAAGTCCTATGGCGATGGGAGCCAGCCTGCCTCAAGTCCCTTTCAAAGGTGAGATTATCTTTTCAATCTTCTCTAGGTTAACTGCAAACTAGTAAAGAGAACCAGCTATTTCTGGCTTTGGCTTTTAGCACTACTCCAAAATCACGCAAATCAAAGATCCCTCTCCATCTCCTTGTCCCTCTCAGAAGAGTAAGGCTTTCTCAGCTTATCTCGTGTGTACAACCAGCTGTTTTGTCTGCATCTGTGAATGTATGTTTTTACTAGGTTTTTGTGGTTCAAAGGAGAGCCTTTGGCAAACATGCTAACTGGGAGGAAGAGAATGACAGTGGTCAGAGAGGGCACCAAGGGAGCAAGGGAGTGGGAAACAAACAGGTACAAATGGCTGTTCTGTTTTGGGGGGAAAAACCCCATCTACATGATATCAAAGAAAATTAATCACCAAGAAGGAAGATTAAGCCAACGAAACAACAAACTTCTATGACGGAGGCTAAAGCATTGTCACGTAACATTCCCACTTAGATCTCAACAAGACGGCAGAACTGTGACACGGAACATTACTCCTTTACCAAGACATCCATTGATACCCTTAGGGGAGCTGAGTGATGACCATGAAACCATGAAGCAGATTCTTACTCAAGACATTTATTACAAATGTCATGAACATATTTATAAAGTAAAACTGGTTTAAAAAACAGAGAACAAGAGAGCAAGTGAGAAAACGAGAAAAGTCAGGACTCTGATATTACACCTAAAACACAGGAAGATGCTGACTTTATGAATAAGCAGAACTACATTCTTAAAATAGTTTTAGTGCATTGCATTTTTAGAAAAGAGAAATGCCCCACCCCCAAGAAAAGGTTCCTGCAACACTGAACAGTTTGTGTGACTATTCTAAATGTAACCACCTGTCTGCTTCCAAACCCCAAATCGAGAACAATGAGATCTCGCGTCATGGGCTGCAGCCGCTCCATCAGCCTCTAGGGGTGAATCTGGTGAAAATAAAGCTTTCTGCTTTCTAAATTTAGAAAGCAAATTGCATCAGCCGTTAAGGCTATTTCCCATCTTCACGGACAGTTCTTCTCGTGCCTGCTGAGATTTGTGACAGTAACAGTCAAACTTCAATCTGATAGTTTTGGTATTAAGATTAAATTAAACATCAATGGTTTCCTCCCCAAACATATAAACTAAATCACCTCTCAATGCATTAAAAACAACGAGGTAGGCAAAAAAATAAACATGTGGTTTGAATTTTTTTTCTTCTGCCAGTGCAGACTGTGGTAAATCTGTTGTTGCACTTCTAGGTTTAAATAAAAATTAAACCTTTAACTGAGGCAGTGCTAATACTGTCACACAACAAAGTTCTGGGCATTATACAAAATGCACACATTTTCTTTTTCTTTTTTCTTTTTTTTTAAAAGAACCATCTCCACATGACTTAGGCAAAACCTGGTACACAGAAAAATGACTGAGATATTGGCCAGGACCCCCCGCCCCCATCCAAAGAAACAAAATGGGACCCCTTAACCCATCCCACCCCATCTCCCAAGTCCCACCCACAAAAAAGTATCCTATTAACTGTCTTTCACATTTTATAAATATTAACTTCTTAAACCTGCACCTTCTTCTTTGTCCACATATTGTCACATTACAAAAAGAAATGGCAATTAAATACACTGTTAATGTTACTATATTAAATCTGCTCTTTGCTTCAGCCAACTGCTCCTTTGACCACCATTTCTCACCTCCTTGTGCCCATTGCCAAATAAAACCAATGGCATTTCATTGTCGCCACTGTCAGACACCCACAAGACAGAGTCTTTCAGAGACAAGGAATTCTGGAGCTGCAGGAAAGGTGTTGGCTTTCCAGTCTGATGCTCAATCCCCAACACTGATAGCACCTGATGGTAGAATCTGAACAGCACCAGCTGCATTGCAGCCTTGATTTATTTTGGAGTAAGAAAAAAAAAAACCGGGGATAAACTGGTAACAAAGGAAAAGGAAGAAAGGGAGAAAGAACCCAACGCGTGAGGTCTGCACACACAGCCGTCCTGGTTCCCCTTGGTGCAGCTCCGAGCTCCAGTTGCAAGGAATTCCGAGTTCTCAGGATCTTGAAGACTCTGGAGGCCAGCAAGCTCTGGATCACACTGCTTCTACCAGCTCAGAAGGGAAGTCCTGCCTAAGGTCATGAAATAAACCTGACTGCTGCCACCAGACCGAACAGAGGCAAAGAACACCTGCAAAAGCAAGAGAAGAGGAGAGAGCATGGTTACCACAGTCCCACAGCCCCTTCCAGGAGAGGAGGTTTCCTGTGGCTCCCACCAGAGAACCTCAGCCACCCTCATCCTCAACACCGCCAGTATAGGAAGCTTGGACCCCACAGAGCGTTTTCAAAGAAACTCTAGGATGTCAATTATCGTTTGTAAGGAGTGACTAGCTGCAGCCAATTTTTATTACAACTAAGGCTTATCAACCAGGTAGCTCCTTATGCTTATACTTTGCCATACTGAGAATACCCAAAGGAAAAAAAATGGATGTTTCCAAATCTGAGTTATTTCTTTCCATTTCCACTGTTAATGCCTTCTAAAAAATAAATGTATTTTAAGAAGTGCAATGAGCAACAGGGAAGACTACTTAGCAATCTAATTTCTCGTTTTAAAGATTAAGTTAAAATATATTTAATTACATCACATGACTCTAGTTAAAGCAATATAATCTATTGTGTGCCTTTTATTAATATAGGTTAAGGGACACAACATCATACATGATAAAAAATATTTAGGCCAGACGCGGTGGCTCAAGCCTGTAATCCCAGCACTTTGGGAGGCAGAGGTAAGAGGACTGCCTGAGCCCACCGGTTCAGGACCACCCTGGGCAACTTCAGAAGACCTCATCTCCACAATAAATTAAAAAATTAGCCGGGCATGGTAGCACGCATCTGTAGTTCCAGCTACTTGGAAGGCTGAGGCGGAAAGATTTCCCGAGCCCAGCAGGTCAATGCTTGGGTGGCTGTTAGCATGCCACTGCACTCCAGCCTGGGTGATGAAGCGAGACTCCAGCTCAAAACAAAAAACAAAAAACAAAAACAACAACCAAAAAACCATGAAGTTCAAAGAATGTTATGGTTATGGCTACTGTAAATATATGTAAGAAAGTATAAGCCAAAAAACTGACAAAATCCTGGATAAGGTCTGAGTTGTAGATATTTTCAAGATAAAAGATTTGGGAGATACTCTGTAGGTGAAAAATGTGAACCCCACTTGCAAATGAGCTGGAGGATTGCAGGAGAGACTGGGCTGACGGTGGTGTGACTTTGGTGTTTAGTATGCGGTTGGACAGACAGGTCCAGGTACCAAGAAGAGATCTGTAGCTCTTCTTTGTCATGTGCAATTAGTAAGTTGGCCTGAGAAGTCAACCTATGGGCTGGTTGCCAGGATGTATAATATAAATACTGTATTTATATCCAACATGAAGCAAGAGGTGAAAACGTTGGTCAGAGGCAAGATTCTAAGGCGTGCTGCCTCATGTAGTCAGACACGTCTTCATCCAACGGGCCAGAAGAGGGAGAGGCTGGGCTTGGTAAAAATCAGCTCCACCCTTGATGCCCTCTCCCTTGGCAGGCTGGGACGGTTCAAAGCCCCTGGCTATTTATCTGTTCCACTCCAAAGCTGGCTTGGGAGGGTGTCCCTGGGAGTGAGTAGCCCCTGAAAGTTTTGAAAAGCCAAGGGGTTTGGATATTGTAGAGTCAAAGGTGCTGGCTGGAGGTATGGTGCTTTTGCATAAGATGATCTCTACTGTGAAGCATTTCTGACATGCAAACCTAAGAAGCTATTTCACCACTTGTAGACTGACAAGAGGTATCTTCCTGACACACACCAGGGGAGAGGAACCTTCTCCTCTACCCAAATTGCAGGGATGGTTCCTTCCATTCACAAAAATAATTTCATCCCACTAAATTAGTAGCTTTAATCTTCCCTATGTCTAAACCAAATATAGACTAAACAGGCCACCTAATGAGGTTTAAAATAACGCATAAAACCCAAGACATGATAATTTCTACAGAGAAAAATATCTCTATCTCCTCATACCAAGAAAGCAGATAAAATATACCCTAATCTTCACAGACATGGCTAAAAAGCAATGTCTAAAAGATTTCCCTGATTAATTTATATGAGATCAAAGCTCCAAGAAATTAATCACCATGTTCCACGAAAAATAAACCACTGCTAAAAGACAGTGGCAACCAAGACAGAAGCCATAATGAAGCCATTACCTTGTCATTGCGCTCACACAAGAATTTTAGTCTTTGAGCCCTTTTGTGCATGAACACACCATCCAAGTGACCGGTTTCCACAGATCGGATCTCTATGGCCTTCTCTCCCCAGCCCATTGTCTGATTAGATCGAATGTATGCTTTTGAAAAGGGGAAAATTGTAAATTGTTAAAGATAAGGAGACAGCTTTGAAAACAGGTTGCTTATATGACACATAAAGATACCTATACACACCCCATAAAGGCCTACCTAGCATTTAAGGATTTTTGTTTTCAAGGAGCTCTGCCTTTTAACTGCCTGAACTGGGAAGGAGTCATGTGCATCAACGGTTGAATCTATTAGTTTCCCTTGGCCATTCATACCTGAGTTGAGTGCACATATGTTTATCACTCCAGGCATGAAAGAAGGCAGGAAGAGAAATGTTGAATAGACAGAGACAGTAGCCCAACTGCAATAAAATCAAAATAGCCTGGGGCTATAAAGCCACGAAAACCTCAAAAATCAGCCTGTCCTCCTGAATACAAACCAGGAGGCCATGTACAGGCTGTGCTTCTAGTGGCAGCTCTGCTCCTCTCAAGAGCACGTCATTTCTTTTTCTGTCTCCCTTTACCAATTCTGTCAGGATTTTTTTCATGGCACCAATCTCTCCTTTCACATCCTGAATTGTTCCACTGATTTCTCTGTGTTGGTTTTCAGCTTTCTCTTGGATCTCGTTGAGCTCCTTTAAAAATCAACACTTTGAATTCCTTACCTGGTATTTTAAGGGTTTCATTTTGGTCGGATTTGCTTGTCACGGGAGAGTCAGTGTGCCCTTGTGGAGGGAAAACGCTTTGTTTTCTCAAACTTTCAGAGTTGTTTCTTTGCTTCCTTCTCACCTAGATTAACTGTCTCTCTTTCTTCGGATGGAATCTTCCCCTTTGGTGAGTTGGTGCTAGAGTGCTGGGCAGGGTCCTCTGGCTTTGGTTCCAGTTCTTCCGCTGGTGACTGCTCTGTATGAGCTCCTTGGACAGCACAGCCTGTACATGTAGGCTTTCCCAAGTGTCTTTACCAGTTCTCTATCTACCTTTACAAAAGAGTCCACACCACATCTACCCTATTTTCTCTGATGTTTTAAGGATAAAATGAGAGACTGTGATAAGAGGGGTTTTTAAAAGTATAAACATAACTTGGATTTTGTTCTAAAATAGATCTATAACTGTTTTCATTGACTACATTCAAACTTTCCACCGTCTATTGCCAACCAGAGCCACAATGTTTGAAAAGACATGCAAAATCAGCATGATAAACATCTGCAGGCTTACACAAGACTCCACTTTCCCTGAGAGCTGCGTACCTACGGACGTGGGCATCTCTCCCCACTGCAGAACCACATCCTTGGTGATCCTTCCATATGTGTTCACATAAACCCCCTCGTCTTCATAGCACACCAGAAGCTCCATTCCATCTGTGTTGGGGAGGATGATGATTGCATGGGGTTTGATGCTACACTGGATCTAGAGAAGAGGAACAAAGTGTAGGGAGGCATGCTTGTAGCTATTTCTGGCCCCGTGAAAATGCTCAGTAAGATTCTTGATGAATGCATTGGTTCTGTATTCCCAGTGATAAATAAAGCAATCAGATAATGTTGTGGAAAAGCCATGCAATATACAGCCTTAAGTCTACCTTTCTCCGGTCATATACTCTACTGGCTCATGTTTCATGAGGCCCCTAAAACATATTTGGATGGTGGGCTCCATTTGAAAATTACTCTCCACCCAGGGATGTTGTGGCCTGCCAATAGCTGCCCCAAATTCATCCCATGTTAGTCAAAGCAAGGGCTAAGAGATTTTCAGGAGGGCTTCCTAGAGCCAGGAGTGTAGATTTCCACTTGTCTCAGCACGGAGCTATTGAAAATGGCACACCATTTAAATACTCACCCCACACCAAGGGGAAATGAAGAAGTCCTGCCTGTGTTAGTTCACTAAGCAGAGTAAAGAAAAGTCAAAACAAAATGAAGCCAGTCAACCAACCATAGAGTGTGGGTTCTTTCTTACGTGTGTTGGTAGATAAATGTCATAGACTGATCCTGAGTCCACATCAACAGCATGGAATCCAGCACAGGATCCATAGATCACTTTCAACCTCTGGCCTTCCTCAACAGTGAGATCCACCAATAATGGCTTATGTACCAATTCTCCAAATGACTACAAAGAAGCAACGAGAGAGAAGCAGTAAGACGAAGGAGAACTTACTTCTAACAGATCAATCTAGGGAAGCTAGACCCAAAGTACTCAGTTATTAAATTACTGAGCCACACTGGCAACAATCCTAAGGCAAAAATGCTCTACAAAGTAAGTCTTTACTATGTTTTTATTAGTTCATTAGCATTCAAAAGACAATGCTTCCGGAATTTGTCCTAAATCCCCCCATCTGGTCTAAGATTTCTGCTCTGTTACTACTGCCCTTCTGTTTTTCTCGATCAGAAAAACATGCAGAGTGAAATAATGAGGACTTTCTGTACCATCCTATCTGACTATTCAAGTGCACAGTGAAGTGAGATGAGAAGCTGCAGGAGTCACATGCTGAGAGTTTGATCACTATTCTCACTCTAGTCACTATTCAAGCTACAAGACCTCTAATTTTTGAGCTGACTGAAATGGTGAGAAAGGTTGCATGTACTGTACAACAGTCTGTATTGTGCTGGATCACCAATATCAATAATCACAGTTCACAAGACTAGGATAATGATGACACAGATTTCAATAAGATAGTATTTATTAAAGCAACTAGTATCTGGTATATAAAGGATATTATGACTAAATCTAAGACAATAATGTGACTTTATAACCAATTATCTTTATTCAACAACACTAGGGTTAATTTTTTAACATAAATATGCTAACTCCATTTGTCCTGTTTCACTGGGAAATCAAGCAATAACCAATCCAAAAATGCAAATTTTCCAAATAACTGAAACTTACCCTTAAAAAAAAAAAATCAAAAACATTTAAAAAACCTATTTGCCAGGCAGTGTGAGGTAGATCTGCAACTATATGTATGAACTGACAAATAACTGGAAACAATCCTAATTTTAAGACAAAGTGCCCAATTATTTATTTTCCTAAAATGATACGCATGCAAAATCATCTTAATTTATATACATTAGTTTAGATGTTACAGCTACGGACTTTTTTACTTAAAAAAAGGAATCATACGTATTTTAACTTGCTTTTCCCACTTAATAGATAATAATATACATTCTTTGTGCTATTAAGAATTTCTGTAATTTAATTTTTAATTAGTTCTGTATCGAATAGATACAGCTTAAAACTACCTGTTGTTGGACACCTTTTTGTTATCAAAAACACATCGAAATCTTTATGCACATCCACAACTTTAGGTGAATGTCGCTTTTTATTGTATTGTGTGAATCGGGGTCTCACTCTGTTGCCCGGGGGGAGTGCAGTGACACAACTGCAGCTCACTATGGCCTCGATCTCCTGGGCTCAGGTGATCCTCCCTCCTCAGCCTCCTAAGTAGTTGGAACTATAGGCATGCACCACCACACCTGGTTAATTTTT